>CM068994.1:20948329-21548329 GCA_035357415.1 Ophraella communa | reverse complement strand
GATAACAAACATATGTGGACAATGTCCACTGGACATGTTAATACTTTTACTACTTTATATTGCTTGTTTCTGTCTCACGCAAGGAATTCACAATATTTGTAAGCTATGTAAGTTTTAGTTCATTATTAAGACGTCTTTTAATTTTCTTCATATATTTAAAACGGTGTGATTTTGATGATTTTTTTTTTAATATTAACGTAAGTTACTTTATTTGTATTTAAACTAAATTCATATTATTTGTACCTACTCTTCAATTTAGCTGTAGGTCTAAGGATGGTCTACTTTAAAGATGAAAGTGCTTAGCTAATAAATTTTATATATGCAGCCATATTGAAGATACAATTTTTTCAGTCTGGTCTTAATATTCGCATGCGGATTTTTCGAATGAAATATTTTTTCCTTTATTATGCCCCAAATGCCCAACCAGGTAGCGTTATATCAGGTGAGTGAGAAGGATATTCGAAGTCTGTTCCCCGAAAAATTATTCTATTATCGAAATGCTGACGGAGTAAGTCTAAGTTGCGCACAGCTGTGTGGCTCGTTGCATCATCTTGTTGGAACCATTGTGTGCGAAACTGTAGATTTCGAGCATGGCAAAAGTTATTTAGATCTCTCACAAATTTTCTCTCTATAACGCTCTTGGTTGATAGTAAGTGGATTCTAATTATCATCTTCAACAAAATAAGGACCAATTATTCCATTACCATATACCGCGCACCAAACGGTGACTCGAACACTGTGGAGTGGTTTCTCTAAAATGACATCAGGACGTTCAAATCCAACAAATCTGGTTGTTTGTCGATTAATATAGGCGTTAAGATGAACGTGACTCTCGTCTGAAAACCATATGTTTTTCTAAAATTTGGGATCCTCGTAAATTAAACTCAACATGCGACCACAGTAAATTTCTCTTGTACGTTTGTCCGCAGCATTTAGTCGTTGTCCAACTTGAATACGGTATGGATAACCACCAATTGATTTGAACATGCGACTTGAAGACGTTTCACTAATATTGAGTTTACATGCAGTTCTTACAAGACTTGTTTGAGGTGATTGCACAACTTGATTAAAAACACGTCCTTCTTTTTTGTTAGTGCATACTATTTTTCGACGACCTGAAGAACCTTTACGTTGACACAATATACTACCAGTGCGACGAAATTTTTCAACAAAAGCTAACATCACACTTTTACTAGGAGCTGCTTTATTAAATTTTTGTTTTAATATTTGATTGACACCTGTTCTAAGCTTGGACCATTATTACGACCTTTTCCGTATGAACGAAAGTAATGCTCTACCAAAAACACTTTTTCTTTCGTTGTTAGAACCATTTTTAAATCAAATTTAACTACAGCGTACTATTAATATATCAACTAATGACAATTAAGTCAAATATGACAAATCCATATTACATAAACAACTCCACAGCACTCTCTATTTCGGTACTGTTTATTTTGGCGGATACCGTATATTGCCTTTGAGTTTCTTAGACTGGGTTGCATATTATTTACCTACTGAAATATTATCAACAGGAAAAGTTGTTCTAAAAATATGTCAATTAGAATTTTTATAGGTCACCTATTTTTAAATCCATATATATATAAAAAATAAAAATTTAATTTCTTCACATATAAACGGGTGAGGAAGCAGAAACATTTGTTTATTTTTTTATTTTGTTTATTGATAAATTTGAGTATCCACACGCACAGACAGAGCATTAAAAATTGAACGTTTTAATCAAACTGCTTTTTTTCTTTTCAATGTTTTTAGTAAGATGGACTTCCTCAAAGTAAAGGTTACTACAATCAACACATGTACCTAGTTAGGAAAACAAGTATATTGGGACACATACAAATAAAACAAATATTTGGTAACTATTAAGAACAGTAAACAACAAAACGGTTAAATAAAACTTCCACTATTTATTCGTAAAATACGTTTTAAATTCAATTACAGCGGTTTCGCTAAAAACTAGCATCGTCAGATTGACATATTAAAGTTACATTTTCTTTGTTTGCAGCTACCTGATGTTGATTAAGTAGTTTAGACTAGACCAAGTGTGGAAGTAATAAGAAATAACAATATTAAAGCCTAGATGTAATTAGCCCTAAGGGATTATCCTGGATGTATTTCCCTCTAAGAGCAGTATAACTGTGAAAGAAAAACCAAGAAAAAACTATATCATGCTGATTTTTACAATAACTTAATATATTTCTATTACAATTACGTCTTATCTGTATAAAATTATGACTCAATCAAAGTTAACAGTTTAATAGTGGAGAACTTCCAAGATTTATTTGTTCATTTACTACTTTAAATTGTTGTTTTGCTAGATGTCTTTTTTTTTCAAGTTCTTTGAGGAAATATTTGTGTAAAATATGTCCATTGGAGCAATTTAATTACATACATATGAAGAATTTTTAATTAAACGAGTATTATAAAAATTACTGATTTTCCTGAGTAAAATATTTAAAAAAGAAGAAAGTTTTAAGGAAGGTTGCTTAGCGTGTCAATATAGAACTAACAACTAATAACTTTATATCATTAAGAAATTTATTAGTAGGATCAGAAGGCAAAACCACAAAAGAGGGATCCGAATTGATGAAAGATCAACCTTATTAATGAAATCATGTCTATCCAACACAACTATACAGGTATAGGTATAGTAAATAAATTTATGATTTAGAAATATAAGGTAATTTTTTTGATTTTTAAAATCGTTCGCAAAAATAATATAATTTAATTTTTGCTTCACAGAGTACTTTAATATTAAAATAAAAAATTTAATTTTAATTTATCTTTTATGATTAATTATGCCAATCAACAAACCACACTAACATTTTAAATAAACCAATAAAAAGCGTTTATTTTAGTAATTTTTTTATAAAAATTACTTGCAATAAGCGTTCAAAACTTTAAAAAATTAGATAGACTTTATTTGCAATACAATATTTACATACTCGTTAGCTTTAAAACTTAATATCACATGCCTTTTATATATTCAACTTTATAATTTAATTTTTATAAAAACTTTCCTCATGCAACTGAAAATGTAACGACCCTGAATATACCGATGAAAGTTTCAGTGTTGATCTTATGCCTAAGATTGCAGACTTCTTGAAATCACTTCCTTTTAGCACCGTAGAAGTCCAAAGAAATTCTTAAAATTTTCTCCGGGTAAATTCGTTTAGTGTTTGTTGGTCCGAGAACGTTGGGCCTTCTATAAGTTTTTTCCATCTTGAGACATTTCTTATTCAGTCGTCTTTGCATTTGTATAGTCGTTTAAATAAGTCATCGTATATATATTCAAGTTCGACGAATAAAAGTGTACTGAAGAAACACATAAAAGGTAAATATTTTAGAGTAAATTCTTGAAAACCACCAAAAAAAGGGATTATGTTAAGTACATATTTTTTAATGTTTTTTTTTAACTCGGGTATTTTTACAAAGTTTGTAAAAACCATTTAACCAAATTACTAACAAATACAAATACCTTATAATAAAGTGCTGATATATGGGATATATATTTAAATAGTAATATTTATACTAGAAAAACGGGCTACAGAAATTGTAAGAAACAGCTTGTCTTGGTATAATATAAAAATTAAGAAAAAAAAACAACTAAACTATGTAACATGTCTATCGCCATGCTATATTACTTTAGACTACCGTCATTACGAACCTTAAAATTAAGCCCGACTCACCGCTATATTAGACTTTACTTACCGTAACTGAATACGCCCTCAATCGAGTACACGTTCAATGAAACGCACCTGAATTAAAACCCTTAACTGAACGCTACCCCTAACCGGATACTATACTCTGGTTCACAGTTATTATGCAGCATTACGTTTATGGACGACGGCGTTGCCTTATCGGCATGTTCTTCTTTGGTTCCAACTGGCGCGGGAATATAACTTGCCATTGTGTTACTATAATGATTTAAATGTTGACTAAATTATTCATTTGAAAATCGTTTAGTGAGTAATTAAGAATATTTATAATTATACTTTTAGATAAATTTTACGCGTTTAAAGGAAAATATTGTAAATCCGCTATAATATTCAAATTTTATACGTTTAATTATCACGTATAAAGAAACCAAAGCGGCAACAGTGTTGAATATTCGCCCATAAGATTTACATTGGCCTATGCCAGCCACACTGCATAATAACTGTGAACCAGAGTATAGCAGAAAAACTGACAGCTCTCGACATTGCTTATAATATACCAACCTTTCCCGTCGAGCACTGAACCAACACAGTCATCTCTCTACCGCAATTTATCCTATGTCTTTGACAGGTGGTAAGTAATAATAAATTTTTTTAAACTGATTTCCTGTTACGACCATAATTTTCATCTTATGATCATTTTAATAAAACATGAAATTATTGTACAAACCGTACTTTGTGAAAGTTCATCTTATTAAGAACAGTAAAAAATAAAAGGTTGAAAGAAACTTCCTCTATTTATTTTAGAGATATACGTTTTTTTTAAACATACAATATATAACTGAGTTCATGTAAAACACAATTAACTAGTATTAATTCCTTTAGAAGTCCATTTTAGAATAACTAAAACCTTTTTTTAATAATTGTAATTGTAACAATCAACAAGTTTACTCTTTTTTTAAATCAAACCTTAACTTTTTTCTAGTCTAATAAAACTAATTTTATATTTAACTCTCAACATTTAATTACACAGAGCAGACTTAACTAGTCCTGATTTTTATTATTCTCATAAATGTTTTACTTTTTGTTGTTTTATTGTGGGACATAAATGTTAAAAAGCTTTTAGTAAATTAACTTTTTGATATTAAATAACTGCCGTCCTTGTCAACCAAAAGCTAAACCAACATTATATGCCCCATAACATTTTAATTTCCCTTCTAATCCCAACCTAAACTTGTAGAACGATACAGCCAGCTAGGCTACAGCCAGTCCACAATAAGGACACAATTCGATGTAAAAATCATTGTCAAAAACACAATTGTAAGAATTATTGTCAAAGACCCAATTAGATGCGAGAATCATTATTATTAAGGATCCAACTAGATGTAAGAAATACCACCTGTGCTATTAGCACACAACAACCCAAGAACCTCTGGAAACCTGATGTGTCAAAGATAAGTACCTTAAGTTAGGACTTGTCCATTCCTCTCTTACAACCTAGCAGATAAATAAAACAAATAAATCTTTTAATTTTATTAATAAAACACTAAGGCCCGTATTAGACTTGGTCACTTGGCGACGTCACCGGTTGCGTCACCGGTGACATCACCGGTGACTGTACGGGCAGCCAGCCGCGACACCAGGAGAGTCACCAGTAGTGAGGCCAAGTCCACTCATTCAGCGCTGTCATCTCATCCGGGTAGGACATGCACTGTTTTGTTATCTGTTAACCTGAGTAAAATGTCTAGCCAACAAGTGAAATGTAAAACGAGTAAAATGTCTAGTGGTGAAAAAGATAAGAAAGGGAAAAAAGACGATGATTGTGTTGAGTCCCAGTCTAGTGCGTTGTCTACTCAACAAGTAAAATGTAAAACAAGTAAAATTTCTATTGGTGAAAAAGACAAGAAAGGGAAAAAACAAGATGATTGTGTTGAGTCCCAGTCTAGTGCGATGGTTGTCGGAGACAAAAGTTGTGGAAGTGGTATTACAGAGAAAGGAAATAAACAAGCTGATAATGCGAAAGAATGCCAGTTGCTATTAGAAAAAAAAGTGAACACGGAAGATTTTATTACTGCTGTTGAAGGCCATCCCTCAATTTGGGATGTAAGTTGCGATGATTATAGCAACAAAAATACAGTGGTGACGCAACAGCGGTGACCCTAGTGTAATAAGCGCCGTAAGAACTAATGCCCACCGACTAGTCAGGTAACCGGTGACGCAACCGGTGACGTCGCCAAGTGACCAAGTCTAATACGGGCCTAAGTCTAACCACAATGCGCGACTAGTTTCGGTCTTAGTCGCGCATTTTTATAGTTTTATCATTAAATTTATTGTGGTTAGATTTAGTGTTTTATTTATATTTGATTAAAGCCACATTTGAATAATTGATTATTCCTTAGTTTTATTTACAAAACTTACTTGGCAGTAAGAGCTGTAGGGTGTATCGTGTTTGGTCCAATTGCTTATTAAGTTAACTAATATATTCTACAAGTTGTTTCTATCTTTTTCGCCTTAGTTTCTCTGTTTTCTTTTTCTTTTTGAGTAAACAAATAAAAACACTTATTACCACAAACCTGACCTATAGTGAAACATTAACTTTTTATCAAATCAGTCCTTGAGAGTCTCTTGCCGAGATGTGCCCTTAAAGTGTTTCAGTGTTACAACTAAATAGTAAAAAAACAATAAACAACTAAACAGTTAAATTAAATTAAATTGATTGTACTAACCCTTACTTTTTGGATAAAAAACTCTTTGTTTTAACAAAACTTCCACTATTTATTTAAGAAACTGCTTTTTTAAACTCAATGACAGCCGTTTCGCTAGACAACTAGCATCGTTAGATTGACATATTGAAGTTACTATTTGTTTGTTTGTAGCTAGGTACCTGATGTTTATTAGGTAGTTATAAGGCTAGACCAAGTATGGAAGTAATAAGACATAACAATATTAAAGCCTAGATGTTATTAGCACTAAGGGATTATCCTGGATGTATTTCCCTCTAAGATCAGTATAACTGTGCAATGATATAGAAAAACCAGGAAAAAACTATATCATGCTGATCTTTACATTAACTTAATATATTTATGTTACAATTACGTCTTATCTATGTATAAAATGAAGACTCAATCAAAGCATACACTTTAAAAGTGGAGAACTTTCCAGATTAATTTGTTCATTAACAACTTTAAATTGTGGATTTGCTAGATGTTTTTATTTCAAGTTCTTCAAGGAAATCAAAATTTTGTTTTTTATTACAAGTGTGTAGTATTTGGATGTCATTGGTGTGTAAGAGTGAGTTTGGATGTTCAAGTAGGTGTTTTGGATAATTTGACTTATCTGGTTTTTTTAATCTATATGCTCTTAAATTTTCGTTAAATCTTACTTCAAAATTTCTTTGTGTTTGACCTATATATGCAGCATTACACTTTGGACAATTAATTTTGTAAACACCAGATTTTTTAATTTAGGTAATTTTGTTTTCACATTTAACAATTTTGTACCAACATTATTTTGTGTTTTATATGATATTAATGCTGATGCTGCCGAAGATTAGTCATATTTATTTTTATTAGGCATATAAAGAGTTTGGGTCCATATATTATGAATCAAGCAGTCTCTCTGACCAGAGCGTCGGTGATGTGGTTACCTTTTAGGCTAGCTTGTGCCTTTGTGAAGCCAACTAAGGATCCACAGATTGCATCGGACAGCAAGCCCTCAATGATTAAAACGGATCCCAGAACGGAAAAATGTGTCTATCCAAAAAACTCTTATCCAAAAGTAACAAACAATTTTAAAAAGCTTTAACTAAATATTACTTTTTCATTATCTGGAAATTTATGATTATTTTTGTTTCTTGAAAAATATCAATATCAAGTTAAAGTGTTAATGACTACCTCAGGAAGGTTCAAAAACATTTTGATGGACAAGTCATCAATACTATGAAAAGGCGTTTTTTAAACTTTAATAATGACTTGATTTAGTTCCTCTTTATTAACTTCATAAAAAACTACTGTAAGTTTTTCTAGATACATTTAAATAAGAAAGTACTTCACCACTGTAAGGTATCTTACAATTTAAATTACTGCTAAGTTTACGAAATAATTTCATCAAGTTTGTGTTGGGACATCTGGGATAGTAGGTGTGCTGCAAATAGGAGTTATAGTTTTAGGAAGTTTCTCTGGTTTGTGGTTGTTACAATCATGTATGGGAGAGATATGGGTTTTGGTTTGGCAATTGGTAGACAGGTATATACAGGTATATTTTGGACAGGATTTTCTTACTATAGGAAGATTGTTGGTGTTTAATGGCTCACCGGAAAGTTTAAGGCTACGAAAAAGTGGTTCTTTTATGAGACATTTTTAAAAAGGTAATCTTTCTTATTATTGAAGTAGGATCCTTGGAAATAATGTGCAAGCATTGGAGATACTGAAATTAAAGAAACTTTATTTGGCCTCTTTATTTGCGTAATGTTCACAGGTATATTTTAAATATAGAGATTTAGGGATATTTCGAAAGTTAAAAAATTGTTTGTGTTTAAGATTTTGGAAAAGTGGTGACGGGCGAACTTGGTGGACTGTAGCTTGCAAATTAGCTCAATTCATATCAGATGATGATGTCTAGCTAGGGTTTTTATTTGAAATTGATTGTAGTAACCTTTACTTTGTGGAAGTCCATTTTACTAAGAACATTAAAAAGTAGAGCTTTATAAACAAAACTTCCACTATTTATTTAAAAAAATTGCTTTTTAACTCAATGGCGGCTGATTTGCTAAAATCTAACATCGTCAGATTGACATATTGAAGAGAGAACAAAAAATATCACTAGAACTAATATTTTCAAAACAAACTAAAGTAACTAAAAGTTATAAAAATATTACATATTGTGAAAATATTCCCAATACAATTTTAAAAACAATATCTTTGGCAGCGTTAATATCATTTAAAATGTAACATAATGTTGGCACAAAATTGATAATAAGGGAACAAAATTACCTAAATTAATTATCCAAAATGTAATGCTGTATATGTAGGTCAAACACAAATACATTTTGAAGTAAGATTCAATGAACACCAAGAGCATATAGATTACAACCAGATAAGTCGAACTAGAAACAGCTAAAAGTGATTTCTATGGCTGATCTGTAGTTTTTATGGCCAAAACAAAAGAAAACAAAAATTAATTGAAGGAAAACACAAAATCAATGTCACGGATATAATAGGATACTTTAAAAATCGGAATAGAATAACAGCCAGTGGTGGTGTAGCCATCTACACCAAGTCTAATATTTAAACTATTCAGTTGAACCTAAACACAGCCTTTAAAGCCGTAGCTGTTAAACTACTTGTTCCCAAGGGAGTAAATATTTGTAATATTTATATTCCTCCAGATTACCATCTCGAAATTAATGAAATTGAAAATCTTCTACAGCAAATTACATCACCCTATATAATTCTCGCGGACTTCAATGGACATCATTACTCTTGGGGCTCGGAAAAAATAGATACAAGAGGCCGTATAATAAACAATATTATAGATCACTTTGATATGGGTTTATTAAATGACGGGAGAAAAACGAGCATGGAATTGGGGATATAAAGGTAACATTCTGGCCTATGTTATAAACTTCCTGACTGATAGAAATAAAGTAAAGTACAATGGATTATTATCTAGAGTAAAAAGGTTAATGGCACACCCCAGGGATCAACAATAAGTCCAACCCTTTTTCTAATAGCTATTAATGATGTCCTATCAAATCTAAAATCTCCTGTTCAAGCAAGACTTGATGCTGATGACCTGATTATATGTGCGAAAGGTAAATACTTAAAATCCACCATAAACATCCTACACCAACAAATTCTCGCGTTAGAAGAATGGTCAACCGGATCGGGTTTTACTTTCTCCCAGAAAAAAACTAAGTGTATAATCTTTTCCAAAAAATTGAAAATTCCTTAATGCCCAAAATTACGATTGTACGGCCAAGAATTAAATTATTTCAATGATATATGTTTTTTGGGTTTATTTTTCGATAGACGGTTAACATGAAAGAAACACATTCAACATTTACACTTAATATGCCAAATTTGATTGAATATACCTAATGAAATACCTTGCTAATAGGCATTGGGGATCTGATGGAAAAATGCTTCTAAGCATTTACACACACCTAATACGTTCAAAATTAGACTAAGGATGTGTAGCGTACGCATCAGCAAGCAAAACACTCCTTAAAAGTTTAGATGTTCTACAAAACAACGCACTCAGACTTATCTTAGGAGCCTACAGAACCACACCAGTTAATAGCATTCGCTGCGAGCTGGGAGAATTTCCACTGCACTTCAGAAGGCAAATACTTAGTCTCAAGTATGCAACCAAAATTGCTACACTTCCGAATATCCCTATCTATAACACGTTATTTTGAAAGAAGACCGTATAAAAAATTCAAAACGATACCCGTGTTTTTAGAAAGAATTTATACCTACCTAAACACCATCAATACCCAGCAATTTCCTTCGACGTTGGTTACTTCCTCCTCAATTTCCCCATTGATTATACCATTACCAACGATTATAACACAGTTAACAATGTATCATAAATCATTAACCTCTCCAACTATCCTTTAAAAGAAATTCCTGGAAATTTTTTTAATATTCAGAATCTGTCCATCTATATACTGATGCATCAAAATCTAACTTTGGGGTAGGAGCTGCAGTGCTTTCTTCCAGTTGTGTTCTCAAATTTAAATTGCCAAGCATATACACTATTTTATCTGGAGAATTATTTGCTATTTTTTAAGCATTATCACACATAAAATCAAGACAAGATAAACAATTTCTAATTATAACGGACTCTCTCAATGCACTTCAAGAAATGAAAAAAAATTACTCTAAAAACCACCATGTAATCAAAATTAAGCAACTCATTTATGAATTAAAAATCCAAAACAAAGACATTATTTTTATATGGACACCATCCCATACTGGTATAATTGGAAATGAAAAGGCTGACACAAGAAGCTGTTAAGTCACAAAATATTGCTACGCATAAAAGTTCTGCTTAAGATGTTGCCATCCACTTCCACGAACAAATTAAACAACAATGGAATATTGAGTGGCAACGTTCTACTAACGAATTAAAAGAAATAATACCACACATACTTCAAAGACAACATCAAACACTTCTTTCTAAATTAAGATTGGGTCATGAACACCATTTTACAAAATTACCACCACCTCAGTGCAATTTGTGCAATATTATTATAAGTGTCAAACACGTTTTATGTGAGTGTCCAAAATATACTCAAGAAAGAAGAATCCATAGAATTTCATCAAACCTAAGCGACGTTTTAGGACCACAATGCAATGTTACTGACTTAATTAATTTTTTTAAAAGTACCTATTAATATTTTAAATCAATTGTAATTCTGTAATATTGTTTGTAAAGTTTTGCTCCGCCGCTAATAACTCTCGAAGTTGATGCGGGATAAATAAAAAAATGTTACAGATTTTTATTTAATTTAATAGCGACTAGTTTCGGCTTATTAGAAGGCTATCATTAGGCTAGAAAACACAGGATAAGGTTAACATTACAAAAGTTAACAAAACTCAAAAACAATCATACCTTAGTATCAAAATTGTCAAAATAAGTTCAAAAACATAATTGCTTGAACAAAAATGCTTGAGTAGTAACAAAAATTGTTAATATGGTAAATTATTAATGAAAAAATGGTGAAAAAAGAACAGGTAGTTAATATGAATAAATCTATATTGTAAACAAATATTGTTAGGGAGAAAAGGTGTATGCCGTAGGTACATAAAAAACCATTGTTAGGTTATTGTGTTTATTAAAAGCTTTATTTTTAATAAAAAATGAACATTTTATTCATTTTTCCTTTCTTAATAATTTCTTTTCTTAATAATTTAATAGATGGAGGATAAAAATGTCAACAATACTAAATTAACTACTTAGCTAATTGTAAAAAAAATTGAGATGAAAGGAATGAAGATTTTAAAACATCGTTAGAGCAGTGGAATGTAATAATAGATTTTTTTAAAGAAATTCCTTTAACGCTTAAAAATAAATGTTTAAATTTTGGATGAAGCCTCAAATACTGTCTTAACTCTGTTATGAAGTTCATAGACATTTGTCGTGTCTCTTAGATGTCTTCTTTTTAATCTTCGGCATTTCGATCTTCTTCTTCTCTCTCTCTCTTATATAAAATTCGCTAATACTAAATTCATAAAAAAAACAAAAAAAACGCCAGAAAAAAATAAGTAATAATAGATTAAAATGACAATATTAACATTTAGGATGTTAAAATTACTAGTAGATAGGTTGAAAATCGAAAAGTTCTAAAATCTTTCAAAAATCAAAATGTTTTTAGACTTCTCCATATACGAATTTGACCGAAGGTTTAAGGCAAGAGTCAAAGAGAGTAGCATTTTATAATAGAAAGAAATTCGTAATTTCAATATGTCAATCTGACGATGCTAGTTATTAGCAAAACAGCTGTAATTGAATTTTAAAGCGAATTTTTCAAATAAATAGTTTAACCGTTCAGTTATTTATTATTTTTAGTAAGATGAACTTCCAAAAAGTAAAGGTTAACATAATAAATTTCGTTAAATTATCTTCGAGAGAAGAATTAACCGGAGAAAGAAATTTCTTTCTTAGCTATTTCTTTTCTATTTTAATCTCTATCAAGTTACAGAGTACGCAGTCTGGATATGACCAATGAGAGCGATGCATGTTATTTAGAGAGGA
The DNA here is from genome assembly GCA_035357415.1 of Ophraella communa. Classification (NCBI taxonomy): domain Eukaryota; kingdom Metazoa; phylum Arthropoda; class Insecta; order Coleoptera; family Chrysomelidae; genus Ophraella; species Ophraella communa. The sequence continues at coordinate 21,535,898 of CM068994.1, read as the reverse complement.
GTGGTTGAGATAGCTCTGTATACATCAATAGTATTTAAAAATCGTATTTTTTTAAAAAGAAGATGGCAACCAAATCTTCTACAGCAAAAATTAATTGTTTAACCACGGTAATCGATTAAGCATTGTTGATTTTTAGTATATTATCTAAGAAATATGTAGTGATTACGCAAAATAGGGATGAATCTATTCTAGACATGCTAGTAGTCTGTTCAAAAACTTATAACGTACTTATTTTGGAATTAAGATTATTATCTTTTAAATAATAATGGACAGAAATTTAGGTGTGTCAAACAAAATATTACAAGCGTTCAATAATTACTAATGTTAATCAGAAGAGTTAAGATTTCTAAAATAAAATATTACTTATGTTGAACAGAAGAGTTATGTCTGTATCCTTAAAATATTACAGCACTAAAAATTGAAAATTTATCCAAATTTTAAAATTGTAAAGGAATATTCGAATCTTAAGAATTTAGTGGACAGAGCTACGTGCCAGATTGTATCTGCTTTAATCAGTAATAGTACTCGTACATTTCAGCCTTTTGCCCGCAATTCTATTGCTAGCTTTTTTTGTGAAACAACTGCGCATGCGTTTCAGACTTTTGACTGCAACAAAAAGGCGCACAAAAGTATAGAACCATTTCTATTTATTCAAGGTCAAATCCGCGCAATCTCGCCTGTTTTTAGGAAATTTTGATCGAACAACCCAAAATCTATGTTGGCAGAAATGTCAGTTTACTTCAACTGATTCTATCCTGTCATCATATAAGCATAATATTTATTGAAGTATTTTAGGATAATAATTATATGTTTATTCCGAAGTCCGTGTGTACTTACAGCTTGTATTTTATTGAAAATCCATGTTTTAAACTAAAGGTACTCGTACATTTCAGCCTTTTTCCTGCAAGTCTATTTTTAATTGCTAGCAAATTTTGACCGTGCTTTCGTACATTGCCGCAACTTTTGAGATTTTTTCCGTCATTTGACAAGTGTTGTCAGTTTCTGAATATTTGAGGTTACGTTACCTTTAATTTAAAACATGGATTTTCATACAAATACAAACTGTAAGTTCACACGAACTTCGGGATAAACATATGGGTATTATCATAAAATACTTCAATGTTTATTATGCTTATAGGACAACAGGATAGAATCAGCTGACGTAAACTGACATTTCTGCCAACATAGATTTTGGGTTATTCGATCAAAATGCCCCCAAAACAGGCGAGATTGCGCGGATTTGACCTTGAATAAATAGAAATGGTTCTATACTTTTGTGTGCCTTTTTGTTGCAGTCAAAAGTCTGAAACGCATGCGCAGTTGTTTCACAAAAAAAGCTAGCAATAGAATTGCGAGCAAAAGGCTGAAATGTACGAGTACCTTAAAGGTAACGTAACCTCAAATATTCAGAAACTGACAACACTTGTCAAATGACGAAAAAATCTCTCAAAAGTTGCGGCAATGTACGAAGGCTTGGTAAAAATTTGCTAGCAATTCAAAATAGACTTGCAGGAAAAAGGCTGAAATGTACGAGTACCTTAATATCCGATCCAACTTACCTTTTTTTAAAAAATATTTTTTTTATTGACAAGTTATTTCCGTTAGTTTGTTGGGTATATACTTTTAAAATGACAAGACAATTTTATAATAATTTTTAGATAAGATTTTTTCGTTAATAATTTTAGCTAGATCAATATTTTTGAAGTATAGGGGTATTTAGTTAAGTTTGACAGTGTGGATCATGATAGGTTGTTATATAAAATACATGGATTGGGGATGTCTTTTAAATTTATTTTAATATTAAACACAATGGAAATACTTCAGGAGTGCCTCTTCGGGAGTGCCCCAAGGTTCTTACTTAGGTCCGCTTTTATTTATTCTGTGTTTAATGACTTACCTTCGATTATACACCATTAAAAAAGCCTTGGGTTTGCAGATTACTTCAAAATATTAAAAAAAATTTAATGTTAGGGATTTAAATAATTAAGAACGGTAAACAACTAAAAGGTTGGATTAAACTTTCACTATTTATTCGCAAAATATGAAATGCAATGACGATGCTAATTCTACAGCGAAAAGGCCGTCATTGCATTTCATATTTTGCGAATAAATAGTGAAAGTTTAATTTAACCTTTTAGTTGTTTACGGTTCTTAATAAGATGGACTTTCACGTAGTAAGGGTTAGTACAATAGATTTAAATAATGTTTATAAATGGAGTTTATTTAAAGTTATATTATAATACTAATAAATGCTATTTCTTTATTTAACGTCCCGTATTTTTTTTCTTATTTATCCATGTAATTAGACCTTGATGATCTGTTTGGATAGTAAATAAATAAATAAATAATATTCTAAATCTAACTGCATTATATGATTTATATGTTAGTTAACTGTACCAAATATGCATGATAAATGAATATTCTTAAAATATGAATTATTTTCAAACAAGACAAATGGTATTTGATCGTAAATATTAAAAAAAAAACAAGTAAATTTCAAAGATGTAAATAAGCATACCAAATTCTTCTGGTATAATACCAGACAAATGAATTACAAAGTTTAAAACTTGAAAAATATTTTTTATTAAAAACTAAAAACTAACAATTCTACAAACAATTTACTCCAGTTATATGTATGTTTACTATTAAAAATATTTTATACTTGGTATTTTCCTGGCAATAATATTATATTATTCATATAAGTGTTTTAAAACTTTTGTGGAATACATTCAGTAAAGAAATGAGCTTTGTTTCGTCGGTTAATTGTAAACACGCTGTCTCCGTTAAACAAACTCAAGGTTTCTGTATTACCAGCGACGGGCGTTCAGTTTATTCGTTTAATTTCCGAAATTGGCGGCTTTCTACGAGACTAAAATATTGATTGATTACGGCAAACTGAGAAATTCTGTTGTTTGCGTTACTACGTAAATAGTTAAATTTACCGACATAATTTGTTAATTGAACACAAATTCAGTAGCATAAAAATTTTATGATTTATATAAAAAGGTATTATTGATATAATCTTAAATAGTTAAATTAGTTGTTTTTAATTTGCTGCTTGTTTCCTTTAAAGTGCAACGTCAGTGTAAATACCCAGGTTTTTAGTGCACGATTGATTTATTTTGTTAAAAAAAGGGATTGTTATATTAGCTGAACTTATTGGGCTCTATTATTGAACATCTTCGTTATGATACAAGGAGATGGATTCTGATAGTATTCTGTCGCTTCACCTTCGGTTGAAGGATCACAAGATTTTGGTCTCATTTATAGATTTTAAAAGAGCATTCGATTCTGTAAATCATTCATTGTTGTGGAATAAATTGTATAACTGTGGGGTCAGTTGTAAATTTATAAGATTAAAAACTTGTATAATGGAGCTTATATTCCAGTTAAATCTCAAAACTCCTACAGTAAAGTTTTTGATCTTTCAAAAGGTGTCCTACAGGGTGAGTCCTATTTTAATCCTTAGTGCTATTTTATTTTCTTTGTTTATTTATGATGTAGAATCATTGTTTATCAGTGAATAATTGATTACTTTTTTAATTATTTTGATTTTATCTAAAGCTATAAAACAGTATTTATAAGAGCCGAAGGTGAGCATTTAATATAAAAGAATAGTACAGGAAATAAAGCATTTCACCAGGCAATTTTTTGGTTTTATACATTTTTTTTGTAAAACACTTATTTTTCAAGTTATTCGTGATTGAAAGTAACAATTTTTAGACGAAAAAATTGATGTTTCTAATTATGCATTTTATCAAAATAACTGTGAAAAAGAAAAATTGTAGCTTTTAAAAGAGCAAACAAAATTACTATTTTATGACTCGAGGTTAGTGGGAAGTAAAAAGAAGCTAGTAGTACATACTATTTTATTTTCTTCTCCATAAAGAATCTGCCTTAAGCGATTTTTTTTGTGTCTTAGATAAAATAATTATTACTTTTCAAATTCTTGCCCCGTATATTCAGTCTAAAAATTTAAAAATTACTCATAGATCTATAGTAAATTGGTAATCAGCAAATTGATGATGACAACAGTTTAAAATTTAACTTTTTTTGTAAGTAACAAGAGCGAAGCTTGTGTAACAACCTCACTAGACTGATTAAAACGTGCTCTGTTTCCAGGAACAATTCTTATTAAAAATTGAGTCTAATAAAAAGCAGCTGCGTTACGAAATAAGCTTTAGCGGAATAACAATGTTCCTTTTCATGTTATTTTTGACGTAAAAAACAACACATTAGCTTTTACTGACATTAATTTTGTTAATTGAGATACAGGAGTATGAGATGGATAACAAAATTTAAGGCAAACGTTTTAGGATTACATCGAAAAACGTTGCAAATATTAACATTTAAATTGAAATTTCACGTGTTTTGATGGATATCCAACGATTTCGTAACACAGTTATTGCGATATAAATAAAAAGTTTACTATAAAGTCCATTGCTTTGCTGGTATCATCCTATTGCAATAATTTGACGAGTATTATGTACGTGGATTGCTTTTTTATTTCGGGTGTACCATCAAAAACATCGTAAATATTTAAAAATCATTTTTATGAAAATCTAGGGACCAGATGCAATATTCCTTTTATCAAGATATTAAATAGGATATGAATTCTGAAAACGTTAAAGCATTTTATGGCAGATAATTTAAGGAAATTATATTACAATCACTCCTCAATTGTTTAATATCCTACTGTATAAATAATCGAAATAGTACTGTTAACCTAATAGCAAATGTTTTTTAAAAATAAAAAATAAAAAAATTAAAAGCAAAATCAATACAGCTTAAGAAAAAAAACATTTAATATGTAGGATCATCTTTGACGTATGCGTTATGCACTCTTTTGTGAAGTGTATAAAATGTTACACTCATCTCAGTAAAGTGACCCTGATCGAAAACTCATAGGACATAGGAATATCCGTGTGTATTTGCGTTAAAACATCCATGGATGGTGACTGCTGATTGTAAATAAGAAATAGCGAAAGAAAATGTGACGTATAATAAACATGATGTAGGTATAAAATGTTGGTAGATATTTCTATAGCTAACGGTTCTTAATGAGTATTAAATGCAAGGTTTATATTTGTATAGTATCGTTCAATGTTTATAAAAAAGGGTACCTAATTAAAACTGCAAAAGTCTAGATGTCATCCGGTGTCATTATAGAAGAGAATATATTAAATGCTACCAGATTATTTTTTTAATTAATAATTGACATCACTTTGGGTATTGAGCCACTTATTATTCTCTGCACTTTTACCTTCTAAAAGTGTTTATAAAAAAACGAACGTTAATATTTATAAATTATTCGACTTATACTGCTAAAATCTGTAAATAGTAAATTAAACTCTTGTTTTAATTGTAATTTGTGATTTTAATTTTTTGATATGGTTTCAAATGAATAAAATTGTAAACAACTAAAATAAATAGATAAGAAATTAAAAAAAAGTATTAAAAATATAAATAAAAGATATATTTATTAAAACCTTTTATTTTAATGGTTATCAGTAATTTTAAAGAACTAATTGTCATTTACTCATCAAAACCAATAAAGCGTTAAAATAATTTAAAATATCTCCTTAAATATCATTATGTCAAGGATCTATTTTACAATTTTCGTCTTTCCAAGGTCTGTTTGGTCTACTAATTTACTCTAACAAATATCGCAACGTAGTCTAAAAATTCAATTTTACCTCCGTCGTAGACTAATCAAATTATTATTAAATATTCAAATACCCGCATGCCCCTCAGGAGGGTGTAACATTTACCAATTTTACATAAAATTAATACGTTGTTAAGAAACGGAGGTTTGACAAGAGTTCATTCAACCGTTCTTTAAATGTTCTAGCGAAGTTTAGCTTTTTTTCTAGATACCATATACCTACTCCGATAGGAAGTGCAAGCAACTCCTCAAGAACCACAGTAGACCTCCGCTGGCCGCAGTGAAGGGACGGGCTATCGATTCTCTCACGTTGAACCTGATCTAACTTCTCTTAAGAATTCTATCCATTTGCAGAACAACACATTCGCAAAGATAATGTTAGGTTTTTTTAGCACTTTCGCAAAATCGAAAGCTACAAATGTGCATTAGCTCATATTTTAAGAAGAGTTGTATGTTTTTGCTCATTTTTTTTAAGATAGTATCTTCACAAACCTTTGAGCTTGTCTCAATTTTGAAATATTTATTAAAATTGTGGATAATCTTGCCCAATGTAAATATATTCATATATTGCATAGAAAAAACCAGCAGAAATATTATTAGGAATTTTTTTCTTGGTTTTTTTGTATCTGCGAATGAAAAATATATATTTTGAATGGTAACAGTTTTTTTAAATAGATTTTTATCTCACTGGTTTTACTTCTTATCTCAAAGAGTTTTTTAGTTATTGCAAATAGTTTGTTAGATTTTTTCTTGAAGTAGAAAAAAGGTTTACGTCTATTATCCCAATAACGCCTGGCGTTTCCATATGGGTTAAACACACATTTGGGCTAGGGTTGGGGTACGTAATGCAAATTTTAAATCAGTTTGAAATAGAGATCGCTTATGTACACTTGTCTAAGCAAATTAAGATTTGATTTTACCTTAAAAAGTCCCTGTGAAATAATAAATAGCTTTTTAGTTGGGATTAGTGTAAGTATAATGTTTAGGTTACTAAAGAAATATTTTGTTCTGAGTCTATTTTTAAATAAAAACCAAGATAGTTTAATGTAGGAGTTCTAGCAATTTCTAGAAAATTTTATGATCAGTTTTTGTAAGCTATTCACATATGGAGCCGCTTGAGGTATTTATAGAACCTTCTGAGTGTCATATTCTGTCTGATGGGAACTCAAACAATAATTTACCAAGTTCCAGGTCCGTTACTATTTTTAATATATCAACTTCCTACTAAATCTTAAGTCAGCAGGTGATGATATAGCCATTTATATATACTGGAGGTAATTGGGCAGAAGTTAAACAAAAAACCGAAAATGGTCTTAGTCATATTCTAAAGTGGTTCTCTGCTAATTTATTAACTATTAATCTAGAAAAAACCAAAATATTACCATTTATATCCTACATAACTCATCTACCCAATTACAATAATATCGGGGTAAATTCTGTAAAAATAATCTTAGCTGAAACAGCAAAATATCTGGGAGTTCACATTGATCGTTTTTTGAAGTGGGATGATTACATCTAGAACCTGAAAAACAAATTAAGGGGTTTAATATTGGCAAAACTATTTTAAAATCATTAATAAATATTTTAAAAAAAAATTCTAAAAATAATTTATTTCAAAAACATCAGATACCCATCTGATCAATTATATACTGAATTACAAGTATGTGATATAAGAGAGTTATTCGCAAAAAACACACTACCCTTTATTTTCAAAAAATGAACTTATCTCAAGCAGTTGCCACATACTCGCCAAACTAGAGCCCAAACATCTGCGCATGTCATTGTTCCTAGAGCTAATAAAACCATTGGGCACATATCGTTCACTTACATTGGACCTCGTTTATATAATCACTTTACATCATCCCTAAAACAAATGAATAATATAAATTTATACAAAAACTTTTGAAATCTTGGGTATTTTCTCACAATCGTAAATTCGGGGATCAGATATAATAGACTGACTCTTATGTAACTCATACTTACTGCTTTCTTGCATCTTTTATTATCCGGTCATCTTATCCATATCTTTATTGCCTGTCTTTGTTTTTTGTTCCTTTAGTTTTGATAATTTATATATCTTATATACTGTTTTCTTCATATTGCAATGAATAGATAGATAGATGTTTAAGAGGTGGCCAGAAGCCTATTCCAATATCTAATGAATAGATAGATTTTCTTCAAAACTTCCTAGAAGAATAACACAAAATGAAGCGAAGACAGTCACCACAGACAGGCGTTTGTATGTGATGCCTAAGTGGGGAAATACCCTCTTCACTCTCATTATTACTTACCTTATATGTTAAAGTAGTTTATTGTTATGATAATTAATTAGCAGGTTTACCTTATTATTGTCAAAATGTTATTCTATTTTAAACAAATAAATATATTAATTGATTGATTGATTGTTAGGGGTTATCATATTATCTTATCATTTTAAAGAAATAGTATTAAATAGCAGTTTGGCTTACCAAGTGCTTTTTTATTAATTTTTTAAACAGAAAGGTCGCTTTTTCATAAATGTCTCAAAAGATTTGTATACAGAGTATAACGTACCCGTTCACTTGGCATTTATAGATTTTTATAAAGCATTCAACTCCATGGCAAAGTGGTCCTTTATGCAAACAATGAACGATGCTAGAATAGACGCTCGGTATTTTTACTCATTGGTAAATTTTTATTTGAACTACTTTTTCCCCTAGCTCAAAATATAGTTAAACTCAGATGTTTCTAAGCAGCTGTTCATCTGTAAAGGATACATCTAGAATGTTTGTTTAATAATATTAAATGGGTTAAATAAAACAACTTTGCAATTTGCAATTTTAAGTCTTTTTAAATCCATTTTTTATAAAATATTCCAGATAAAAAATATGCATATGTCCAAAAAAATTATTTATAACGAATCTTATCTATAAAAGAAGCGATAATAAAATTTATTTCATGCGACAATCAACCCCTGCTTATACAGCTCACAATTTTAATCTCTGAAGTAATTGAAGCTGAGAAAAAAAATTTCTTACTTGAATATCGATGGGCTTGAATTTACATCCGACCGAGAACAAGAAGAAAAATTATCGAGAGGCAGAGAGCACTAACAAGAAACGAGTCGAAGTAAAGAGCTTTCAAAAGCTCTTACGAAAAATACTTGACATATAAATGAAGTGCTTACTGCGATCTACTTTTATAGATCACATAGACGTATCTACGAAAAATTACTGATTTTCAAAGAGAAGGATGCTACTAAGTAATGAACTTCGTAAACGTTTTCATGAAATGAAATTCATTGACTCCAAATTGTTTTGGATCTAAGAGAAGCAAACTAATTTTCATTTAGTTATGTTTATAGCAAGGTAAAATAAATTTTAAATACTATAATTATAAAAATAAATATATTATATATATTGTAAAGAAACAATTAATATTTAATAAAAAGAAAAATCTTAATTTTATTAAAATTAAATAAAATAAGACAATATTAAGTTAACTCCGTAAATCAAATTTTAAAAGAAAAGGTATTTATATTAGTACAAGAAGAGAATATTAAATATCGTTAATGTACCTAATTAACAAATTCATGAAATTTATTGTACTAACCCTTACTCTGTGGAAGTTCATCTTATTAAAAACATTAAACATTAAAACTTTTGAACAAAACTTTTATTTAAAAAATTCGCTTTTTGAATTTAATGACAGCTGTTTTGATGAACTATCATCATCAGATTTACAGACTAAAGTAAAATTCTATGTGTGTTTTAAAGGTAGCTTACATATGTCAATCGGCTATGGTAGTTTATCAAAAGAGCTGTCATTGAGTTAAAAAAGCTAATTTAGAAAAAAAGTGGCAGGTTTTGTGGCAGAATTTTAATTGTTTAATATTCTTAGTAATAATTTCAAGATTATAAATTATATTGTTAAAAGTTGAAATTTCTAGAATACCTTAATTTACAAAAAACTATAAAAAGCACCAAGAAATGATAATAATAGAGCTGTAGCCCAATTCTCAAATTCTTGAGACCATTCCATTTTTGAAACCTAATAACCTTTAAACAGAGGTAAGTTATGTGCTCTTTGTAAGTCGTAACTAACTTAGGAGCTTTAAGATGACCTACAGCTCTTTAATTTCGTCTAATATTAAATGTCTCCTTTCCACGATAAAACACAATAATTCATATGTAGTCACTAGACAATATATTTATTAGAATAATTAAATTGAAAGTTTTAATACCTGCATAAGAAAAATACATTTAAGGAAGATTTAAAACTACCTAATTATTATAAAGCATCATACAGCCGTTTTGTATCTGCTTTATACTTCTCGTAAGCATTTCTGATTTGATTAACCGACCCATAGCTTATTACATATAAAAATGACTATTTATATATATATTTATTATAATAACGAACAACTATTGTGCTATATATGGAACCCGTGATGATATTGATAGACCTAAATTACATTACTATTAAATCAATATACACCTAAAACTATCTGAAAAGCGTTTTCTATTATCTTTTCCAGTTCTTTAAAAATAAAACTTGGATAGTGAAACTCGCATAATGATGTAAAGTTTTAAGTTCCTTTAAATTACTAACATTTAACATGATGTTTTACAGATGAAAATTTTAATGCATATTTTATTGGTTGTTTTCTATTTGACTATATCACGAGAATAAGGACGCACCTATACTCGTTCCTATGATTTAAAATGACCCGTTAGTTAATCCTGTACCTGAAAATATTGACATAAATTTGTCCCTAAGAAATATTATGTCCTAAAATTAGACTCATGAATTCGTCCCCAAGCCGTTAAGCCGGATTAAGCAACTTGCGCAATTAGTAGTACTAATGGTGGTGACACCTACCTATTTTTGTGAAACTCAATTTTTCCAGCAAAGTAAAAACACAAAATATATTTTATACCGCTTATAAAAATATGCTATACATTTGATAAAATTAAACCGCTTATAAAAATATGCCACACATTTGATAAAATTAAACCTCGAAATTGTTCCATTTTCATATTCCTCAATTTTTTTAGTAATGCACTGCTTATCTCTACGCACTGTTGGATCACGTTCTCTTGAGCACTCACCCAAACTTTGAATCTTTATGTAAGTATCTGTTTGAAATTGTTTTAAAATTTCAATGAAATGAAAAATTGTTGAAGGCGTTAGGTACATAAAAACTGGCATTAAATTTTGCGTGTAAATCGCATTTTCCTATTTCACAATTTTCATGTTTATAAGCAAGCACACAGCCCAGATTTTGAATTTTTCTAAACCAAACTTGTCCCAAATCAAATCTGTACCCCACAATCCAAGAATTCGGAAACACCATTTTTATACCATTGTGAATGGCAATTTCAAAGTCTGCTACAAAGATTTGTGGGTTCAGAATCAAACCTAAATGGTAAAATTTGTCCCGTAAAATTTCAAAAAGATCTTTGTAAGTACATTCCTTCGCATTTGGTAATAAACAAAACGCAAGTGGAATGTAATATTCACTTTCTTCTATGTGAAGCGTAAATAACTGCAAAAAATGATCGGGACAATACTTTAATGTACCATCAACATATACTTTGTTTATTTTACACAAAACAGTTATATTTGATACGCAAGTAAATACAACAATTTCTTTAATATCGTCGGTAATAAACACAAAATCTTCTTTTAACGTCGTAATAGTCATTGTTTTTATAACATTAATAACTTCTAGTCTATATTTCGGTATAGGTGGTAGAAATTTTCACCTGTTATTGTTGTGGAAATAGGTAATGGACGTCTTGGACAGTAATCGTGTTCAATTGATCAATCTTTTCTTTTAAAAGCTGCAAGTATTGTTTTGGAAGGCTTCTCACAGATGTCATCGGTTGCTTTTCCTAAAATTTGCTGAGATTAAGATGGATTTATTCCCAAAACCTAAAAATTTTATAATCCCTTGCTTGGGGACGAACTTAGTTGTTGGATTACAGTACTGTAATTAGCATGGATACAAGTTAAGAAAGGAATATACTTAGGTACCTGCTCAGCGACGAATTTAGGACCGCCCGAGGATAAAATCTTTGATTTATCATTAATTTGTATAACAAATCTTTGTACTGAATACATAAATTAAATTATTGTTTTTCCTATATCCCCTGTCAACTGTGTAACACCTACTTACATTTAAAAATACCGAAATAAATACATTTTTAGACGTAATCAAGTGTCACTTGGCTGTCAGATATTTCCAGATGTGTTCAGCATCTGTACCTATTTAATTTCCAACATATATATTTCCAAGCAGAAACTAGTAATGGATTAGTAATAATTAGTAATGGATCTGGTAGTGAGATTTATTGGGGCAAATATGATTTAGATTAGATTAGATTATGTTTGGACTTTTAGCCTTTTCCCACCTCGACCTTCTCCAGACCTACTGTAATTATCTTTTTCCTTAATGGGATCTTGTTGTGTCTGAGATTTTCTAAATGACTCGTTAAAATGTACTGCTTTGCCACCTGTACAACTTAATCCAGTACGAATTAACGCTTTGCAATTGTGACAAATAATTAACATAGCCCTTATTTTTTCTTTTTAATATATCCTACCTAAATCATTTAGCATATTAAACTTTTCTGTCATACTATCTGATCTCGGTCACGCGTCTTCTACTTGGCATTTTATAACAATAAGAGTGAATAAAGTTTTTACTTAATACATTTTTAGACGTGAATAAGTGTTACTTGACTGTCAAATATGTTTAGGTGCTTTCAGTAATTTACTTAGAGTGTACTGCTTTAAAAGTTGGCATAAATGGTTCTTAATCAATTATACTACAAACCTCGAGAAATGAATAAATTAGACAAGTGTACATAATTGTTTGATGGGTTTCTACTAGTAGTAGAAAAGTATGAGGTATATCAAGTTTGTCTTTACTACTGTTAGCTGTTAGTGACGTAAGGGTAAAGGTCAACTTCTTCTACTGTAGTAATGGATCTTATGGTGAGATTAATTAAAGCAATTTATGCTTTAGATTAGATTAAATTATGTTAGGACTTGCAGCCTTTTTCCTCCTTGACCTCCTCCAAATTTACTGTAATACTCCTTATAATTCTCAGTTTATAGGATCTTGTCCACTGTGGGCTTTTCTATAAGACTCATTAAGCTGTACTGCTTTACCACCAGTATATTTTAATGCTTAGTAATTTTGATAAATGATTGACGTAGCCTTCATTATAATCCTACCAAAACCATTTAACATGTTACGCAATTCTGACATACTAATTGACCTTGGTAAGGCGACCTTTACCTGACATTTTATGACAATAATTTATTACCAAATCTTCAAATTTATTTACTTAGTTTGGACATCACATTGACACTTTACATTTTTTTATTCCTAAAACAAATTTTTTTGCTATTCCAAAAATCATACCAAAGAAAAACCGACCAATTTCAGATCAGACCTATAAAAATTTGATAACGCATTCTCAATTGTTGATTTCTGATAATGGAAAAAAATGTTTTAAAAATGTTTATTATCGTTTTTGTTCATGTTCTGCTACTTACTTTTTATATTTCTCACAGTTTCATCTTTTCCTGTGTTATTGTTAAGAGTTTATCAAAAAGGGTTAATTAAAATTTATTATCAATACGTTAACATTATATCCTACCAAAAATTAAGTACAATCTTCAAAAAACTGCATATTATATTAGATACCCTGTAAATGTGACGAATTTTATGTAGGTGAAACATCTAGACCAATGAAAATAAGAATAGATGAAAACAAAAAGTATGTTAAATTTAGGGAGTTCTTTAAGTCAGGTATTTGTAAACATCCTTGGGAAGAGGGGCATCATGTCCAATGGGATTCGGCACTAATAGTATTGAAAGAGCTCATCCATTAAAAGCGAAAAAACAAAAAAAGATCTTTAATACAACTAAATGCGGAAAAATGTGAAGTCAAATTTGGTTACCAATTTCCAATAATTTTAAATAATAAATTACCTGCGTCATCAGGATAGTATCATAAGTTTTTATCCAGGTTTTCTTATGAATTATTATTGGAATTGTTGTTAATCGATACACACATCAATACACAAAATTTCAAAACTGTTTGACATGTTTAGACATCATATAAAAAACGAAAATAATCATCCCATAAAAATAACACGTAACAACATTTCCGAAATAAACAAAATAGTGCTATCCCAAAGAAAAACTTCCTGGAGCGTGCGCTTCACTGGATTCTGTAACATGTCTATCACCATGCTACCTTTCTTACCGTCCTTACGAACCTTAAAATCAACCCCGTCTCACCGTATATTAGACATGCCCTTGCCACCGCTACAGAACCTACCCCTTACTATAAAACGCACCTGAAACAAAACCCTTAAAATGAACGCTACCCCACCGGTAACCATTGTCAACCCTCCTTTATAAATTATGATACACCCAGTACATTTTCTTGACGAATACCAGACGAGCCAAGTCGCATATATTTTATCACACCTGCAATTTATAATATTATTATCTCTTGGGCTGTACACAGTAAGTAGAAAATTTATCATTTTTTTTTATTTTTCTTTTTTTTTCCATTTTATTCCTAGCAATGAACTATGAAATTGTTAAAATCATCCAATAAAATATTATATTGACTTCAAATTTTACATAATAACATAATCTACTGTGAATGGGACTTTAAAATTTGACAACAAAAATTTTGTAATCATAAATTTCAAAATATTGATTGTCTACTTGTCAGAATTGTCATTTAAAAACTAAAGTTCTTGATAATGGTAGCTGGAACGCTACCAAAACGTCGAAATAAAAACATATTAAAAGGATCGTGGTTTAATTTCCCCCATTCAAATTAACAAAAAAAATAATATACCACAGGAAACATACTAAAGATATTTTACTTTTAACCTGGCTATGATCCAAGACCTAAAATAGCTGCATCTTTTATGTAAACTAACATAAGATATTTTAGTTTAATTTCAAGTTTTATTGATACAAATATATTTCTCTTAAAATTTTGCAAAACCATTTAAAACCTTTTAAAATATAAGTAAATTTATGAAATTGTAAATCAAGATTTTCGCTTTATTATAACTTCAGTAAGCAACGAAACTAAGATTTACTAAGATTAATCAATAAAAAACTGCAGCTAAATGTAGCAGAGCAGAATAAAATTAATGATTTCTATTCACGGTTTATTTGTTTACAGTTAAGCTCCAACGGCTGTCTAAAACATTTTTTACTCTTTTTCTGTAGTTGTAATAGATTTATGTTGTGCTTTTATTGTTTTTCATTCGAATAAGAATTTTTTAAAACAAATAAATCTACTTGCAGCGTGTATTGTGTCAAATAAAAAAACAACACATTTCTGCTTTTATTAACTGAATTGTAAATATTTTGTATCGTATTTAACTTTGTTGACATATTTGTATTGAATAAAAATAAAAATATGCAACCGCCTATGAAGTTTTCTTTATCCTGGTCTTAAGTTTCGGACCAACTTTTCACGGGCCTTAATTGCTTTTTTCCTTTTCATTTTATTTTTTCTGTTTTTTTATTCTTTTTCACATCAGTATTATGCAAATTTCAATCTTGGTGGCTTAGTTTGTTTGCGTTTGTTATCCCTTATCAAAAAGGTGTTTTTAAGTGCTTTCAATGGGTAAAGTAATAAAAGAAAGTTTCTTTAGGGAAATTTAAAGTTTAAGTCTGGAAGTTTATTGAAACTTGTAAGTTAAATTACACCAGAAACAAAAATTAAATTGCAATCGGTGACTTAAAATAATATATTTGATTTATAAGAAAACTTTAAATTAAAATACAAAAAAATACTTAACAAACGGTAGTTTAATAAATTTATTATTTATCCAGTATTCTTTTTATGTCGTCTGCGATTTTAAATAATTTTTTGTTCATTCTGTCTTTATCTTTTCTCTTTGACTTTGTTTTATTTTCTAAATACTCATTTTTATTTATCTCTTTTATTAATTACTAATTACTAATAAAAATTACCAAATTATTAAAAAAAATCAGTGAAATTGTTCTATTTTCGGAAATAATTACTTTAAACTTTTTTTTCTAAAATTTAAACAACATTTATAAGGAATAATTTTCAATATTTTTTAATACAGATTATATGAGAGCAGGTCCTAGAAATCGAACTTAAAAGTTGCTGGGTTTAATGATCTTTTTTTCTCTTGCACTTTAAAATCACTTTAAAATCAGTAGTTGACCGGCGAAGGCGGAATATCAAATTGAATTTTAAAAAAATTATAAAGGAAGGAATAAGAATTTATTGACTTCTTAACCGGGCATTGCTGCAGATTCTGTGAGGAAGAGGAGAAAACCTCCATACACATACTCTCGGAAGCATGGGTCATACTCTCGGAACCATGGGTCCGTGATGGTCAGGTGAGAGGACTCGCAAGTAGGGAAGCCAAGCTTATATATAAAGTAAGTAATGTAGACATACCCAGAGCATGCATCTTGGTAAGTAACAACATTGATCACTTTTGTGTTTCAGAGTTCATGACGAGAGACCTCGTTCCGATTCGAGCAAACCTCGAATTCGAGAATAGACGTCAAGAAGTCATGATAGCATCATGCTACTTTGCAGGGGACGGGCCTGCACCGCCTACAGAACTGCAAAGACTAGTCGAGTACTGTGAACAGAAGAAGCTGCCGCTTCTCATAGGATGTGACGCTAACGGTCACAATACCATATGGGGAAGCACAGACACCAACGAAAGAGGTGAGAAAATTTTAGAATTTATATTTAATAAGAATCTTGTTATCCACAATATAGGGAATACCCCTACGTTTGTAACCAGAACAAGAAAAGAAGTACTAGATATAACACTAAGTACACCGAATCTTAAGGATAGGGTGAAAGATTGGAGAGTATCGAACGAACCATCCCTCTCTGATCATAGAATGATTACGTTCAGATTAGAGTGTAATCCTCCTGAGCAAGCACTCAGGAGAAACCCCAGGAAAACTAACTGGGAAAATTACAACACTAACCTGAACGTAAATCTTGCAAATCTTAAAACTAAAAGAAATGCCAGGAATCCACTGGCATTAGAAAACGATCTCATAGAGCTGAACGAGGCAATAATCGATGCCTATGAATCCAGTTGTCCTCTCCAAAGGACTAGGAAAGCAAAAGATGCGATATGGTGGAACAGTCATCTGTCAAACTTAAGATCCGAAACGCGACAGCTCTTTAATAGAGCCAAACGTAACGGAGACTGGCAGAGCTACACCGAGAAACTTACAACCTATAATAAGGAGATTAGAAAAGCTAAAAGAAATAGCTTCAGAAAATTCTGCGAAGAAATAGATGCTACACCTTCTGCAGCAAGACTACACAAAGTCTTGGCAAAAGGGAAAGTAGACACTGTAATGGCATTACGAAAGCCAGATGGAAGCTTCACAGAAAGCGAAAAAGAAAGAGCTTTGCTCCTATTAGAAACTCACTTTCCCGGAGGAATAGTCCCTTCCGGAAAAATAAATGAGAAAGTTAAAAGACCTACCAGGGAAGACACTGCAATGGCAAAGCACATATGCAGTGAGGAACGGCTGAGATGGGCTATGAACACCTTCCAGCCGTTCAAAACCCCTGGAACGGATGGAATATTTCCTGCCCTACTTCAACAGGGCCAAGAGGCAATAATTCCACACTTGATCCGAATTAGTCGGAGCAGCCTTGAACTGGGATATATACCAGAAGCGTGGAGAAGGGCTAAAATCACCTTCATCCCAAAAGTAGGGAAACGGGACACTACGCACCCCAAATCCCTTAGACCAATCAGCCTCACATCGTTTGTTCTCAAAACGATGGAAAAAGCTGTAGACAATTACATTAGAACAGAAATCTTGGAACAGGTGCCACTGCACCCCCGTCAGCATGCGTACCAAGCGGGAAAGTCCACGGAAACCGCTTTAATACAACTGACTGACGAAATCCAAGACGCTCTGAATAAAAAAGAGACCGTGGTATGTGCCTTTCTAGACATAGAAGGGGCCTTTGACAATACGCCACATGAGGCAGTCAAAAGAGCACTGATTGAGAAAGGAGTAGATAGAACGACTTCCACCTGGATGTCGCAACTGCTATCTACAAGAATCGCAGAAATGGAGGCAGGACAAGACACTATCTCCATTAATGTGACCAGAGGCTGTCCACAGGGGGGAGTTGCATCCCCGCTTATGTGGAGTCTCACTGTGGACAGTCTACTTAATCAATTGACCAGGGAAGGCATACCATGTCAAGGGTATTCCGACGACATGGTTATCCTGGCAAAAGGGAAGTATGAAAATGTCCTCTGTGACATTGTTCAAAGAGGACTGAACATTGCGAAACAATGGTGTGACTCGGTGGGACTCAGCATTAACCCCACCAAAACCACACTAGTAGCCTTTACAAGGAAAAAGAAACCTAATCTAAAGATCATAAGAATAGGGGAGAACATCGTCGAGTGGAAAACAGAGGTCAAATATCTAGGGCTAATCCTAGATAGTAGGTTACTCTGGAACAAACACGAAGACGAAGTAATACACAAAGCAACCAAGGCCCTCATGGTGTGTAGGAACATTGCAGGGAAGAACTGGGGATGTAACCCACGTATCCTGCAATGGATGTACACAGCAATTGTGAGACCAGTAATCACATATGGGGCAGTGGCTTGGGGAGCAAGGGCTAATCTGAGTACGACGAGGAAAAATCTCTCGAAGATTCAGAGACTAGCCTGTTCATGTATCACTGGAGCAATGGGAACTTGCCCCACTGCTGCAATGGAGGTGATTTTAAACTTAACCCCACTGCACATTCTGTTAGAAAGTGTAAGGAAGAAAACGATATATAGAATGATCAAAGAAGGAATTATCAGGGGAAAACCCCGATCACTTCATTTTGATCAAACTTGGGAAATGCCCCAAGATGATATGCCAAAGAAATTCAACTTTGTAAGAAAATTCATCACAAGGTTGAGTAATAAATCTGAATGGGACGAAGACACCATACAGAATTTAAATCAGAATACCATAAAGTGGTATACGGACGGTTCCAAGCTAGACGAGGGAACTGGGATAGGAGTTTTTGGACCGAGAGCCAAATACTCAGAAAGCTTGGGCACATACCCGAGCATCTTTCAAGCAGAAGTCCGCGCCATCGAAAGATGTGTGGAATTCAATATTGGAAGAAACTACCGCAGACAAGAGATTGTGATCATGTCGGATAGTCAAGCAGCCATCAAAGCGCTGAGTTCAAATATAATCAGTTCGAAGATGGTTTGGGAATGCCTGGGCAAACTAAATGAACTGGGCCAGAAGAACACTGTCACCCTCCTATGGGTCCCGGGACACATAGGAAACAGCAGATAAGCTGGCAAAAAAAGGAGCTGAAACCCCACATTTGGGACCAGAACCATCTTGTGGGATCAGCAGTAGAGTAATCTTAGGAAAACTAAGGGAGGAAATGGAGGAAGAAAAATCCGAGTACTGGAATCAGCTGGAAGGATTGAGGCAATCTAAGATACTACTGGGGAACTATGACCAGAAGAGATCTCTTAGCTGCCTCAACCTCAGTAAAAAAAGGCTCCGTATTCTAACGGGAATATTAACCGGGCATTGCCGGTTAAGAAGCCACATGAAGAAACTAGGGTTAGCAGATGAAGCAAAGTGCAGATTCTGTGAGGAAGAGGATGAAACCTCAATACATATACTCTCAGAATGTCCTGCCTTGCAAAATTCTAGGGCTAGATACCTAGGAGCACATGAAATAGAGGAAGGGGATCTACCTGATTTGAAGCCCGACGATGTCCTAAACTTCCTCAGGAAAATAGGACTCGAAGAGCTGCTATAGGTCTGAGAGAATATCAGAACATGGCAAGTAAGGGGGACACAATAGATCCTATGGGTCGCAGTGTGATTATCACCCCTGACACATACATACATACATACATACATACAAGTATGCATGTGTCAAGGAAACATTCAAATACTCTCGGAATGTCCTGCCTTGCAAAATTCTAGGGTTATATACCTGGGGCCCTATTCTTGAAATCGTAGGAATCGATTCTCCAGAGAACTTATTCTCCAAAAAAAAATTCTCCTGAGAACTGCCAGTCCAATTCTTGAATGTGTGGGAATTCAGTTTCTAGAGAATTAGGAAAAGTGACGTATGTCTGAACTAAATTCAAGTATTTCAACTGCATAACCAATCAAATATTCGGATATTGTATTATAATTTATTTTATTAAGTTGGCAGAATTGACATTTTGGTCATTTTTATAGTTCGTGAATATAATTTTTAGTGTTTTGCTGTTTTGTTTATTGTATTGCTCAATATGGTCCATTAGATCGTCAAACGCTTCTTTAGATAGACGAAAATATTTCCTAAACAACTCTTGACTTAACGTTTCATAAGTATTTCGGTTCGTCAATCGTCTTTGTCTAATATTAGCGTTTTCCATTTCAACATGTTCTAAATTATTTAAGACAACAGCTTGAAGAACAAAATTATTCATTTTAGCTCTATTGAACACAACAAAAAAAAATATATTCAGTATCAACAATTAGATTATAAACAAATTACTACAAAATGCAAAACAGGCACTATTGACAGATTACAATTAAAATTCTTAGGAGAATTTCAATTTTCTCCACCAAATGATATGAGGAATCAATTCTCGGTATTTGTGGAGAATCGATTCCTATGAAATATTTCAAGAATAGACTTATTGCAAAGTCGAGAGAAAATGACGTCAATTTCTCCTGAGAATCGATTCCTACGATTTCAAGAATAGGGCCCCTGGGAGCAAACGAAATAGAGGGGGAGAATCTACCTAATTTGAAGCCCGACAATTTCCTAAACTATCTTAGGAAAGTAGAACTAAAAGCGCTGCTATAAGTCTGATAAAACATCTGGGCAAATAAGGGGAACACATAGATCTCATAGATCGCAGTGGACGTACCACCCCTAATTCCAGATATACATACAACAAACATTGCATTTGGTCAGCATCAACTCAAGCTTCGTCCTCATCCCTACTGCGAAATGTTTTGTGAATGAGTGGTGACACCTGGCGGGGAAAAATGATCGATTGATAGTTGATCAGTAGTCGACCGGCGAAGGCGAAAGATCAAATTAAATATAAAAAAAAATTACAAAAAGGAATTTAAAATTATAAACTTTGAATAAGAATTTATCGTACTGTAATTAAAATATTTGATTGGCATCTTGCAACCTTATAGGGGTGAAAAAATAGGTGTTGTATGAAAGTTACATAAAGTTTTTTATTTTGTTATGCCATTAACGTACAATTATTACGAAGGGTAATTTAGCAATACGATATACCCATACCTCTATAAACAGCAATTCTACCCCTGTCAAAATCGATGTCTTTGAACTCGAACCATTTTGTTACACTGACTACAATTAGAATGAAGAAAAATAAATAAGAATTTTTTACCAACCGGTCTTCACAAATCAGTTTTTCTTTTAATTTAAGATTTAATTTTATTTTTATAAAAAGTAGTAAAGATAAAACATTGATATTGCTATCATAGCATTCTTTAAATATAGTTGGCAAAAAGTAAAGATAAACAAATTATTCCTTCTGGGTGTATCCCTTCTAATGGCACTGAGTATATTTCTGTTATCAACTTGAATGCGACATGAGTTGTAAGTAGTTGTTGCACTGTCAATTCACCAGACGATTTCTATATGTTAAGGTATCGATAATAATCGAATTTATGCTTCACCCAGAATCCATGGAGCAGACATCCGGCAAACCAGGTACCCCGCCGTGTGGGATTGTGAGCGTAGTACTCCACCCACCTAGAATAATTTAGTTTAAAACTCAACATCATAATTAAAGCATTTTATACCCACTGACAGGTATTACTATTATCACTTTCTGAGACTTTTTAAAAAAATATTAGTTACTTTTGTTATATTATTTTGCAGTCGTTAAAAGAGTGCGATATATCTTGTTTTCATAGGCGTTCTTAGAGAAGAGTTATTAGTTTAATATTCTTCGACCACTATTATTATATTTATTAATTTAGCTTTAATAACGTAAAAAATAATTTGATATTATGACTAAGCATTATTTTGCAAACCCTTTCAGTTACTGTCTGTTTATGGTAAACAATTTTACCAAATAACCCAAGCGCGTTAGGAATTTATTACTTAACTAAAAGATTCTCATAACAAAAAGTCCCATACATTCATTAAAAAATATATTAATTTAAATTCATCCCTCGGCTACACACCTAATTAAGTCATGTTCAGACATTATGAGAAAATTAAAAACATGTCGGGCTTTCACAAACCTGGACGCTTGATGAGAAAAGCCTTTTAACCCAAGACCAACGAAATATAGAGTTGGGAATGTTCCAATCGGTTAAAAAATACCAAAGATGTATGTATCACTATATTAGGAATAAATTTTAAAATGTAGAGCTTATGACAAATTCAGTTATTATAGGCCAACAATTATTATTAGTTTTACCAATGTTGTTATTTTATTTAAATAAATATTTGAACTTTTTTTTTATTTTGGTTAGTTCAGTACCTACCTACATTTTATCAATCCCCAAATATGGATGACTCCTTTAAATAATATAAAGTAACTATGCCGAAGTAAAGTGTTCAATTTAGATTAAATATTAAAAAAAGTCATAGTGTAAGTTTTTGTTATTACAGTTTGTAAAAAATAAAAGTATGATAGAGAAATCAAATCCTAACGCTAAATTACTAAGAAGCTTAAACAAAGAAATTTTTTAAAAATTAGCTGTTTTAAATAAAAAAAAATATTTGTTTAATAAAAGTGGAAGTTTAGTTCAAGTTTCTTCGTTTAATTGTCTTAGTAAGATAAATTTCTACAGAGTAAGGGTTAGTACAATAAATTTAATAGATGTAATTGGTTAGTGTGTGACTTCTTTTCTTGTTTGAAAAATAACAAAAAAATTATATGAAGTAAAATTTAAATATGATGAAGAAATAAAGGCTGCGGTTTAATAACATTTTGTTGGCGAGAGAAAAAATAGATTTTTATAATGGCTTAAAGTTATTATTAGAGTGGTGTAACACTTATAGAGCACACTAAATAAAATACAGGAGAATTGTTTTGGTTTTTGTTCTAGTCTCTGATATTCAGGCCATAAATATTATCAAAGTAAAATTGACTATATCACTCATATCGAAATTTCCATCTAATCTGACCAATCACAACCCAAAGACGGCTCTTTCAATTCTGATTGATCTTTTATGTTCGGTGTTTTAACGATGTAACCAATGCCGATCGTAAAGCAAAGTTTGACATCTGTCAACATCGACCAATCTCTTTGTTTGTGATAAAGTCCACAAAATACCACTCGTGATAAAATTTATCTTACAAGTATGTCTTTTACTTCCAAACTTCAATTAATTTTTCAAAGAAAACACCATTGCTATGGACGCACAGTATTTCCTAACAACTCAGTTTTTACCCTCAATATATAATTAACTTAATGGTAAAAGTTACATCAGTTCTGCGACATGTTTCGTTCAACAGACCATCATCAGGCTCTTTGAAGAGAATATATAGTGTCAGAATAAAGGTCACATTATACAGGGTGTACCAACCTTACGACAAAGTTCGATATATGGGTTGTTTTAGAAGATATCAAAAAATATTATTAACAAAAATACTAGATGTCTTTAGGGTACATATTTTGAATTTACCTTCAACTATACAAAGTGTTTTATAACTCCGTTACAAACCAAACAGATGCTATTTTAAATGGAAACCCCTGTATATTATACCGAATTCGGACTGCTCACATTTTTTTGAAGATTTTGATACGTTATACAGAGTCCTTTAGAAGTTATGGACACGTTTTTGTAAAAATCGTAGGTAAATCAACGCTCTGTATCTTGTAGCATGATATGTTAACTAATATGGTTACAATCTTATTGTACGTTGAAGAAAAAAAAAGTACGGTGAGCACTTTGAACATTTAGTTTATTATTACGGTTAGAATTATACTTTTGGAGACTTGTTTTAATTGGAATAAGTTGTTTATTGCAATTTATTATTTTTAAGGATTTTTTGTTACATTCAACGTTTATTTATTTCACATAATAGGTTAATAATGGTTTACAATAAATATTACAAAATAACTCTGTTTTCATAAACTTTGGGTATAGGGAATGCTTAACAAAAATTGAAGAAACATAATAGAATATTCCATTTATGATATAAAATGCAGGGTGTTCCATTTAAAAGAAGAGAGAAAATTAAAGTGTCGAGTTATCGTCCTTCTGTATACAAAAGGAAAAATAGTTAATATTTAATAGAAACTCTCTTAGGCAAAATACTTTTTTTTTTCTTCAACGTACAATAAGACAAAGCATTGATTTACCTACGATTTTCACACAAACGTATCCATATCTTCTGAAGGAGTCTGTATAACCTATCAAAACCTTAAATCAAAATCTTCAAAAAAATGTGAGCAGTCCGAATTCGGTGTAATATACAGGGTTCCCATTTAAAAAATCATATGTTTGGTTTGTAACGGAGTTATACAATAGTCTGTATAGTTGAAGATAATTTCAAAATATGGACCTTAAAGTCATCTACTATTTTTGTTAATAACATTTTTTGATATCTTCTAAAACAACCCATATATCGAACTTTGTCGTAAGGTTGGTACACCCTATAATACTAAAAATGATTAAATATGAAAGAAAAGAACATAGTTAATCAAAAATATCAGCAAAATACAATCTAATAAAGTTAAAATATGAAACTATGAAAATAAAATAATCATTATATATCTAAAACAGACTCACCTATATGTGTGTAGACTGGTTTGTTTAAATAATTAAATGGGTACGAAAGGAAATACATGGGTAAGTTAAAAGTAAAAGATTAAAACTTTGCAAAAGTCTTAGGAAATTTTAAAGTAGAAATGAGCAAAAAGTTGTATTAAATTATTTATAGGGGATACATAAAAAAATAATAAACAAGATTAGGGGTTAAAAACAAAGTAAAAATTGTTAATTAAGCAGTCAATGTCGAGGAATTATTATTATGAAAAAAGGAAAACAGCAAAACTTTAAAAGAAGTAAGGTGAAATCATGATTTTTTTTTGTAATGAAGAATGATGTTGATTTACATTTTATTATATAATATTTTTACCTTTTTGAGGTTGTTTCCCCAAAGGTTGTTTCCCAGAAAGGTTTGACTTACCCCCTGTTAATTTTTGTTTAATCCGGGATTTGTGAAGATCAAACTCTGGAGATCTCTTCTGTTGAAACAAGTTCATCTTGTTATATAGTTAGTCAACAACTTACATTACTTTGAAGTTTATAATTAAAATAATTATTTTTACTTGACAGTTAGTTTATCATTATCATTAGTTTTATCATTAGTTTATCACCGTATATATACAGCGATAAGCTAAATTTTCAGTGTAATTCTGATTCTATTCTCTAAATTTTAAAATTTGAACTTCACTGATTGGTCGTTAAGCAAGAAGATGTATTGTGGCCAAATTTTTTAACTTTAATTTAAAACATTACAATAATAGTACACAGGTACCTAATATGTACCTACAACTGGAAAACCGCTTGAAATATTTGGAATATTTAAAAATAATTGGTTAGTGCTGTTAGGTTCAGAATTCGATTCACGTATCAACATTTTTTTTTCCATTTTCAGTTGATATTAACCTAATTAGTTTTTGTCCTGTTTTTATGTAAAAATTGTCTATAAAAAAATGTTTAATTTCATCTGTAAATCTCACAGGATATACGGGTTTGACGGCTCATTGACAGCTGAGCAAAAAGCTACTTTCCGAGTAAGAATAAAGGCCACTTTCCATGGGAGTAGAGAGTGCGATGTACAATACTTTTCTATGTAGTCGTAGAAAATCATTATTTTTCGTTTTCACAAAGCTTATCAACAGTATTACAGTGTTGCTGGAGGTGGTTTAAAAAAGTTGACTCACTCTGTTATCTTACATATACTTAATCATTTCTAATAATCAAATCCATTATTTGTGCTTTAAGGACCTTGGCAGTCCGTATGTTCTCCATCTTCTTTTTTGGAGATATCTTCATTAACACTGAAGGACGTTCCTTATAAATTAGTACAGTTTGTCAGAACCTGATACTTTTTGAACTGTTCGATGTATAGTGGTTTACGAAGCTCGTTAGTAAAATTTGAGAGGGATTTAGATGACCTTGACGCCTTATTAACTTCAAACGACCTTAAGATAATTGAAAAGCTTCATAAGTTTATGTGCGAATCAATGAAACTTAGAGCCTTATTATTAATGAATGAGTGATGACACCTCTACCAGGTCGAATCTTTCTTTATGTTTGTTTTTATGAATTATCCTCAATCTTTAACAGGTGTAACCTAATCTTCTCCTCTTGTTCTAGAGAGCAATAAAATGATTTATTTATTTAGTTTCAGAAAGTTAAGATTATCATTTTAGGATTGCGGCTTTACAAGACAAAGTACTCACGGACATTGGGGAATTACTGTTTTGCTGTTTTGGAGAATTACATGATACATGAGAAGTAACATGATTTATTGATAAAAAACTCATATGGTGAAAGCTTAAAACACTATTTCAACCACAATTGATAAAGGTTGGTATAAGACAATTTAGTTAGGAAAAGGAGGAGGTTGGTTAGGAAGGAGGTTCATTGATCAAAATTTGGATACTGCATAACAATGTATTACCAACAAGAAAACAAATAACATAGGGTTTTTAGAATAAAATAATGTAACTCTATTTCCACCGCCAACTAGCTTTATGCCAATCCAACATATATGTAGATTATAATTGGTATCCATTTGAGCAGTTTACATTAATCTACAGATATTGATATCCATCGTGCAATTTAAGCAAAGCAGTCCTAGTATAACATCCCTCAGGATCCCATAAATAATTTAATTTTAAGCATCAATCGTACGGAATGTATAAGAATCCAATGATCACTAAAAAACTTTGTTGAATCTGGGTTGAAAATATAATAATTTTTTACATTCGATACAACACTAATAGAAAAATTAGAAAAATTGTTTTCACCTGCACCCAGGGTGAAAAACAACTACTTTCTTACTTTCTGGGTTATATGCCCCAACGGACATTGAATTACATTCCAATAGAAAACGTGATAGCGACCGATTTCGTCGATACTTAAAACCATCTCTATCGATTTGCAAATCAACGGGAAGAACACTACTCGTGGACCGATTTCGACATTATTGGGTCTCATCAGTACGATGTGAGTAGTTCTTCTCATCCCGCAGAGCAGGATGCAGAATGATGCCAATATATAAACCGTGAATCCACGATTCCATGATAAAGTCGCAAAAGCGCCATCTTACCGTTTATTTGCAAACCAACAGATCTAAGGTAACTACTAATCGAAAGATAATAATATATGAAATAATTTCAATAAGGTACAGTGAA
Source organism: Ophraella communa (assembly GCA_035357415.1). Taxonomy (NCBI): domain Eukaryota; kingdom Metazoa; phylum Arthropoda; class Insecta; order Coleoptera; family Chrysomelidae; genus Ophraella; species Ophraella communa. Next base: position 21,508,755 of record CM068994.1, on the reverse strand, counting down.
TATAAAACTGAAAAAGTAGAAAACTGTGTCCACCTGCACCCAGGGTAGAGAAACTCCGGGGCTATATGCCCCAACGGACATTGAATTACATTCCAATAGAAAACTTTTTCTGCAGGTGGAAACAATTTTTTAGTTTTATATTGACTGCACCTTATTGAAATTATTTCATATATTGTTCTTTCGATTAGCAGTTACCTTTAATCTGCTGGTTTGCAAATGAACGATGGCGCTTTTTCCTGCTCTGCTGGATGAGAAGAACTACTCATCTCGTACTGATGAGACACTATAATGTCGAAACCGGTCTACAATTAGTGTTCTTTCCATGGATATGCAAATCATGTAATTCAATGTCCGTTGGGGCATATAACCCAGGAAGTAGTTGTTTTATCATAGAAAACGGTCAAGGTTGGCGTAGAAACTGTTAAGTTTCTCTACCCTGGGTGCAGGTGAAAACAATTTTCTACTTTTTTAGTTTTATATTGACTGCACATTTTGAAATTATTTCATATATTGTTACAACACTAATTTATTGAAGTTTCTTTAACATTAACTGACTCTTGTTAAGTGTTCGGATTATTATTATTCACGTACTAAAAAATCCCGTTAATTAATAGTATATTAAACAACCCATTTCATATGGCTTTCTGTTACGACACGAGTTCAAGTTTAAAAAACGAATCGCCAAGTAATGAGTTTTTTACAGAACGAGTGTCACAACAGCCATATGAAATAAGTTGTTTATAATATTTTTTATATTTTGCCATTTTAGCATTTTTTAAATTAATTTATCATTTTTATGTAATTACGAAAATGTTGATTTTAAAAAGTATGTGGGTAGCACTGTGTAATTTATAACATTTGACAGTTTTGACATTTAAATTATGAAATTTTAATGTTTTCTAATAGTTTAAAATTACAAATACACCAATAATAAAATATTATATAAGTAAAAGATGATATTTATTTTCACAAATACTTTCTTAAAGAACAATATAAAATTAATAAATTGCTATTAGCCACAAATGTCATTGTCAATAGTCTTGTCATTAGATACTTTACTTATGTCGCCAACCATTTAAAACAAAAATTTGCGTGCGTAAAAGTTACATTACGATACGCAAATGCGTTTTATAATGAAGATTTTTATAAGTGCAAAATATAAAAATGACAATTATATAATTTTAATCATACCAATTATTTATGGATGTGGGGATTGGTCTAAAAATGTTAAGAATACGTCTGGATTCTTTATTTGTTTAATCTCTTAATCCACATTACAGAGTAACTCGGTAAACTTAGCTTATGGAAGTTCTTCAAATAAGCGACGAAGTTTGTGTAGATAAAATCTCTTAAACCGTAAGGATTTTTAAAACTTGAGTAACACATTGCAACTTTTTAAAGTTTTAAACTATTTTAAATGTTCACCATTCGCTTTTAGAGTATTTTCAGTATATTTTTTGGCTATACAAGACCAACTACTAGTTACAATAATGATCTTCTGTTACCTTCTTTAAATTTATAAGTTTTTTATTTCTGGGGATTTTTTAACTTTCACACAAACCCCCCCCACATTATTTAAGGTACTTTTATTTTTATTACATAAACGTTCATTTTTAACTTTTGTGTTTAATATAAAATATTATAAATTAATTTTTTAAAAACACAAAATAATAAAATGGAAGTTTATGTTTGTTTCGGAAATTAAAATAAAACAACTTCATACTAAGTGAACGTTGACCAAATATTGTTATTAAATATAAAACTTATCTATATGTGAAAGTTCACCCGTTTTATTGAACATAAAATTGCTGACATTTAAATACCTATAGCGTGTGTTCGAAGAGCACGATTTACTACAAATCAGCAGGTACGAATAGTTCTAAAAAATTGAATTTCCTCTAAGGAAAATTTAGAAGGAAATTGATTTTTTTATAAAAACTAAATTATTTTTAATAGTAAATCGATACTATTAAAAAATTTTGTGCAAAACAAATCCCGGAAATAAGATTTACTTCTAAATATAGTTGTGTTCGGAATACGGAAAACTTTGTAATTATTGCACTCAAATAGTGAAGAAATAAGCAAGAATAAAAAAAAACATTTTTAATACAAGGAAATTATTCTACTTGCCTGTTTGACGTTTGGTATTATTTTCTAACCAGGCAAGCCCCACCGGAGATTGGATTAAATTTTATTAGAAAATGTGATGAACGCCTAAATGTACATTTTAAACGTTTTTTGTTGTTTTTTAAATTAAAAGGTTATACTACTCACAGAACGGTTTTAACATTATTGTGTGGACATCAGTATTAGGTAAATACTTCTTCATATTCCACATAGCAGGATGCAGGATGGTTCACGCCACTATCTATCATGTAATGCATCAAAAGATGAAAGGGTTACCTTTCATCTGTGGGTTTGTAAATTAACGATAGGATGATTTTCTGTATAAACTGGTCAATCCTGGATGGGAAATTATTCTAAACCACAGAGGTATTTTTGTAATGTCGACTACAATTCGTATTTTATATTCATTTTCATAATTTTTGTCTTCGAATGTAATTTTTGATAAAATTAAAAAAATATTGTCCCTTTTAGGCCGCAATTATACTTCCAGGTGTCAGGTGTCAGGTGGCAGGTAGCAGGCGACAGGGGATAAGCGTCAGGTGACAAGTTGCAGGTGTTAAGTGATAACGTGAATATACTATTGAGTGTCAACGCTTGGTTGCAAACCGAAAATAAATGCATTTTGGATTTAGTATTTTCCAGGATGTCGTTTAAAACGCGTCGTGCGCTTCTCGTGCTCGAAGACGAAGGAGAAGATATTCCTAGAAAAAGAAGTAGAGAGCAATCTCACGCCATTTCTTATCCAAGTAATCCACATTCTTGTGGTTAGGGTCAGCATTGATCCAAATTGCAAATCTTGTCTGCACTTCACTGATTAAGATTTCGCGATCTTCTTCAGATATGGCGTATTTTGCCATTATAAATAATTATTATGTATACACTTAAAACAATCAAAATATACTGCGCGAAACTACCTCGAGCGCTGGGTGGCAAGCTGCGAATCTGTCACATTTTGCAGATACGGGTGACAGTAGGCGACATCGCCGCGTTATCTCCCACCACCTCGACCAAGTATAAACGACAACAGTGAAAATAAAGCAACTCAAACATAGGTGACGTCGCCTGTCGCCTGCCACCTACCACCTGACACCTGGAAGTATAATTGCGGCCTTATAAACACAATAGTAGTGAAAGATATTAAATTTGTTAAAGTAACTTTAAATACATTAAAGAGAAAGGCACACATAAATCAAGTTAACAGGAAAGGTGTGAAATGAAGAAGTAATACGTTTAAAATGGTCTGAACCAATAATTATACCAGTGCCAAAAAACCGAAGCACAACTAATAACTAATGAAAATATTAACTAATGTGGAAATGACTGCTAGATGCTATTGAATTTTTGCAAGATTAATGAAAAAAGGTTTCCAGATACGAAAAAAAAATTAATGGCTAATTACTGGGTATTCAGTGCACACCTTATTTATGGAAAATAAAACTATATTGTACTTTTCTGTACAAATCGTTAAAAAAAAGTTAATTTTTAAAATGAATTGTAGAAGTTTTGTTAATAAATATGTGTTCTTAATGTGACAGACCTTCATAAGATATGGATAAGTAAGAAAATAATTTTATTTAACAATAAATATTAACTTTTTTTTTCCCTTTGTTTGTTTGCGATTATCTATAATTATGGAACTTAGATTATTGTGTGTGAAAGTGTTCAAGGTTCTTGACTGTAGTCGTAGTCTATTATTAGCCTATTTTATTTAAAATTAGTATATTTTATGTGAAATAAAATAATATATAATTCGATTTCTTAAAATAAAAGACTTATTATTAATACACTCATAGGTATTTACGTATATATTATAATTATCGATGTTATGTTAATTTTGATATAAATGTTTTTGTTTTCTTTGCCTAAAATTGATTTTTGTTTGTTTATTTTAAAAAATTGCATTTAATTTTGTTTCATTTATTTTGTTTTTTAAATAGATAATAATGTATTATTGACTAATTCAGCAGCTTGCACTCCTCTTGATGCATAGTCTGCCGGGTTTTAGTAGCAACATGACCCCATTGTTCATAGTCCAGGATGTTAAGTATATTGGTAACTCTATTACTCACAAAAGTGTTTCAGCGACTTGATCCTCCCTTTAACCATGCCAGTACTATGGTGGAATCTGCAGTCGTTCCTTTGGTATATTCATAACTTGCGATGTCTCTGAAATCAGCTTTGTCGCCAATACTGCTCCACACAACTCTAGTCTGGGAATAGATAATTGTTTAACAGGGGCAACCTTTGTTTTAGCTGTAATCAAACGACCAAAAACCTGATTTTCTTTCACCACTTTCATGTATACAGCTGCTCCGTATGCAGCTTCTGAGGCATTAGCAAATGCATGCAACTCAATATCAGCTGATCCTGTACAGTGTAGCCATCTAGGTATGCTTATGTGTTTGATGTTAGACAAACCATCTCTGTACTGCAACCATTCAGTAAGTAGCTATCCACTGACAGCCTCATCCCATGCCATTCCTGATTTCCACAGCTTTTGTATGATCATCTTTGCTATAACAACAATAGGCGCTATCCATCCCAGCGGATCATAAAGTTTGGCTACTTGTGAAAGAATATACCTCTTTGTGATTGTTTCATTTGACTCACCTATGTTCAATATATATTCAAAATTGTTATCGATGCGATTCCAACACACACCAAGTATCTTGACTAGCTCATTGACCTTAAGTGGCAGTTCGGTATCAACTCTTTGATTATCTCCAATATACTTTAACACCTGTGGATGATTGCTGCTCCATTTTTGAAGCTCGAACCCTCCTGAACTCATAAGATGGTTCATATCATTGTATATGTTTACAGCTTCCTCCACTGTTTCACATCCTGTCAACAAATCATCCATATAGAAGTCTTGTTTTGTTATAGAAGTCACCACTGGCCATTTTTCTTTCTCATCATCTGCTAGTTTTTGCAGGCACTTCACAGCCAGGTACGGCGCACAAGCTGTTCCAAATGTTAATCTTAAGAGTTTATAGTGTTTTATAGACTCATCTAACGATGATCTCCATAGTATTCTCTGATAAATAGTGTCTTCATCTGCTACTCGCACCATTCGATACATCTTAATAATGTCTACTGTTACAGATCTCGTGTGTTCTCCATCTCATAAGTATGTGGCGCAAGTCTTGCTGTAGTTTGGGTCCTGTAAGAAGATCATCGTTTAATGAAACACCATTTACACCTTTGCACGAAGCATCGAATACCACTCATAGTTTTGTTATTTCTTTATCATCTCTTAATACTGCATGATGAGGTAAATACACTGCTTTGTTATTATTACTCTCTGTTTGTGGTACCTCTATCATATTGTAACGTTTATTTATTTTTACTAGTCTTTTTAATTTATTTTTAAACTATTTAAATCACTAACACTGTTTAATTTATATAACACAATTTATTTACAATACTTTAATTTATGTAAGACAATATTTACAATCGCATTTATCTAACAACATACTACTGACTAACTAACTAAAATATTCAAATCGGTCCTTAATATATAGGCAAGTATTGTTCCAGCATACTCCAGAACTCCAGTCTATTCTCGATCGTATCGAGTCTAGATGCTTCGCTCATCGGGCGCCGTATATTCTCGAAGACTCTCGTATCATCTGTTTCCTTCGCGTCTGGTCATAGCGCCAGGGGCGTACTCGCACAACATTGCCCCCTCCTTAAGAGATAGTTCCTCCTGGAACTTTTACGGGATTGAGACTGGATGGAGATACTTGCAACTGAATCCTCGTCTACAATTTCCAGTTGCATGGAAATAACATGGAATGGTCTTTGATGTCAGCTGGACACGGGGCGAATGGCTGCATACCAACACTTGGACTTCGGTATCTTGAAAGATTACTTCCACCATATTTCGGATGACCCTCCAATCCAATGAGTTGCACTCTATTTTCGGCATGGCTAGCTTCTGTATGTTGGACTCCAATACGTGCTCTCTCAAGTTAAGTAATGATTCCCATATATTTCGATAAGTGGGCTGGTCTTGGTAGGTATTCTTGGTAATCAGATAGAAGAGGCAACGGGAGACATCTCGAAGTATCAAAGCCTTCCCAGTGGCTGGTAACTGATTTCGAAGTTCTGACAATCGACCAAACTTCCTTCGAAAGACAGACGCTAATCCTCGGCCGTCGCTAATAGTGGCGGAAACGCTATGGGCCAATGAGTAGTCATCAGGAAGTGTGAACAGGTCTTGCTGTTTCTCAATAGTCACGCCGTATCTAGCTTTCCCAGTACCTCCATAAGCACCCATAAATTCTTCGAAAGCAAGGTCGGGTGTATCTTGGACTTGATTTACGACTTCTTCTTCCTGGTTATGATCTCCTTCAAATTTCGCCAGTCGGTTTCGGTGTACTACCTTAGGTTTTCCATTCGGGGTCTTTATTATACGGTATATGACGTCATTGATTCTTTTCTTGATGATGTATGGACCCTCCCAAGATTGTTGTAGCTTTGGTGAGTACCCCTTGCGTCTTTTTGGGTTGTGGAGCCAGACTTTGTCACCTTCTTGGAAACATCCCTCTATAGCTTGGGTGTCATACCGTTTCTTCATCCTGTCACTGGCAACTTGGAGATGGGAGCGAACCAAATCATGCATGTCGTCCATTTTTCTTCGTAACTGTATTACATAGTCTTCTCCAGCTATATCCTCTCCAGGTCGGCATCCAAACTCGAGGTCGCATGGTAACCTCATCTCACGTCCAAACAAGACTTTTGCTGGTGTCTGACCTGTTGATTCATTGACGGCGGATCGATAAGCCATTGCAAAGAGCGAAATATACTGGTCCCAGTCCCTTTGGTGATTGGATACTACTTTTGATAGATATTTGCCAATAGTTTTATTCATGCGTTCTACCATTCCATCTGATTGTGGGTGCAATGCTGTAGTTCTTGTTTTCTTCATTCCTAAATTGTCGCAAATTCCTTGAAAGAGTTGACTTTCGAAGTTCCTTCCTTGGTCACTGTGAATTTCCAAGGGCACTCCATATCGGCAAATAAACTCCTTCACTAGCACGTCTGCGACAGTTGCTGCCTCTTGATTTGGAATGGCGTAGACTTCAACCCACTTCGTAAAATAATCCATTACCACCAACATGTATTTATTCTTATTCTCAGTAGTGGGGAACGGTCCAGCAATATCTAAAGCAATTCTCTCAAATGGGCTACCAACGTTATATTGTTTCATGGGAGCCTTTCCTCTTTTCTGAGGTCCATTACTAGCAGCACAGATGGTACACTTCTTACACCAGTCCTTAACATCATCGGAACTATTCATCCAATAAAACCTTTCACGAACTCTCTGCAGGGTTTTCTTAACACCAAGATGACCTCCTGATGGACTGTCGTGTAACTGTCGTAGTACTTCGGCTACTCTACTCTTTGGTATAACTAATTGCTTTCTGTTAACGGAACCGTCATCATTTTCAATTATTCTCTTTAATAAATCGCCTTCCAAAATGAAAGACTCCCACTGGGCCCAATATGATTTAAGGACTGTAGAGAATTTTGACACTTCTTGCCAAGTAGGTCGACGATCTTCTATCTTCCATTCTCTCATTTTCTTTAAAACAGGATCATTATCTTGTTCTTCTTTAATTCTAGTAGGTGCCCAGTCGTCGTTAACTACAGTTGTTCGTAGTATTGCAGTTTCTTTTAATTCTGTCTTACTGCAGTGAGAACACTCTTCTGGGCACGGTCTTCTGGAAAGGGAGTCTGCATTTCTGTGACTTATCCCAGCTCGATGTTCGATCCTAAAGTCGTACTCTTGGAGTCGTTCGATCCACCTGGCGATTTGACCTTCAGGGTTCTTAAACTGCATTAGCCATTTTAGGGCTGCATGGTCCGTCCGGATTAAGAATTTTCGTCCATAAAGATATTGGTAGAAGTGTTCCACCGATTTCACAACTGCCAGAAGTTCTCTTCTCGTAACGCAGTAATTCCGCTCAGGTTTGGAGAGCACTTTACTAAAATAACCCAGGACTCTCTCTTGTCCATCTTGAATCTGTGAAAGGACTCCTCCAATTCCGACATTACTGGCATCTGTATCCAAAATAAATTCTCCTTCCGGTTGTGGGTAGCCTAATATCGGTGCTGCGGTTAGATGCTTCTTCAGAGTTTCAAAAGCCGTTTGACAGTTTTCATCCCAGCAGAACTCTCTCGTTTCCTCTGTAAGGCGTGTTAATGGCTTAGCAATGTCTGAAAACTTTCCGATAAATCTGCGATAGTATGTACATAGACCAAGAAAACTTCTTATTTGATGTTTATCAGTTGGTTGTGGCCATTGTTTGATAGAAGAAACCTTGTCCTTATCTACAGACACGCCCTCTTTGCTGACAATATGACCCAGATAATTAACTTTGTCTTGGAATAACTGACATTTCTTTGGATTCAGCATCAGTTGGGCAGCTTGAAGTCTTTTAAAAACATCTTCTAAGTTTTTCAGATGTTCTTCGAATGTCTCCCCCAAGACTATGATGTCGTCTAAGTAGACCAGGCACGTTTTCCAAGACAACCCTCTTAATACGTTCTCCATCAGCCTTTCAAATGTCGCAGGAGCATTACATAGTCCGAATGGCATGACATTGAACTGAAATAATCCAGAACCGGTGGTAAAGGCTGTCTTTTCTTTGTCTCTTGGGTCCATTTCTACCTGCCAATAACCAGACTTCAAATCTAAGGTAGAAAATAATTTACTTCCAGCTAGAGTGTCCAAGGTATCGTCGATTCGAGGCAGAGGATAACTGTCCTTTTTGGTAACATTGTTCAACTGACGGTAGTCTACACAGAACCTCGTAGTTCCATCCTTTTTCTTGACCAAGACTACCGGAGAGACCCATGGACTGGTAGAAGGTTCTATCACTCCATCTTCTTCCATTTCTCGAACAATCCTTTCAGCTTCTTGCCTCTTTGCCTGTGGTAGTCTTCTAGCTGATTGACGAATTGGCTTGGCATCACCCGTGTCGATTTTATGTTTTACAGCAGAGGTACGTCTTACCTCCCTTTGGTACAAAAATGTTGCGATACCGATGAAGAAAATCTTTCATTTTTCTTTTCTCTTCTCGGTTTAGAGATGTACCAGCAACCGCCACCATTTGTTCAAACTTATCGTTGGAATTATCGGGAATAGTTGTCTGTCGAATTATAGATGTTACTGGTACGGATGTTCCAACTTTGGTCTCTTTCTTGATCGTAATTGGGTGATCATTGACATTTATAACTCGTACTGGAATTTCTTTAGCGGAAGTGACCAATCCTTTTCCTATCAAAATTCCTCGACCGACCTCCTCATCATGGTTCCATGGTTCCATCATCACCGGTATTCCTTCGTCAATAGTTCCTTGCAGTCTGGCCACTATGATCGTTTCGCTTCTACCAGGTACCACAGTATCCTCCTGGACAACGGCTGGCACGGTTTTGTCCTCATATGGATGAAGGAATATTTCTTCAGAACCGACTTTGATAACTCTGTTCTTGAAATCCAGTTGGAAACCATGTAAGTTCATCACATCCATTCCTAATATAACATCTTCCTCAATATCAGCGACAATAACAGTATGCGTGAACTTCTCTGAGCCAATTCCTATTTGAACCTGGACTTCTCCAAGGATGTTAGCTTTATCACCTGTGGCAGTTCGCAGTCGTAGCCTTGTTGGTAAAAGCTTCTTACGGCTATTTATAGTTGTTGGCCGTATAATAGTTCTGGTCGCTCCAGTATCCACCAATAGTGTATACTTTTTACCGTTGACTTCACCGTCTACATATACACTGTCGTCGCGGCATTTCAAAGAGGCTATTAATATGAGAGGGTCTTTGGAAACGTTCCGGGTCGAAGCTGCCCCCTCTAGGCCGACCCGTTTTAGTTTTCCTGTGGAGTAGTTTCTTGATTCGTAGTGACCCCAGGGCGTTTACATGAATTGCGAACATGTCCTATTTCACCACAATTCCAGCACCTGATGGTCTTCTTCTTTTTCTTATCAGTAAAGTTCTTCATCATGTTTACTAATTGGTCTAACTTATTTTCATCTTCCTCTTCCGTTACGGACCTTACTTTACTGTATCCTCCACAAGCTTTCGAAGCCGCTTCATACTCAAGCGCGGCAGACAAGATGTCCACTAATGTTTTTGTCTTGTCTTTGCCATTTCGTGGTCACGAAGTCCATCAAGAAATGCTTCAACAGCTAAACATTCCATCATTTGTTCTGGAGCTGAAGGGTAAGCAAATCTTACCAATCTGGCAATATCGACTTCGTACTCTTGAAGTGTCTCCTCTCGCTTCTGTTTTCGAGTCTTCAACTGCGATCGGTGCAAGTTCTCCAGGTGTTCGTGACCATATCGCATGTTCAAGCTTTTCTTCAGTTGCTCAAAATCATCTGTGTCCTCCACTGGTATGGTCTGAAGAACATCCAAAGCGTCTCCTCTCAGAGCGATGGTGAGGTTTATTGCCTTCTCTTTTTGGGACCATCCGTTCGCTCTTGCAGCTGTTTCGAACTGTTTGAGATAATTTTCCCAAGACATCTTTCCGTCAAAGGTTGGGGCCTTAACACGAACAGAACTTTCGCTGCCTTCCAATTTCGGTTTCCGCTCCACTTTGAAGCTTCTCATTTCGTCCTCGTTTTCCTCTCTTAAATCTTCCATATCTTCTTTACCTCCTTTTTCCATCTCTTCCATTTGCTTTTCCATTTCTCTTATTTTCTCTTCAATTTTTTTTTCAAATGAAGACATTTTATTTTCCATAGAAGAAATATCCAAAGAAACTTTGTTTTCCAAAGAAGAAATGTCAGAAGAAACTTTATTTTCCAAAGAAGAAATATCAGAAGATACTTTATTTTCCAAAGACAAAATATCATTTTTTAAAGAAGACATATCAGTAGAGACTTTGTTTTCCAAAGAAGAAATATCATTTTTCAAAGAAGACATATCGCAAGAAACTTTATTTTCTAAAGAAGAAATATCACTCTTCAAGGAAGACATGTCGGAAGAAACTTTATTTTCCAAAGAAGAAATATCAGAAGAAACTTTATTTTCCAAAGAAGAAATATCGGAAGAAACTTTATTTAATGAAGAAATAATTGTAGCAGAAGAGTCGTCTACAAAAATATGATTTTCTGGATCTAAACCATCATTTTCCAATGCTTGCTTAAGTCGCTCCAACAACTCAGTCTTCCTTCCTGTTGTTTCCAATTCACGATCCTCCAGCTCTTGACGCAATTCTGTCACTTTCAAGTCACAAAGTTTTTTCGACATATTTATTTATTTATTTTTCTTTTACCTTATTTATTTACAATATCCCACTTCTGACAGCAATGTAACGTTTATTTATTTTTACTAGTCTTTTTAATTTATTTTTAAACTATTTAAATCACTAACACTGTTTAATTTATATAACACAATTTATTTACAATACTTTAATTTATATGAGACAATATTTCTATTCACATTTATCTAACAACATACTAGTAACTAACTAACTAAAATATTCAAATCGGTCCTTAATATATAGGCAAGTATTGTTCCAGCATACTCCAGAACTCCAGTCTATTCTCGATCGTATCGAGTCTAGATGCTTCGCTCATCGGGCGCCGTATATTCTCGAAGACTCTCGTATCATCTGTTTCCTTCGCGTCTGGTCATAGCGCCAGGGGCGTACTCGCACAACAATATGATTAAGTTCGATATATTCCTCCATAACCTTACTATAGTCTTTAGCTAACTTTGGGTTTTCTATAAATTTTTTCTCTAATAATTCAAATCGTTTACTTGCAATATTAAAAAATTTACCATCATCGCACTCTCTTTTATTATTGTTAAGAGGTAATTTTACCACAAATCGTCCCTGCTCATCTCTCATAGTAGTAGATTCAAAGAATTCCTCACACTTTTCTTCTTCCTTTGACATCCTCTTTTTTATCAAGTTTGGCTCATTTTCAACCTCCCAAAATAGTTTAAGTATCTCATCGTCGTTCTGTTGCACATGTAAAGTTGTGAATCTCCTCTCCGCTTATGTAGGCTCCTGAGTCATCCTTCCATATAACACCCAACCTAAAATTGTATTTTGAGCAAGTAACTTATTGTTAGGATGTTTTATGACTCCACTTAGTATAATATCAGTGTAAACATCAGCTCCAAGAAGAATGTCTGTTTTCCCTGGTATAGTATATTCTGGGTCAGCTAAATCTAAGTTATTTAATTCAACCCACTCAGGTGTTGTAAGATTAGTGGTGGGTAGTAATGTAGTTACAGAATGAAGCACAAAAGCATTTACTGTTATTGACTTTTGGAGATTATAGCGTGACTTCACAACAAGTGAAACCATGTGTTTAATTCTCAATTGCCCCTCTCCTACCCCGGTGACCCAACCACTCACAGATTGTCGTTTAAGATTTAATTGCTGAACTGTAGCCTCTGTGACAAATGACGCTTGTGAACCTTGGTCTAATAAAGCTCTCATCCTATAATTGCGACCATTTTTACTGTCTACAACCACTTGGGCTGTAGCTAGCAAAACACTATAATTTGTATATACCTTTTGTGAAAAGTTGGTTAAAATTTTTGTTCATTTGACAGTGACTCACCTTGAAACTCTCTCATTGTACCTATATTACTAATGACTACCTCCCTGGACTTGTCAGTGTTGTTCTCTCGCTCGAAGTGAAGTAGTGAATGGTGTCGACGGCCACACCTCTTGCAGCATGCTGACTGTCGACATCTGGATACTGAATGTGATGGTGCTAAACAATTGAAACATAATTTACTTCTCTGCCCAAAGTCTTGTCTTTGTTGTGTTGACATGTTCATTAATTGTTTACAATAATACACGTAGTGCTCTTCATTGCATAGTAGACACTTGACTTGCTGTTTCTTGATCCCATCGTTGACTACTTGAAATACTTTTGGTTTCACTACCGGTTTAGGTATAGCTCCCTTAACATTATGTGTGTCCATCATTTCGAGGGATCGGAATCTTGCTTCTAGAAAGTTTCTTAGGTCTTGCCAAGTTGGTAACTCGATGTTATTCAAACTAAGTTGTTGTGTCCATTTATTAATTGACCCAGAATCCAGCTTAGTTAACACTAGATAGTTTATTAACATGTCCCATGATTCAGTCTTCACTTCCATATTTTGTAATGATTTTAGACAAGTTTCGGTGGTGTCTACCAATTGTTTGATTGAGCTGGCTAACTCAGTTTGTACAGGTTTTTGTGTGAATATGATTCTTAGTTATTGTACCTTTTTACAAGTTGGTTCCACGCCTCTTCATAATTTGCATCAGTTGTGGTATAATTACGGAGTAACTGTACAGGTTCCTCCGTTAAGTTGCATTTAAGATAGTGCAACTTCTGCACCGGTGACAGGTTTTTATTGTTGTAAATAAGCCAACAAAAAAGGTCGTAAAAAGTATGCCATTCCTCGTATTTTCCACTGTATTTGGGAATTTGGATAGCTGGGAGTTTCATCCCGTTGTACTGTACTGCTTGTTCCTCTTCTGTTGTAACCACAAGCTCACTTGATCTTAAACCGGTTTTCAAACTTGACTTATACTCTATATATAATTCTTCAAACTGACTGTATAGGTCCTCCTTGAAATAAAGATTATCTCGCTCATTCATTTTAATGATGTGTTTGCGTCCGAATTTGAACTCTTCATATAGACCATCAATAATTTCTAGCCTAGTTTTTAAGTATGGTCTTTTTATTGTATCTTTCGGAGCTTTCTTGAAATTCTTATGATTGTTTACCAGTGTTTCGTACAAGCTGATTTGTTGATAAAGTAAGTCTTTCATGGCTTATTACTGCTCGCCGGCCACCACGTGCTGCACTTGCTCGAATTGATGCCTCTCGTAAATCCGTCGTAATTGTAAAAGATCCGGCTCGATGGACCAATGTTAACTCCCTTTATTTCAATAATGAGAAGACGTGGTTATTTCTTTACTTAACGTATATTTTTCTCACAATTTACAATATACTGATGACAGTTTTATTTTTACATTGACACATTTGACATTGATTATTAGCTCAAATAGTAATGGACTGTATAAGTTAATTTATGATTTAGACACCACTCTTACGTATGATTTCTAAAAATTGTAATTTTTTTTACATTTGTTACTTAACGTTGTATATAAATGTCAGATATTAATATTTTAGAATTGTGTAAGAAAGAGCATCGCTTTTGATTCTCTTTTTGTAGGTTAGTATTATTTATATTTTGTTATACACACATCCTATAAATAAACCCTTTTGTAGGGCATCAAACTGTTTTTTCTAACTCAAGTAACTAAAGGAAGAGTTTGAGGATCCACTTTTACAAATCAAAAGTTTAAGTTCTAACATATTTAAAGAAGAAAAGATGACAGAGAAAATTCAATTTCGTTTCTACATAACCTCAGAGGACGCAGCAAAAAGAAAATCATATGTTTATTAGTTGAAAGGAATTAAAAAAATTGGAGATGAAGTATATTATGAATTTCCCGAAGAATTGCAAAATATGAGCAACCATCCAGAACTTAGGGAAATTAAAAAAATAAAAACAGTTATATCTTCAATCAGGACTTGTGGAGTTTATACGTTCACGTTGACTTTACCACCAGACATAGTTAAATTATACACAGATAGTGATGGAGATATAGTGTACAAAGAAATTTATTTACAAGCCACAACAACACCTAGATATGAAGAAGATAGAGCAAAAAAAGAAACAGAAGAATTATCTATGCTTTTACAACAAATACTATCGACCAAAAGAACAGATATATCGTCACCAGAATCAATATCGAGGAAGAAAATTATAAGAGAAGAATTTGTATTCGAAAATTTCGATGATAAAAATTTTCCAATTGTAAGTTGGTTGCAGTTGTTTGAAAACGAATACGCACGATGTGAGCTGAAATCCAACGAAGACAAAATTTTAGTTTTACGTCTATTTTTAAAAGGAATAGCTAAGGAATGGTTTTCTTTAAGAGTTCTTACAATAGGTTTAGATGTTGAATTTGACATATGGAATAAAAATTTACTGGATAGTTTTCGTGAAACAGGCTGGAACAAATGTAGAGATGCATATTCTTTTCGTTATATAGGCGGTAGTTTAGTTGATTACGCTTTAAGAAAAGAAAATTTGCTAGTAAATTATCGCAATAACTTTCCGGTAGACATATTAATTGATTTAATAGTAACCGATTTACCAATATATATATATACAAAATAAAATGGATAAAATAAATATTTTAACAATAGCTTTTTGGCACAATTAAGAAAATTAAAGAGTTCATTAAAAAAGAAGCAAACTATTTCACAATCAAATACTTTAAATTCGGTAGCAGCAAACCATAAGAATACAACTACGACATCTACTACAACAATTACAGAAAGAAAACCTTACATATATTGCGATACAAAAGGTTTCCCAGCAAGATTTCATCCAGAAGCTTTATGCAGAGTGAAAGGAAATGAACGACCGTGAAATATCAAGACTGTTAATAATATAGCAGTTCAAGATGAACTTAATGAAACCATTGATAATCAAAAAAACTAGTTTTAATGCCATTGATAACGCTAGAAGTATTTCTAAATAACTACAAGATACGTGGAATCTACGACTCAGGTGCAAATGTAACTCTTCTGAACTCGAAGATTATAGAAAAAATGGGTCGGATTGTACAAAAAGATAGAAATACTTTTAAAACCATCAGTGGCAGGAAATATTTTTTTTGGAAGAGTCTCTGTAAAAATGAGAATCCATGAAATAGAAAAAACAGTGGATGTTTTTGCTGTGGACGATGAAAACTTTGAGTATGATATTCTACTAGGTCTCGACACAATCAAGAGCCTCTGATTGAAACAAGAATACGATTCAAAAGTTTATCAGAAAGTAAATTTGGAAACTAAAGAAAAGAAAATTAATCAAATTGACAATAATACAGTAAATAACGACCATTTGGTAAATTTTAATGAAGGCATCCCTTTTGAAGAATTTGACGCAAAATTAGATCATCTATCGGAAGAAAAAAAGTCCATGTTCAAAAATTAATCGATAAATTCGATAAATTTAAAACGGCTTTTGCTAAAAATAAATTTGACGTAGGCAAAGTAAAAACCACTAAGCACATATAAAACTCATGGAATATAAATTTGTATCCAAAAGACCATACCGTTGTTCTATACCAGATCAGGAAGAAATAGAATACCAAATTAAAGAGTTATTAAGAGCAGAATTGATTGAAGAGTCATGCTCTCCTTTTACGTCTCCAGTAACTTTGGCGTACAAATAGGAAGAAGGAACTAAATCAAGGTTGTGTATTGATTTTCGAGAATTAAACAAGTTACTTATTCCAGAACCGCAATCATTTCCATTGATAGAAGAAATCATAGCAAAAAGTCGAGACGCAGTGTGGTTTTCAGCATTAGATATAAAATCAGCTTTTTGGGCAATTTCTATACGTATGAAGGACAAATATAAAACCGCATTTGTAAATCACAATGGTCATTGGCAATGTATGCCTTTTAGTCTAAAGTCGTCACCTGCAATATTTCAACGAATATTAAGCAATATTATTCGAAGAAACAGTCTTGATAGCTTTTGTGTAAATTATATTGATATCGTCGGTTTGCAGTATAAAGTCACTATCTGACATTTTTTTAGAATTGTGTTTTTGGAGAGGTAACTACTACTAGTTTTCAATAGTTCTATGTATGCATAAAGTCATTAAGTGTAAATAAAGTCAGTGTTACAATAAATTTAAATCACTAACTGTAAGGTGAAACAATATTTCAGAACTTTAAGCCATTAAGTTACTTTCTTTAACTCGATGTATTGCAAAATGTTAATGTCGCTTAATGACTTTATGCTGCAAACCGACGATATTATAATTTTTTCAAAACCTTTTGAGGAACATTTGGAAAAAATTTTGCTTGCTATTGGAAACGAAGGATTCCGATTAAAATTTATTAAATGCAATTTTGCTAAAAAAGAGATTAAATATTTATGTCATATCATATCAATACCGTACGTCCATTGACAGATAATTTAAAGTCGATATTAGAATTTCCAATATCAGACTCCAGAAAGAAAACTCGTCAGTTTATTGGAAAAATTAATTTCTACCAGAAATATATACTAATACTCCATGCCTTTTGGAGCGATTCCAAAACCTTCTTAGGAAAAATATCCAGTTCTCATGGTCAGAAGAGTGCCAAACAGCATTTAGGAAAGCCAAAGACATATTATGTTCAGAGCCAATATTAGCTAATTTTAATCAAAAAGCACCAATTTTTATTTATACGGATGCAAGCATAGAAGGTATTGGAGCTTTAATGAAACAAAAACAACCAGACGGAGAATTAAAACCCGTTGTTTTTTTCTCTAAGAAATTAAATAGATATCTGAAGAAGAAAGCTATATTTTTAGAATGCCTTGCCATAAAAGAAGCTGTTAAATACTGGCAATATTGGCTTATGGGACATACATTTTTTATTATAACCGACCATAAACCGCTTGAAGGACAGAATATTAATTCAAGGATAGATGATGAATTGGGAGATATGATGAATTATTTGTCCCAATTTGATTTTGAAATCAAATATGAACCTGGAAAGGGGAATATAGTAGCTGATTGTCTTTCACGGAATCCTGTTCTCTGTGACACAGATTATGTAGAACAGATAAGAGCAGTAAATTTGGTTGAGATAAAAGAAATAAAACAAGATTAATTAACGAATAAGAATTTAGAAAAATAATCGTCACAAATTATAACTGAAACGGGAATATTTTATAAATTAAACGGGAAAAAGAAAAGGATAATAATTTCGGAAGAATTTGGTAGAAAATTAATATTACAAATTCATAGAGATTATGGAAATATAAATGTAAAAACAAAATTATGGACACTTTTATTATCTCCGGAATATGGATAAAATAGCAAAACAAATTTGTGAATCTTGTGAAATCTGCTATAAAAATAAAACTAGGAATAAGCATTACGGTCTTCTATCAAAACTTGGTCCACCAAAAGAGCCATTTGAAATTGTGTCTTTGGACACGATTTGAAGATTCGTTGGAAAAAGATCATCAAAAAGATACCTACGCCTTTTAATGTAAAGAATTTCGGAGGAAGTGCTTTATAAAACCTTATCCCACGCCACTGTTACGTAGCATTTCTAATAATTGTAATTCTTTTTGACATTTGTTACTTAACGTTGTATATAAATGTCAGATATTATTAATTTAGAATTGTGTAAAAAAGAGCATCGCTTTTGATTCTCTTTTTGTAGGTTAGTATTATTTATATTTTGTTATACGAATATCCTATAAATAAACTCTTTTTGTAGAGCATTAAACTGTTTTTTCTAACTCAAGTAACTAAAGGAAGAGTTTAAGGATCCACTCTTACATATATATATTTTTAAAAATTTTTAAATTTGCTAAATATTATATTAATGAAGTTTTTTGTAATACTTTTTTATTTATGCTTTTATTTATTGAAACAAATCATCCATTTCTCAAATGTGACTATTCTTGTGGAGAAAAGAAAAATATAGTCAGTGTCACAAACTTTTATTATAAAGGTATAAGTATAAAGTTACTAGTTTCAGTCCACAATAAAGGCATCATCAGGCTATAATAGAAATAATATATTGCAAGCTAAAAAAAGGTATACAAATACAAATTCTTTCCTAAAGGAGTTACAATTAGCAAGGGGTAAAATAAGTCGAAATGATTGCAAAAATGCAGTGGAATTTTATGAATAAATTATAAAGTAATATATATTAATACAACATATTTTAAACTAATGGTAATAACACCAATTTAAAGAACATTGTTGTTCAGGAAGAGTAGTGATGAAGGTATCTCTTGGAAATTAAAATGCGGACATTAAAAAAGCAAAAACATTATTTTAAAAATGGATAAAAGCTAGAACAAAAGGAAAAACCTTGAGCTCAGCAGGTTACTCATAAGTAGTTCATAGAAAGAAAAAATAAATAAAAATAATTTAAATTGAGGTACTGTTATCTTGTAAATTATTAGAAATGTTAATGTATGATTTAATAATAGTTATGGTAGTTGTCTTTTTTCATTAACCTTTAATAAAATTGACTATTTTTAATTTAATAAATTTTGTTATAATACTACTTTCTTTTGAAAACTTTTAAGCAGAAATTTATCTGTTAAGTATTCCCATCTAAATCTTAAAGTTGGTTCCAAACATTTTAATAGCAAATTTGTAATTGGAGTAATTTTGAAACTTCCAATACTAATTCTTAAACACTTATTTACTACTTGATCCACTTTTTGAAGATGGGTCTTCGCTGCCTCACTATAAAAAATAGAACCATAATTAATTATTATTTTTACATCTATGCTTTGTAAAAAGTAAGAACAGTATTAATATCAGATCCCTAGCTAGTATGGAAGACTGTTCTAATAGCATTTAATCCTTTATTTGCTATTCCAGTGATATATTCAATATGATTTTTCCACACTAGTTTTCTTCTAAGAAAAAACTTTCTAACAATCAAATTCCTAGGACTAGAACACAAGCTAGGATTTTATCATTTTAAAATATGAATGCCAATTAAAAATAAATAAAAAACATGTATGTATGTATGTATGTATGTATAAGTTAGGGGTGATAATTACACTGCGACCTATAGGATCTATTGTGTCCCCCTTACTTGCCATGTTCTGATATTTTCTCAGACTTATAGCAGCTCTTCGAGTCCTATTTTCCTGAGGAAGTTTAGGACATCGTCGTGCTTCAAGTTAGGTAGATCCCCTTCCTCTATTCCATGTGCTCCTAGAATTTTGCAAGGCAGGGCATTCTGCGAGTATGTGAATTGAGGTTTCATCCTCTTCCTCACAGAATCTGCACTTTGCTTCATCTGCTAACCCTAGTTTCTTCATGTGGCTTCTTAACCGGCAATGCCCGGTTAATATTCCGGTTAAAATTCGGAGCCTTTTTTTACTGAGGTTGAGGCAGCTAAGAGATCTCTTCTGGTCATAGTTCCCCAGTAGTATCTTAGATTGCCTTAGTCCTTCCAGCTGATTCCAGTACTTGGATTTTTCTTTCTCCATTTCTTCCCTTAGTTTTCCTAAGATTACTCTACTGCTGATCCCACAAGATGGTTCTGGTCCCAAATGTGGGGTTTCAGCTCCTTTTTTTGCCAGCTTATCTGCAGTGTTCTTCTGGCCCAGTTCATTTAGTTTGCCTAGGCATTCCCAAACCATCTTCGAACTGATTATATTTGAACTCAGCGCTTTGATGGCTGCTTGACTATCCGACATGATCACAATCTCTTGTCTGCGGTAGTTTCTTCCAATATTGAATTCCACACATCTTTCGATGGCGCGGACTTCTGCTTGAAAGATGCTCGGGTATGTGCCCAAGCTTTCTGAGTATTTGGCTCTCGGTCCAAAAACTCCTATCCCAGTTCCCTCGTCTAGCTTGGAACCGTCCGTATACCACTTTATGGTATTCTGATTTAAATTCTGTATGGTGTCTTCGTCCCATTCAGATTTATTACTCAACCTTGTGATGAATTTTCTCACAAAGTTGAATTTCTTTGGCATATCATCTTGGGGCATTTCCCAAGTTTGATCAAAATGAAGTGATCGGGGTTTTTCCCTGATAATTCCTTCCTTGATCATTCTATATATCGTTTTCTTCCTTACACTTTCTAACAGAATGTGCAGTGGGGTTAAGTTTAAAATCACCTCCATTGCAGCAGTGGGGCAAGTTCCCATTGCTCCAGTGATACATGAACAGGCTAGTCTCTGAATCTTCGAGAGATTTTTCCTCGTCGTACTCAGATTAGCCCTTGCTCCCCAAGCCACTGCCCCATATGTGATTATTGGTCTCACTATTGCTGTGTACATCCATTGCAGAATACGTGGGTTGCATCCCCAGTTCTTTCCTGCAATGTTCCTGCACACCATGAGGGCCTTGGTTGCTTTGTGTATTACTTTGTCTTCGTGTTTATTCCAGAGTAACCTACTATCTAGGATTAGCCCTAAATATTTAACCTCTGTTTTCCACTCGATGATGTTCTCCCCTATATTTATGGTTTTTAAATTAGGTTCCTTTTTCCTTGTGAAGACTACTAGTGTAGTTTTGGTGGAGTTGATGTTAAGTCCCACCGCGTCACACCATTGTTTTGCAATGTTCAGTCCTCTTTGAACTGTATCACAGAGGATATTTTCATACTTTCCTATTGCAAGGATAACCATGTCGTCGGAATACCCTTGACATGGTAAGCCTTCCCTGGTCAATTGACTAAGTAAACTGTCCACAGTGAGACTCCACATAAGCGGGGATGCAACTCCTCCCTGTGGACAGCCTCTGGTCACATTAATGAAGATAGTGTCTTGTTTTGCCTCCATTTCTGTGATTCTTGTAGATAGCAGTTGCGACATCCAGATGGAAGTCGTTCTATCTACTCCTTTCTCAATCAGTGCTTTTTTGACTGCCTCATGTGGCGTATTGTCAAAGGCCCCTTCTATGTCTAGAAAGGCACATACCACGGTCTCTTTTTTATTCAGAGCGTCTTGGATTTCGTCAGTCAATTGTATTAAAGCGGTTTCCGTAGACTTTCCCGCTTGGTACGCATGCTGACGGAGCTGCAGTGGCACCTATTCCAAGATTTCTGTTCTAATGTAATTGTCTACAGCTTTTTCCATCGTTTTGAGAACAAACGATGTGAGGCTGATCGGTCTAAGGTATTTGGGGTGCGTAGTGTCCCATTTCCCTTCTTTTGGGATGAATGTGATTTTGGCCCTTCTCCACGCTTCTGGTATGTATCCCATTTCAAGGCTGCTCCGACTAATTCGGATCAAGTGTGGAATTATTGCCTCTTGGCCCTGTTGGAGTAGGGCAGGAAATATTCCATCCGTTCCAGGGGTTTTGAACGGCTGGAAGGTGTTCATAGCCCATCTCAGCCGTTCCTCACTGCATATGTGCTTTGCCATTGCAGTGTCTTCCCTGGTAGGTCTTTTAGCTTTCTCATTTATTTTTCCGGAAGGGACTATTCCTCCGGGAAAGTGAGTTTCTAACAGGAGCAGAGCTCTTTCTTTTTCGCTTTCTGTGAAGCTTCCATCTGGCTTCCGTAATGCCATTACAGTGTCTACTTTCCCTTTTGCCAAGACTTTGTGTAGCCTTGCTGCAGAGGGTGTAGCATCTATTTCTTCGCAGAATTTTCTGAAGCTGTTTCTTTTAGCTTTTCTAATCTCCTTATTATATGTTGTAAGTTTCTCGGTGTAGCTCTGCCAATCTCCGTTACGTTTGGCACTATTGAAGAGATGTCGCGTTTCGGATCTTAAGTTTGACAAATTACTGTTCCACCATATCGCATCTTTTGCTTTTCTAGTCCTTTGGAGGGGACAACTGGATTCATAGGCATCGATTATTGCCTCGTTTAGCTCTATGAGATCGTTTTCTAATGCCAGGTGATTCCTGGCATTTCTTTTAGTCTTGAGATTTGCAAGATTTATGTTCAGGTTAGTGTTGTAATTTTCCCAGTTAGTTTTCCTGGGGTTTCTCCTGAGTGCTGGCTCAGGAGGATTACACTCTAATCTGAACGTAATCATTCTATGATCAGAGAGGGATGGTTCGTTCGATACTCTCCAATCTTTCACCCTATCCTTAAGATTCGGTGTACTTTGTGTTATATCTAGCACTTCCTTTCTGTTCTGGTTACAATCGTAGGGGTATTTCCTATATTGTGTATAACAAGATTCTTATTAATTATAAATTCTAAAATTTTCTTCCCTCTTTCGTTGGTGTCTGTGCTTCCCCATATGGTATTGTGACCGTTGGCGTCGCATCCTATGAGAAGCGGCAGCTTCTTCTGTTCACAGTACTCGACTAGTCTTTGCAGTTCTGTAGGCGGTGCAGTCCCGTCCCCTGCAAAGTAGCATGATGCTATCATGACTTCTTGACGTCTATTCTCGAACTCGAGGTTTGCTCGAATCGGAACGAGGTCTCTCGTCATGAACTCTGACACACAAAAGTGATCAATGCTGTTACTTACCAAGATGCATGCTCTGGGTATGTCTACATTACTCACTTTGTATATCAGTTTGGCTTCCCTACTTGCGAGTCCTCTCACCTGACCATCACAGACCCATGGTTCCTGGATCAATACTATACCCATTTGGTTTCTGATAAACGTCCTTGAAATAACCGCCGATGATTCCTTGGCGTGATGGGCGTTTATCTGAGCGATATTAATTCCCGCCATTTTTCTTACCATGGTTGTTCCCACGAGTAGCAAGGGAATGTCGGTCCACTCCGGCAGAGCCTCGCATGCCGGAGCAAGGCTACATACAAGGGGGTTTCACCCGGTTCCCCCAGGGGAACGTTCGCGACCGCTTATACCCCAGCGGCCATCCATCCTTCGGCACGTTACCTTACACCTTGGAATTGGGGGGGTTGGTCCGCGGTGCGACCTTAGGAATGACCAATCTGGCAATCTTGCAGTTATCAGCTGCTCATACCAGACCGTGCCACCCGTATAGACGCACACCCCCAGCTTCGCCGCTTCCCTGCTAAATTGCAGTGTTATACCTGCTTAAGCAGTTCAGCGGCTCTCCTGGGGATCCCCTATCCGCCACCTGGGGACGCGCCCGGTAGGCACCCAGCCCTCGGGAAATAAAAAACATACTCAGTAATTTTATTTATCCCAAAAGATAGAGAGATATAAAATAATAATTTATTAACTATATAAAAATGGATAAAGTGTCACACAAACCACCTAAAAGTTTTTTACTAACGACCGCAGGATACTACATTTTCTTTTAAATGACATTGTTTTTTATAGTGCAACAGTAAAAATTAACCTGAAATATTTACGAATGTGATTAAAATACAATCCCATCTCTATACTTTTCTGTTATATTCCTTGAATATTTTATGGCCCATTTTACTTTTGATCTTCCCTTGAGGGTAAAAGCAGATTTTCGGTAAATGTTTAGCTTATCATGTGTAAATGTTTTATAATCCGCTTTATTATAAGACCTCCTTGCTTCTACGGTTTTTACTGAACTACTTAAGCATGTTGTAGATCCGAATGAACGATGAGTAGGCATAACATTTTTTAGAGAGCTTGTTTACTTGTAAATACATATTAACCATTTCTGTAGCCAAAGGTAACCTATTTTTAGCAATGTTTTATTTCGGAAAACAATAATAAGATAAATAATAGGTAAGAATAATAAACAAGTATTCGTTTTAACTTAACTTGCTTGTATAATTAAAAAAAAGTCAGCTTTTAAATTACAATGACAGCTGTGTCACTAAAAACAAGCTCCGTCAGATTGACATATTGAAATTACATTTTGGTTTTTTTTAAGGTAGTCACTTGATGTTGATTAGGTACTATTATGACTATAACAAGTATGGAAGTAATAAGACATAACAATATTAAAGCCTAGTTGTTATTAGCCCTAATTTTACGTTAATATTTGTTGACCTATACTATTACGAATAATTTCATACAAGCATTTTTTATCTTGAAGCTTAAAATTTACCCAATGGTGTAATTAAAAATTTCTACCTCATATTACTCATCATATTTATTTATTTAAAATCTCCAGTCTACACGTACACGAGTTACAGTCTTAGAAGAACAAGAAAGATTTAAGTTAAAACGCAATAACGTTTTTGTTTGTTTTGTTGAATTTAAAAAACCTTTTTTAGTTTAAACTTAATGATTTTGTTTACAAGATTTCTCATTGTTTTTTCATTGTTTTTATTAGTTTTAATGTAGTAAAAATGATTAGGAATAATATAAATAATCAGATTTTGCGTTGTAAAATATATTATTATTATAATTCATTCAATCATTCATCATTCATCTTTAGTTTGATATTTAAAATATTATTGTTAAAAGTATAACATTTTGTAAAGTAGTAAATAAATAAAATTTTTAAAAAAGCATCTTCGAATTCGTTAATCATAAATGGCGCAGTCAGTAAGATTGAAAGATCAGTAGGATTGAAAAGAAGATCAGTAGGATGGTAAAGAAGATATATTTGAATAAAATAAGAAATTAAAATTATTTTCCAAAGTAGACGAACAAATTTCGTTTACGTCCATTTTAATGGTTTGTTGGAGGACCTATGTTGGAAGAAGAAATTAATGTTGTTAAAATAAGAAGATATAAAAATTTTTAAATAAAGTATTAATAGCTAGAGAGGGATCTGCCTTGTCCACTCTTATTAGCAAGAATAATAATAAATTATATGAATAAAGAAGAAAGAAGTAAGAAGTAAGAAGAAAGAAGAAAGAAGTAGAAACTACCCCGCTAGAGAGAGGATCAACCTTGTCCGCTCTTATTGGCAACTAGAATTCGAAGAAGTCCTGAAAAAGAAGTGAGTACATCCTATTATACCATCTATATATTTTTACCTTATATTTTACCTTGATACATTTTATTTAATGACAGAAATTGTTAATAATTTAATTGAACAAATTAGTAATTTAGATATAAATAACGAAATGGCTCAACCAAATTATCAATTAATAAGATACCAAGCGGATAATATTCCTCCATTTGATGGTAACCCCAAACAAATTAATAGATTTATTAGATGTTGTGAAATTTTTTTAAATAACCATAAAGATATAACTAATGTAAATGCACCAATAATAATAATTTGATTGCTTCTCGCACAGAATTAGATACTTGGTTAAAAGTTAAGGATGCATTATTAGTAACATTTTCTGATCAAAGATCCATAGATTGTTTAGTACAAGACATAATATCATTGAAACCAAATCGTAATGAAAGTCCACTAGATTTTGGATTACGAATTCAAGATTCGCGTAGTCTGTTATTTTCAAAAATTAATTTAAGTGATGATAGTAGAGAGTTAAAATTATTGAAAATTTAACAATACGATGATTTGTGTCTGAAAACATTCATAAATGGATTGAACTATCATATGCAGTTAGTTGTAAGACTTAAAAATCCTGATTCAATAGAACAGGCAATGGCTTTTGTTAAAGAGGAAGAAAAGTTTTTATATTTTAAAAATAATTCAAACAATAATAATAATAGTAATATTAGAAATAATTCAAATAATAACATTAATAACAGAAATAATTCTCGAAATCAAAATAATAGTTTAAATAGAAACAATAATAATTATAATAATAATTTTAATAGAAATAATAATAATTATAATAACAATTTTAATAGAAATAAAAATTATTATAATAGAAAGAATAATAATTTTAATAGAAATAATAACAATTATAGTAGTTATACCAGTAACGGTCATTCAAATTTTAATCCAAGTCCCACTAATTTTTCAAATTTTAATTTCCCATCATCTTTTAAAACTCAGTCTAATAATCCTAATTTCAGGCAAAATTTCAGACCTAATTTCCCAAATGCCCAATTCCAATCATATCGTTCAGATAATATTCCAAGTCCAGAACCAATGGACATTTCTTCTAATAACTCCCGAAGGACCAGTAGTAATCGTCAATCCGATAATTATTTTAGACATCAAAATAATTCTCCCCCTAATTTTAAACATGAAGAGTTATTTACTCAAAATGTTCCTGAACATAATGATCAGCATCAAGAAAATTTTCAGATAGAAGCCTCCTCATCGAATCAAACTTAAAAATAAACGCTGTTTATTCAGTTTTGCCAAAAATAATTATTCCCGAATTAAATGCTACATTCCTAATTGACACTGGATCTGGTCGAAGTTTTTTAAATGAAAATTTAGCGAATAAATTCTATAAAAAATATATTACAAATGAAAAGTTCACTGTAGAAACCCCACATGCTATTTCTCAACATAATGAGACTTTAAAAATTCCGATATTCCCAATATTTAAAGAAAATGATTTCCACAAATTTTATATTTTTAATTTTTCCCCTAATTTTGATGGATTACTTGTATATGATTTCTTGAAGCATGTCAGTGCAACAATTGATTTTAAAGATTTTGTGATTAAAACTCCCAATACTATTTTGCCTCTTTACGCTGCTTCTGATGAACCTAAGTCAAAAAAAGTTTTTAAAAAAGTCGAAACAATTATTCCCCCCAGAATGTCAAAAAAAAATTAAAGTCCCAGTAGATAAACCCAATGGCATCGGTATTTTAAACTATGTTAATTTTGGTAAAGCAGAAATCCCTGAATGTTTAGTGAAAATAGAAAATTTTAATGCATTAACAGTAATTACTAATACAGATGAGAAACCAGTAAAAATAATTTTTAAGGAGCCAATAAATGTAGAGTTAGTTGATGAAGATATATTAAGTAATAATATAAAATGTAATAATATTGAAAATATGGAAATTGATAATTTAGATTTAGATGAATTACAAATAGAAAATTTAAAAAAGTTAAGATTAAATCATTGTAATGATGAAGAGTATGAAGCAATTTATAAGTTATGTTATGAATATAGAGATATTTTTTATGTTGAAGGTACACCTTTAACGTTTACTAATCAAGTTAAACATAAAATTAATTTAATTGATGAATCTCCTATTTATACAAGAAATTATAGATATCCAGAAATTTATAGAGATGAAGTAAAAAATCAAATAGAAAATATGTTAAGTAACGGTATAATTAGAGAATCAAATTCACTTTTTAATTCACCAATTTGGGTTATAGAAAAAAAAATTAGATGCTAGTAAAAAGAAAAAATATAGGATTGTTATTGATTATAGAAAGTTAAACGAAAAAACAATTGATGATAAATTTCCATTACCTTTAATAGATCAAATTTTGGATAGATTAGGTCGAGCTTGTTATTTCACTACATTAGATTTAGCCAATGGCTATCATCAAATTGAAATGGATCCAAATGATGTTCCTAAAACAGCATTCTCAACAGAAACGGGTCATTATGAATTTTTAAGAATGAGTTTTGGATTAAAAAATGCTCCGGCAACTTTTCAGAGAGTAATGAATAATGTTTTATGCGGTTTTCAAAATGAAATTTGTTATGTATATTAAAATGATATCATTGTTTTTTCCACTTCATTACAAGAACATATTGATAGGCTAAAGAAAATTTTTGAAAGACTCAGACAATCAAATTTAAAAATACAGTTAGATAAATCAGAATTTTTACATACTGAAGTTGCATATTTAGGTCATGTTATAACTAAAGATGGAGTAAAACCAAACCCAGATAAAATTATGGCAATTCAAAATTTTCCTATTCCACAAAATCAAAAACAAATTAAATCATTTTTAGGATTAGCCGGTTATTATAGAAAATTTATTAATAATTTTGCAAAGATTGCTAAACCTTTAACTAATTCATTAAAAAAGAATGCTAGAGTCATCCATACACCAGAATTTGTAAAATCATTTAATCATTTAAAAGAAGTTTTAATTAATGCTCCAATATTAAAATATCCTGATTTTTCGAAACCATTTATATTAACTACTGATGCTTCTAATGTTGCGTTAGCGCTGTATTATCTCAAGGAACTCCACCTAATGATCACCCTGTAGCTTATGCATCTAGAACTTTAAATAACACTGAACAAAAATATTCTACAATTGAAAAAGAACTTTTAGGCATAGTATGGGCATGTAAAACTTTTAGACCTTATTTGTACGGTAGAAAATTTACAATTCAAACAGATCACAGACCTTTAGTCTGGTTATTCAATCTAAAAGAACCGAATTCGAAATTATTAAGATGGAGACTTAAATTAGAAGAATTTGATTATACAATTAGTTATAAACCCGGTAAAAATAACATTGCAGATACATTACGTAGAATTGAATTAAATACGTTTGAGAATTTTTAAGAGAGTTTGATGAATTGCAAGAATTAAATAATAATAATAATGAAAATATTCAAATAAATGATATACCTTTAGAAAATTCTGATACTGAAACAGCACATAGTAACGAGTCATCACCAGATCAATGCTTTAATATTTTAGATGAAATTATAAATTACAAACCTTATCAAATTATAGTAAAGAAATCTCCGTATTCCCCATATTTTAAGAGAAATTTAGAAACCTTTGATGGAAATAAAATTATTAGAGTTACTTTACCAGACGATCCGAAAATGATAATTAAATTTTTAAAAGAAAATGCTTGTAAAAATACATTATATATTTATTTTTTATCTCCCGAATTAAGAAATACATTTCAAGTATGGAAAAAATATTTTACTAAATTAAAATTAATAGAATGTACTAAGTTAATTAATAATGTTATGCCCGATGAAAGAATTGAATTAATAAAATATAAACATGAAGGTAAAACAAATCATAGAGGAATTAATGAAACTATTCAATTTTTAAAAAATAATTATTATTGGAAATCAATGAAACAAGATGTAACCAAATATATTAATGATTGTGAAATTTGTCAAAAAACTAAATATAATAGAAAACCAATTGCTGAACCATTAATTTTAACTAATACACCCTCTAAACCGTTTGAAATCATACATATTGACACTTATAAAAATGGAAATCATAAATTTTTAACTATATTAGATAAATTTTCAAAGTACGGTCAAGCATTACCTTATTTTGGCACTGCTGTGTCAGCTTGCCAACAATCGGTACAATTTTTTACATATTTCGGTATACCAGAACAAATAGTAGCAGATAACGGCGGAGAGTTTAAAAATGATATATTAAAAGAATTATTAAAAGCTCATTATATTAAAATACATTTTACTGCACCATATCATAATAAGTCAAATTCACCTGTAGAACGATTTCATTCAACAATTACAGAACATATTAGAATTTTAAAAGAAAAAGATAATAATAGTGATATAAATTCTTTAATGCCATACGCAATTATTGCTTATAACAGTACAATTCATTCGACAACCGGATTTACCCCTTTTGAGTTAGTGTCAGGACATACTGTTAGTAAAGATCCCTTGTCAGTATTGCCATCAGCGGCTTACACACAATTTGTTAATTCTCATAAAGAAAATACCCAAGCATTGTATTCAGCAGTTAAAGAAAAATCATTAAAACAAAAACTAAAAGTAATTGATAAAATTAATCAGAGTAGAATAAATAGAAACCCTCCAATTGGTTCAACAGTATATAGAAAATTAGAAAATAGAAAAGGAAAACAAAAGAATACATTTGATGGTCCATATATTTTAACGAAAATATTAGAAAACGGTAAAATTGAAATTGAAAATCCTCAAACAAATAACAAATATATCACGCATTTGAATGAAACTAAAATAATTCCTATAATTACAGATACTTGTTTGGTTGATTCGGAATCTAACGAATCAAACAAAGAATAAATTATTTAATTAAATAAATTCAATAACATTATAATAAATTTGAAAGCTCAATCTTTATATGAATAAATTATTTAATTAATTTCAAACATATTTATATTTTTAAATTTATAAACAATTATTATATTAAACAGTTTATGTTATCTTAAAGAAAATTTAAGTTACTATATTTTATAAAAATAAATACTTTGCATAAATTTTATTTTTAGTTTATTTGTAGGAAGCAATTGAAATGTGATTTTGAATTATCATTCTAAAATAAAATTTGAGTTACAAAAAGAATTCATTATGAAATAATATTTAATTTTAAAATGTCAATATTTAAAAAAAATGTATCAATCCTTTATTCCTTTAATCCAATCCAATGATTTAACCCTTCCTTTACTCACAGAAGATATGACGGACTATGTAATTTTTAATAAATATCAAAACATTTTCAATAGTGCTAAAGACATTTTCTAAGTAAAGACAATTTAGTTTGAACATTTAATTTTAGTAAATTTATGAACTTTTGTGAAAAATTAAGAACTTTTAAAAAGTAACATGGAAGAAGGAAGATGGATAGTTTAAGAAGATTGGAGAAGCTCAAGAATTCGCTTCTTTCTAAGGAGGGAGGAGTTACAGTCTTAGAAGAACAAGAAAGATTTAAGTTAAAACGCAATAACGTTTTTGTTTGTTTTGTTGAATTTAAAAAACCTTTTTTAGTTTAAACTTAATGATTTTGTTTACAAGATTTCTCATTGTTTTTTCATTGTTTTTATTAGTTTTAATGTAGTAAAAAAGATTAGGAATAATATAAATAATCAGATTTTGCGTTGTAAAATATATTATTATTATAATTCATTCAATCATTCATCATTCATCTTTAGTTTGATATTTAAAATATTATTGTTAAAAGTATAACATTTTGTTAAGTAGTAAATAAATAAAATTTTTAAAAAAGCATCTTCGAATTCGTTAATCATAAATCAGGAGTTACAGTCTAGAAGTATAAGATATGTTTAAGTTAAAACGCAATAACGTTTTTGCTTGTTTTGTTTAGTTAAAAAACCTTTTTTATTTTATTTAATAAAAAGACTTAATGATTTTGTTTACAATATTTTTCAATGTTTTTTGATTGTTTTTATTAATTTCGATGTTAGTAAACAAGATTAGGAATTATTATAAATATTCAGATTTTGCGTTGTAAAATATCTTTCAGTTTTGATCTTTCATCTTTTGTTTTTTTGCCTTTGATATATAATCTTTTAGTTTTGATCTTTGATATTTGATATAAAGTTTAGAAGAGTATTGTTAAAAATATAATATTTAGTCAAGTAGTAAATAAATAAATTTTTAAAAAAGCATCTTCGAATTCATTAAACATAAATCAGGTTTTGATAATTTCACAGTGTTTTATCCTAGTTCTGTTGTTTTTATCGCTATTTTTATTAGATTGTAGTTGCTACTATTGTAATTTAAACATGTTCTTATCAACATCTTATTTAATCTTACATAACAACATAATATCTAGCAATTTATGTACCACTAATGTACGCACTAATGTAAATTCTACCATTAAATATATATTGTTGATTGACTTTTTTATTGCTGTTATTTGTATCATACATATTTGAGTTATAAATAATCTGTACAATTAATCAACAAATTTTCATCCAAATTAATTAGCAGTAAGACGCAGCTGTAACTACATTATACAACCTTCTTCAAAAATGTTTAATTTTTATAAAAAAAACTTTTAAAAATATAAATTTATATAAAAAGAATTATTGCTGTAGTCATTGCGACATTTTCGTAAATTTTATAGCATTTAATATATATATATGAAGATAAAAGACCTTAAAAATAATTTTTATTTAAATTTAATAATTTACTTTGGAAAATGTATTTTTATAGGACCCCCTGCAAAAACGACACCTGATACTACGAAAATTAGTAATATCATCCGCGTTCGAAAAAATAAGAAAAAAAGAAACAATATCTCACACGTGTGATATTTTTTAAAAACCCAAGAAATATTAACTTTTACTAAAAATGTCAAATTATTACTTTTATAAAAATAATTGTATAACTTGCATTACCTATGCAACCAAATCAATTAGCTAGGTACGCTTTTAATTCCAAGGTAAATAATATTTCTAATTATTTGGGTAAGTGTGTTTTTAGGTATATTATGAATGCTTTATTATTTTCATAAAATAATAAATAATAATAATAATAATAATAATAATAATAATAATAATAATAATAATAATAATAATAATAATAATAATAATAATAATAATAATAATAATAATAATAATAATAATAATAATAATAATAATAATAATAATAATAATAATAATAATAACTAAATACCGTATGCACCATCCCAAATCATGCATCCAACGCATGACACTTCCACGCGCACAAGGAGGGAGAGGACTCATAGATATTACCCAGCTACACAAAAAACAAATTAACAACTTAAGACAGTACTTCCACAATAAACAAGATAGTTCACTGCACAGAGCAATCAATAGTTCAGACACTAATATAACACCACTTAATCTCAGCAAACAACAAGAACCAGAAGAACAAGATAATTACAATGATGAAACACATACAATAGATAAGGCAATAAAATGGTCACAAAAAACATTACACAGCAGACACTACAACATATTACAACTACCACATATCAATAAACTATACTCAAATACATGGTTAACCAAAAGAGAATTACAACCAGAAACGGAAGTATTTACAATAGCAATACAAGACCAGGTGATTGCAACTAAAAACTACATGAAATATATTATAAACGACCCTAATACTCAAGAGGACCAATGCAGAAGATGTTACCAAGTTCCAGAAACAATAGAACATATTACTAGTGGATGTAAACTACTTGCTAGTACAGAATACATGGAAAGACACAATATGGCAACTAAAATAATCCATCAAGAAATAGCACTAAAACACGGACTCATTAAAGAAGGTAGGCCTTATTACAAATATCACCCACAGACAATACTGGAAAACAACGACGTTAAACTATACTGGGACACTACAATACACACAGACAAAACAGTTGGACACAATAGACCGGATATAACACTTACACTGAAGAAAGACAAAGTTACATATTTTATAGACATAGCTATTCCCAACAACACAAACATAAACACCAAGGAACAAGAAAAAATAGATAAATACACACCACTAGCAATTAACGTAAAACAAACATGGAAACAAAATAAAATCATTATCTTACCATTTATCATGTCACCAACAGGAGTCACGCCAAACTCTTTTATACAAAACCTACACAAACTCAACATAGGTACAGAAATCCACACAACTATCCAAAAAGCAGTAATACTAAAAACATGTCACTTAGTCAGAAAATTTCTGAATCCCCCACAATAACCTACAAACCTCCCGCTTATTTGGTACCTACACCAACACAAATGAGAGGACTACTTAAAATTACAGAAGAAATAACAAAAGACATAGGAATGCAATTTGGAATTGATAAATGCAAAATTCTACATATGGAACGCGGTAAATGGAAAGACGAAAACAACACAGAAACACTCAACAACGAAATACTCAACAACATGCAAATAGAAGAAACATACAAATATCTAGGGTTTCAACAAAATACAAAAATAGACCACACAACAATTAAGAAACAACTTACCAAGGAATATAAAAAGCGGTTAACACTAGTTCTCAACACCAAATTAAACTCAAAACACCTATTCAAAGCCATAAATACGTTTGCCATGCCACTACTAACATACTCCTTTGGAATAATTAAATGGACAACAACAGATCTGGAAAACATAAATATACTTACAAGATCGCAACTGACAAAGCATAGAAAACTACATCCAAATTCATGCAAAGAGAGGATTACAATAAGCAGGAGGGAAGGAGGTAGAGGATTAATAGATATCCACACTCTCCACGCAGATCAAATACAAACACTGAGAACATACTTTCACAATAAACCTACCTCATTACACAAGGCAATAACACAAGCAGACAAAGAATACACACCCTTAAACCTCTCACAAGTTGAACCATAATCAAAACGGATACAAACACAACAAGATAAAGTAGAGCAAGGGTCAAAAAAAAACTACATGGAAAACACTTACACATTATGAACAGCCAACAAATTAACAAAGAAGAAACCTATAAATGGCTACAAATAGGACAACTTTACCCGGAAACAGAAGGCTTTATAATGGCTATACAGGACCAAGTAATAGCCACTAAAAACTATCAAAAACACATAATGAAAAAAACAGAGATAGACGACCGATGTAGAAAATGCCATCAACAACAGGAAACAATTGAACACATAATAGGAGGATGCAAAATACTGGCAGACACTGCATACACGGAAAGGCATAACATAGCAGCAAAAGTGATACATCAGGCGTTGGCATCTAAATGTAATCTGATAAATATAGAAACACCTTATTACAATTACACTCCAGAGGGTATATTAGAAAATAACAGGTTTAAACTATATTACAACATAACTATACACACAGATAAAACTATACCACATAACAGACCGGACCTCACGCTTATAGACAAAATAAAGAAAAACACATATGTAATAGATGTAGCTATACCTATAGACAGCAACATTACAAAAAATATACAGAAAAATGGACAAATACACACCACTAGCAATAGAAATAGAAAGAATCTGGAAACAAGAAAAAGTAAAAATCATACCATTCATAATATCCGCAACTGGTATCACACACAACGCATTTACTCTACATCTGAACCAACTTCAATTAGATAGCGACATACATCAGTTAATACAAAAAGCCATCATATTAAAAACATGCAATATAACCCGAAATTTTCTCAGACCAGTGTAAGTAATGATTAAACCACTGGTCAGACTTGGTATACAGACCCGTCTGACTGGGGAGAAACCGGTAAAAACCGAGAAATAGTAGAATAATAATAATAATAATATTAATAATAATAATAATAATAATAATAATAATAATAATAATAATAATAATAATAATAATAATAATAATAATAATAATAATAATAATAATAATAATAATAATAATAATAATAATAATAATAATAATAATAATAATAATAATAATAATAATAATAAAAGAGTAGAACATAAAATTAACCACATTCTATACATGGACGATATCAAAATATATGCACCAACACAAACACAAATGAGAGGACTACTTAAAATTACAGAAGAAATAACAAAAGACATAGGAATGCAATTTGGAATTGATAAATGCAAAATTCTACATATGGAACGCGGTAAATGGAAAGACGAAAACAACACAGAAACACTCAACAACGAAATACTCAACAACATGCAAATAGAAGAAACATACAAATATCTAGGGTTTCAACAAAATACAAAAATAGACCACACAACAATTAAGAAACAACTTACCAAGGAATATAAAAAGCGGTTAACACTAGTTCTCAACACCAAATTAAACTCAAAACACCTATTCAAAGCCATAAATACGTTTGCCATGCCACTACTAACATACTCCTTTGGAATAATTAAATGGACAACAACAGATCTGGAAAACATAAATATACTTACAAGATCGCAACTGACAAAGCATAGAAAACTACATCCAAATTCATGCAAAGAGAGGATTACAATAAGCAGGAGGGAAGGAGGTAGAGGATTAATAGATATCCACACTCTCCACGCAGATCAAATACAAACACTGAGAACATACTTTCACAATAAACCTACCTCATTACACAAGGCAATAACACAAGCAGACAAAGAATACACACCCTTAAACCTCTCACAAGTTGAACCACAATCAAAACGGATACAAACACAACAAGATAAAGTAGAGCAATGGTCAAAAAAAAAACTACATGGAAAACACTTACACATTATGAACAGCCAACAAATTAACAAAGAAGAAACCTATAAATGGCTACAAATAGGACAACTTTACCCGGAAACAGAAGGCTTTATAATGGCTATACAGGACCAAGTAATAGCCACTAAAAACTATCAAAAACACATAATGAAAAAACAGAGATAGACGACCGATGTAGAAAATGCCATCAACAACAGGAAACAATTGAACACATAATAGGGGGATGCAAAATACTGGCAGACACTGCATACACGGAAAGGCATAACATAGCAGCAAAAGTGATACATCAGGCGTTGGCATCTAAATGTAATCTGATAAATATAGAAACACCTTATTACAATTACACTCCAGAGGGTATATTAGAAAATAACAGGTTTAAACTATATTACGACATAACTATACACACAGATAAAACTATACCACATAACAGACCGGACCTCACGCTTATAGACAAAATAAAGAAAAACACATATGTAATAGATGTAGCTATACCTATAGACAGCAACATTACAAAAAAATATACAGAAAAAATGAACAAATACACACCACTAGCAATAGAAATAGAAAGAATCTGGAAACAAGAAAAAGTAAAAATCATACCATTCATAATATCCGCAACTGGTATCACACACAACGCATTTACTCTACATCTGAACCAACTTCAATTAGATAGCGACATACATCAGTTAATACAAAAAGCCATCATATTAAAAACATGCAATATAACCCGAAATTTTCTCAGACCAGTGTAAGTAATGATTAAACCACTGGTCAGACTTGGTATACAGACCCGTCTGACTGGGGAGAAACCGGTAAAAACCGAGAAATAGTAGAATAAAAATAATAATAATAATAATAATAATAATAATATTAATAATAATAATAATAATAATAATAATAATAATAATAATAATAATAATAATAATAATAATAATAATAATAATAATAATAATAATAATAATAATAATAATAATAATAATAATAATAATAATAATAATAATA
Organism: Ophraella communa; assembly: GCA_035357415.1. Classification (NCBI taxonomy): domain Eukaryota; kingdom Metazoa; phylum Arthropoda; class Insecta; order Coleoptera; family Chrysomelidae; genus Ophraella; species Ophraella communa. Next base: position 21,471,421 of record CM068994.1, on the reverse strand, counting down.
ATAATAATAATAATAATAATAATAATAATAATAATAATAATAATAATAATAATAATAATAATAATAATAATAATAATAATAATAATAATAATAATAATAATAATCATAATAAATCGGAACCACAAGGCCCGCATCCCCAGAGGAACAACCCTCTTTGGAAAGCTTGGACATGCCAGGTACAGCAAGTCCCGCTCAAGACATCCAAAGGTTTAATCCTAGGAATGAGGGTAGGCGTATGCGCTGGTCAAGAGCACTGAATACAGAGCTAATGCGTGCATACTACCGAGTGACAAAAGGGGAAACCGACATGACTGGATACCGAGATCAATTGGAAGAACTATGGAACGCGGAACATCATCAGCTAATACTCCCAGCACAACGCCTAGCTGATCAAGTACGATCGATCCTGAGGCGTAAAGCCCTAAGTACAGTGGAATTGGATGAACTAAAGAATAATTGGCAAAGACAATTCATCAGACGATCCGTCCGCCGATCAAATGTGATTCCACAGACACAAGCCCACGGAGCAAACCTACAAGAACAAGCACCAGAATTGCTAGAAGATTTCACATTATTTCAAGATTTACTTACAGAAACTGACCTTAAGTTTAGAGGCATTCCCATACAAGATAGACCGGTACTCCCAAAATTGATCCTTAATCAAGAAATACTTACCGTAGTAAACAAAATTAATAAGATGCTCAACAAAACCATCCCAGCAGAATCACTACTGGATATCTGTCATGCAGTATACTGTGTGGCTCATGCTGTATGCTCTACATATGGTGTCAAACATAAAGACAAAAATCCAGAAAATAAATTGTCCACAAAAAATATTCCTCCATGGCAGCGGCGCATAGAGGACAGAATTAAAACTATGCGTGGGGAAATAGGCATTCTGCATACTTATCTTAACAGTCAGAGCAGCCAAAAAGTCCGGAAACAGGCAAAAAGCTATGCGAGGCGTGCAAAAATCAACCCACGTAGTCCATCATATCAGCAAGATCTTCAAAAGCATCTGGATAATCTGAAACAAAAGATAAAAGCTTTAGGAAATAGGATCCGAAGATACCGGCTAAGATGTCGACGATACCAAGAAAATAAATTGTTTGTAAGGGACCAAAAAGCATTCTACATACGACTACAACAAAGCACAGAGAACACCACACAAATATTACCTGAAAAGGAGGACATGCAAAGATTTTGGAGAAATATATGGGAGCAAAATGTAACTCACAATGATAAGGCATTTTGGATCGCCCAGGAAGAGAAATCTCACGAAACAAAACAACAAATGGTTCAGCCTGAAATACAGATAGCAGATATCACCGCTGCAACAAGGAAGCTTAAAAACTGGACTGCACCTGGCGTAGATCATATTCATAACTACTGGTGGAAAGCACTCACTGAAATCCATCAAAAAATAGCAGATAAGTTTGCCCGTGCAATATTGGATCCTTCAACCATACCAGCATATTTCACTCTCGGAGTTACCCACATGCTACCCAAAAGTGGAAACAAAAAAGATCCTGAGAATTATCGTCCAATCACCTGCTTGCCTTCTATCTACAAACTCTTTACTTCAATTATATGTACAAAGATCACACACCACATAAACTCAAACAACATACTTGCATGGGAACAAAATGGATGCAAGAAAAAAGCACGTGGGTGTAAGGAGCTTCTTATAATCGACAATATTGTAACAAGACAAGCAAAACTAAAGAAAAGAAAACTATCGATGGCATGGATCGATTATGAGAAGGCTTTTGACTCAGTTCCTCACTCTTGGCTCATGAAAGTGTTAGACATCTACAAAATCCACCCTCAGCTGACTGCATTACTGAAACACTTGATGGCAACGTGGCGAACTACTCTTAAACTTCAAACATACAACACAGATGAAATAAAAATCAATCGAGGCATTTTCCAAGGTGATAGCCTCAGCCCAATCTGGTTCTGCTTAGCGCTCAATCCCTTAAGTGGCATGCTAAATAGGAGCGGAAACTCATACGCGCTTGACAAAGAAACAAAAATATCCCACGCTTTTTACATGGATGACCTTAAAATATATGCCAAAAATCCTCAACAACTGCAAAGCTCCCTAGAACTCATTAAGGCGTTTACCAATAACATAAAGATGGAAATGGGCCTACAAAAGTGTGCAGTAGTTCATGTAGATAGAGGCAAAGTCATGCAGTCAGAAAACTTGACACTGATGGACAACCTCACAACCATCCCTGCCTTGGGCCCGGAGGACAGTTACAAATACCTGGGCTTTCAGCAAGGCCTATGCATTGACAAAAAAGCTAATGAAGAAGTAATAATATCAGCATTCTATAAACGGGTCAATATGTTATTAAAAACACAGCTGAACGCCAAAAACAAGATACATGCAATCAATGGGTGGGCAGTACCAGTGTTGGCGTACTCATTTGGCATAATAGATTGGACCAAAACAGAAATACAGCACTTAGACAGACAAGTACGAACAACTCTCACAAAATTTAGAATACACCACCCTAAATCTGCGATGGAGCGACTATACATCCCTAGAAAAGAAGGGGGGCGCGGATTGTACAAACTTGAAAGCATGCTATTTGACGAAACACAAAAGCTAAGGAAATACTTTAAAAATAAAAACTTACCTCTTTTTCGATGCCTGCTCACTATTGATGATGGGTACTCCGCACTAAATCTTGCTGACGTAGAACCTGAAAAAAAAGATAACTACATTAATAAAATGAAGGAAACATGGCAAGGAAAAGTGCTGCACGGTAGATATTATAATTCGCTATGTCAGGAAGATGTGGATTTTAAAAACTCGAATACTTACCTAACGCAGGGTTATCTTTTTCCGGAAACCGAAGGCACGCTTCACGCAATCCAGGATCAAGTGGTGGCTACCCGATGTCACCAGAAGCACATTATCAAAATGGACGTCCAAAACACCCGATGTAGACTCTGCAATAAAGACCAGGAGACAATTCAACACCTAATTTTTGCCTGTAACCAATTAGCCCCTACTGCTTACTTAAACAGACATAACAACATGGGAAAAGAATTACATCTGGCGATGCTCCAAAGTTGGAACCTAAAAACCGAAAAAATACCAGGATATAAACATCAACCTCCGAATATAGTAGAAAATGAGTGCTATAAAATCTACTGGGATACCTCGATAATAACAGACCGAGAAGTTCAACATAACAAACCGGATTTGGTTCTGCTAGATAAACATAAAAAGTATGCCATCATAATTGACTTTTCGGTACCGCTAGATGAAAACTTGGGAAAATCATATAAGGAAAAAATAAATCGATCCCGACCACTAGCGGATGAGATAAAAGAATTGTGGAATCTAGAAGAGGTTGAGATTAAGCCAATTATTATTTCAGCCAATGGCCTAGTGCATGCCAAAGTAATCAAACATCTAGAGGAGCTAAACTTGCCTGGTCATATTTGTAATTTAATGCGAAAGCAGTAATTCTGGGAACAACTGCAATCGTCAGAAGAACATTGACCCTTTAGTTACGTCAGTTTATACCTTGACGTTACAACGTCCGGTAGAAACTGAGCGGCACCACTCAAATGTGTGAAAAAAAAAAAAAAAAAAAATAATAATAATAATAATAATAATAGTATCTCATAGACATAGCAGTGCCCAATACACATAATCTGCAAGCTAAACACACAGAGAAAATTGAAAAATATCTACCTCTAGCAGAAGAGACTGGACAAATGTGGCACCAAAATAAAACTACCATCATACCAATAATAATCTCTGCAACAGGGGTCATACCTAAAAGCCTTCACCAGTCACTCCAATTATTAGATATTCACCCCCATATCTTTCGAAATATACAAAAGGCAGTCATCATGGACACATGCTCAATTGTGAGAAAAATACTCAACATACCATAAAATATAGGACATCGATGTAAAACTTGCTAACTAGCCGTTTTACAACGAAGAATCCAGTCACCAACGCTGTGGAAAACGTCATAATAATAATAATAATAATAACCACCAGAAACTGGCCAACAAATATGGACTGCTAAATACCTATACACCCTATTACAAATACAATCCACAGGCAGTGCTCGAGAATGCAGATTTTAGACTCTACTACGATAGGTCCATTATCACCGATAGACAGGTGACGAATAATCGACCCGATATTGTAGTAGTGGATAAGAAAGCTAAATCGGTGCTGTTAGTCGATGTTGCAGTTCCAAACAATAACAACGTTTTGGATAAGTACAATGAAAAGATGGCAAAGTACACCGATCTTGCCATAGAAGTGGGACAGATGTGGCATGCAGAAAAAGTGGAGGTGGTACCGATCATCGTATCATCAACTGGACTCATTCCCAAAAGTCTTGAAGACAGTCTTAAAAAAGTCGATCTTCATAAAAACACTTTTATTGACTTGCAAAAAGCAGCAATTTTAAATACATGTCACACTGTTCGGAAATTTTTAAATATGTAAATTTTGAGCCTAATCCCATTTGCATTTACGCTCGGGATAGGTAAATATTACCAGCGAAAGCTGAGTAAGTGCATAAGTCTTTTGATAATAATAATAATAATAATAATAATAATAATAATAATAATAATAATAATAATAATAATAATAATAATAATAATAATAATAATAATAATAATAATAATAATAATAATAATAATAATAATAATAATAACCATTTCCCATCTTCTTTATATGGATTATATAAATTTTTTTGCTGCTAATCAACAACAAATTCAACATCTTCTGGATATAACCGGAAGGTTCTCCAGTGATATACACATGGAATTTGGTTTAGATAAGTGCAGAACCTTAAACATAGAAAAGGGAAAAATTGTCAATGGAGATGTGGCGCTACCTAATGGAGATATAATCGCTGCTATGCAGAATGGGGAAACCTATAAATATTTGAGATTTCAACAAGCCAGTTTGTTAGACCAAAAACAGTCCAAGTCCATAATCAAAGATCAGTATATTCAAAGGGTTAGTTCATTACTAAGATCCGAAATGAACGCAGGAAACCTTAATCGAGCAATTAATACATATGCCGAACCTGTGTTAACTTATTCGTTTGGGATTGTACGATTGACAAAAACTGAATTGGAAGATATAAAAAAAATAACAAGGACTATAATGACCAGACACAGATGTCACCATCCAACATCGTCAGTACACCGAACAACACTACCGAGAAAGAGGAGGGAGGAAGAGCTCTATGCGACATAATAAATCTACACAACAAGCAGATAAATAAATTAAGAGACTTCTTTGTTACCAAATCCCTGTCATCGAATTTACATAAATCTGTCATAGGAGCAGGTAAGAAATACTCGCCTCTAAATTTAGCAGACCCTCATATGGATTTGGAAATAATAACAGATGCTGAAAAACGAGTAAAATGGGCCCAAAAAGCTCTACATGGTCGACATCATCACGACCTAAACCAACCACACATTGATAAAATTGCATCAAATAGGTGGCTTGCTGACGGTACCTTGTTTCCAGAGACTGAAGGATTAATGATGGCCATTCAGGATCAAGTAATTAGTACTAACAATTAAAAAAAATGGGTTATCAGGGACCCAACTATTACATCGGACAAGTGTAGACGGTGCCAACAAACTTCGGAAACCATAGCTAACCCGACCCGACATTGTAGTAATGGATAAAAAAGCTAAATCGGTGCTGTTAGTCGATGTTGCAGTTCCAAACAATAACAACGTTTTGGATAGGTATAATGAAAAGATAACAAAGTACACCGATCTTGTCAGAGAAGTGGGACAGATGTGGCATGCAGAAAAAGTGGAGGTGGTACCGATCATCGTATCATCAACTGGACTCAGTCCCAAAAGTCTTGAAGACAGTCTTAAAAAACTCGATTTTCATAAAAACACTTTTAATGACTTGCAAAAAGCGGCAATTTTAAACACATGTCATACTGTTAGAAAATTTTTAAATTTTGTAAATTTCGACCCGTATCTTCTTGCACTGATGTCATAATTTTGTTAAGTAATGGAATTTCCTTTCGTAAGTAAAAACCATGGACTTGACGCCTTAGTCTTTGTTTTAATGACTCATTGATCTCAATTGAGGGGCTGAGAGGAAAAGTGGTACAAGTGACATTTAGATAGTATTGAGAAAATTGGAGTTAAAGTGTAAGCAATGGCATAAAAAGACCAAACAAGGTTTTAAAATCTAATCAAGTTATTATTATTATTAAGTACTTAGGCCCGGGTGTTAGAAACATAGATATTAGCATGGTATCAACCGACTAACAGATATCTCTCTGTTATGCTAAAATTGCGTGTTACAACCGCAGTTATTGGTAAATCCTGTGTTACAGAGGCTTTAAATTTAACGGCGTATTTTTATACAGTTACCATACAGTTACCATACTGTTACGGAGGAAACATGCGCAATAAACTCTAAATAATGAGATTTTATTTATAATATAGGTTACAACGTTACAACAGTATGTTTTAAAATGTATTGTAAAATAAGTGTTTGTGATCAGAAAACAATGGTATCTAATTCGTCACCTGAATCATCAGATGAGGAAATTCTGGAATTTGTACAAGTGTTTCGACCGAGAATTTTTAGAGAGATTCAAGACCCGGGTGTTAGAAACATAGATATCAGCATGGTATCAACCGACTAACAGATATCTGTCTGTTACGCTAAAATTGGCGTGTTACAACCGCAGTTATTAGTAAATCCTCTGTCACGGAGGCTTTAAATTTAACGGCGTATTTTTATACAGTTACCATACTGTTACAGAGGAAACATGTGCAATAAACTCGCAAATAATGAGATTTTATTTATAATATAGATTATAACGTTACAACAGTGTTTTAAAATTTATTGTAAAATAGGTGTTTGGGATTAGAAAGCAATGGCATCTAATTCGTCATCTGAATCATAAAATGAGGAAATTCTGGAATTTGTACGAGTGTTTCGACCGAGAATTTTTAGAGATAGTTTCAATGCCATGGTTTGTGTTTAATAAACCAGGATGGCGGCTGGACTGAAAATTTTGGGACCAGGCGACACCCATGGGCGATCCTGAGAAGCTGGATACGAATAAATATTTGGCGATGACCAGGAAGAACCTACGTTTAACAGTGGGATTTATGACTGGGCACTGTCAACTAAGGAAACACCTCCATATTATGGGGCTAGTGGACATACCTCTATGCAGGAGGTGTGAATGCCCGGAGCTATCGTCGATAAGAGAGTGTGTGTCTTGGCCTACACCTGCCGACATTAAGGAGATGTCCCCTGGTGACCTGTCTTCCTTCCTGGGTAAGGCAGGATGGACAATGTCCTAGGAGGGCGACTCCTTGGGAGGATGTACAATGGACCATATTATGGCCTAAGTGCTGTGGGTCTATACTCACCCTTCCTACTCTACAGATACAGAATCCCATGGACGAATATGATGAATTAATCGTTTTATTTTATTTATATTACTGATTCCTGAAAAATATTTTATAGGTAGGTATATGAAATAGTAGAAACCCTGACTCATACAACTAAAAACATATATAAACATTTTTTAAAGTGTTTAGCATGAAAGAATTTTATAGTTATAAATATAATTTAGAATGTATAATATTGTATTTATTTTTGCCAATATTCAACAACTTCCATTCACAATTCAAATATCTATTGGAATTTGATTACGAGGACAGTAATGTTAATAAAAAAACTTAATATTTTTTCCTTAGTTATATTTAACGTTCTTGTCTTAACAAAAAGAGATATATTTAATAATCACAATGTAAAGTAAATGGAAACTCGAAATTCGAAATCAAAATATTTACTCCGAGCGCCAACGTCATCTATAGTCGAAAAGGCAAACGTTGCAAAATACACATTTCAAGAGAGGTGTATATCTCGACTAGGTGGTATCAGGTTGTTACGTAGCGGTCAGATAGTTTTGTTTCTAGCACGCCGAAATAAAATAACCGATACCAGTCCGGTACGTAACAGACTGGTACCTGTTGGTTTCTAGTACCCGGGCCTCAATCCCATGGACGAATATGATAATTTAATCGTTTTATTTTAATTATATTACTGATTCACTGAAAAATATTTGTTAGGTAGGTATATGATATCAGTAGAAACCCTGACTCATACAACTAAAAACATAGATACACATTTTTATAAAGTGTTTAGCAAAATAAGAATTCCGAAGTAGAATATTTGTTTTTAAAAACTTTATTTTACTAAAAATACAATTGGTTAATTCCCGACAATTTGTTACGACTTGTTTCTTTAAGATTTTACTGTAGACTAACTTAGCAAAAGAATTTACTTAAAAAGAAAGTTATTAACATCAGCGAAATAAATATGATTACAACATCATTTTAATATGATCTTTGTTATAGAGGGTAATATAATTCCTCCCCCCTAAGATTCGGCTTCTGAGGGCTGAAGGTCAAGGGAGGCGAACATCTTCTTCAATATTTTCTTGGGTGACGTCTGCTTGAAGTCTTCTTCTGCAGGTACATTTAGAGTAGATTGTGTATAATATTAATATTAGCGGAATAAGGTAAACTATAGCTTTCATGGCGATTGAATGACTGGCTTCGACTACGTCTAAATTTGGTTGGTTCCTGATAATTCTTGATCGTAAGGTGTGAAGTTCGTCTAAATTAAAAGGAGGTAAACTTATATCGAAATCTTGATTATTTTCTTGGTTGTTAGAATTTATTATTAGCTCAGGAAATATCATCGGTTTACTTTGTATTTTTAGATCTTTAATTTGTATTTTACTAGTATTAATAAGTTCAAATGTTTGAATGGTTCTTTCTTTTAATTTTTGAAATTCAATATTTATAGGATTTAAATCGTAATAGTAAAAAATTGAATGGTAGTATTCAGTTACTTTAGCAGTGCCAAGTTTAACTGGGAGAATGCCGGGGTTATCTTGCAGATTCTTTATCGTTATACTTTCCTGGTATCCGAGAATCCCGGGTAATCTGAAATAATAACGGTTAGGTATCAAATGAATATAATCTTTTAAGTGGGCGTTTAACATTGTCCATATGTATTTTACCATGTTTAGCAGTTGTTAATGTTTTACGGTTTTTATTTATAGTTTTAAGAGTAATTGGTTTGTCAAATTTATTAGAATTTTTCTGTCTCTTTCTCCTTTTAATAAATATTTTTTCGTCGGGTATAAATATTTCTGGATTTTCTTTATTTTTATTAATCTTTTCTATTAGTTTCTCTTTTTTATCTATTAGATCAGAATTTATTTTCGCATAAAGTAATTTAGAGCGTTCTTTGTGTTGATTAACGTAATCGTTTATAAGTAATTTGTCTATTTCTAAATCGAATGGGTCGTTATCTGTAATATGACCGTTGATTATATCAATGGGTTTTAAGTTAACAGCGGAATGTAATGAGTTATTGTAAGCTAATATTGCATTTGTAATTTTAACTTTTATAGGAGTATCAGAAAAACCTTGTGAATTTAGTAATCTTAAGTGTTCAATGATAGTAGAATGGAACCGTTCAATAATTCCGTTTGATCGAGGATGATCTGGAGAACAAAAATGTAATTTAATTTTATGAAGTCCAAGAAGTTCGGTGATAACTGTATTTTTAAATTCGGTACCGTTATCGCAAATTATTTGTTTAGGTATACCGTGATGAGAGAAAAATTTGATAAGATTATTGGCTACTTCTGTTCCCGATAAACCGTTCAAATAATAGGCTTGAGCATATTTCGAAAAACTATCTACAATTGTTAAAAACTTTGAATTCTCGAAAGTGAATGAGTCTATATGTATTATTTCAAATGGTTTGGTTGCTGTTGGGGTTAAATTCATCTGAATTTTGACTGGATGTCTGTCGTATTTGCATTGCTGGCAAATCTCGCATTCATTAATAAAAGTTTGGATTGATTTTTTCATGTCTGGCCAAAAATATTTTTCTTTGATTCTTTGAAGGGTTTCATTAATACCCCGATGATTAGATTTACCTTCGTGGTAGTTTTTAATTGTTTTCATTATATCTTGTTTGTTTATTACATCGATAAGTTTAGTTGTACATTTTTTAAATTTTAAACTAGAGGATTTAAAGTATTGTTGTAAACATACTGACAGTGGCTCATAATGGTTTGGGTCTTCGAAAAATAAGTGATAAGTGATATCTGGTACAACATATTCTTTAACAAAATTTATAACGTCATTATTAAAATTATTTTTTGATAACTGAATGTAAAACCTTTGTTTATTTCCGAAAAGAATTTTTAATTTAGGTTTTGCAGGAGAATGTAATACTGAATCTATAAATATTTGGTTTTTACCATAATTAACTGCGCATTCAACGATAGGAATACCCATTATCGGGTGCTCATCGTTGTTTGAGTGTACGGTGTTATTATCGTCAGAAATATTTGTGGTTTGGTTATTTTTGTCATTTAATGTATCATCAATATTTACAATCATAGATAAATCGTAAAAGTTATCGTTTAAGTCGTTTATGTCAGGATTTTCAGGTTGTGTATTTGTTATTAATGGAGGAGTATTGAGACTACAATTGTTTTGATTTGTATTTATGGGACGACTATAATAATTATCTGCTTCGCCTAAAATTTCGTCTATGTCTGTCCAAAAAGATTTATCATTCCAGAATGGTTGCGAGTCTTTTGTATGAATTTCGATACGTGAAAGGCAATCTGCATTAACATTTGATTTCCCGGACCGGTAAATTACTTGATAATCGAATTCTTCGAGTTTAATTCGCCAACGCAAGAGTTTTGAGTTTGGTTCCTTGAGTGAATTAAGCCAAACTAGTGGTTTATGATCAGTTATAATATTGAATCTTCTACCATATAACTAGGGTCTAAAGTATTTAGTTGCCCATACTATTGCTAGAAGTTCCTTTTCAATAGTTGAGTAGGACTGTTCAGAATCATTAAGGGTACGCGAGGCGTATGCTATAGGGAGATCTTGACCTATTGGTCCTTGAGATAAGATGGCTCCTAAAGCAACGTTTGATGCGTCCGTTGTTAAATTAAAAGGTTTTGAAAAATCAGGCAACTGTAAAATAGGTTCATTCATAAGTAGGTTTTTACAAGTTTCAAAGCAATTAGTATATTCTTCATTTAATTCAATTTTTGCACCTTTTTTAAGACATTTTGTTAATGGTTTTGTAATATTCGCGAAATTTTTTATAAAACGTCGATAATAACCGAGTAAACCGAGGAAAGCTTTAATTTGTTTAGGCGTCGTTGGTATCGGAAAATTTCGTATAGCATGTATTTTGTCTGGGTTTGGTTTAACTCCATCAGGTGTTACTATATGGCCCAAATATGCAACTTCCTTCCGCAGGAACTCCGACTTGTCTGATTGAATCTTAAAATTTGCTTCTCTAAGTCGTTGAAATACTGTACGGAGGCGTTCAATATGTTCTTGAAGTGAGGTTGAGTATATAATGATATCATCGAGATAGACTAAACACATTTCGTTTTGTATACCTCGTAAAATGTTGTCTGCTACTCTTTGAAAGGTGGCTGGAGCTGATTTAAGTCCAAACGGCATACGAAGAAATTCGTAGTGTCCGTTTTCCGTGATGAAAGCTGTTTTCTCGATGTCCTTTTCTTCTATTTCAATTTGGTGGAATCCGCTTGCTAAGTCTATAGTTGATAAGTATTGGCAGTTTCTTAATTTTGCTAAAACATCGTGTATATTGGGCAAGGGATAACGGTCGTCTATTGTTTTTTCGTTTAGCTTCCTGTAGTCAATTACGACTCTCCATTTTTGTTTACCGCTGGCATCCTTCTTCTTACTGACTACCTAAATGGGGGATGACCATGGTGAATTTGACGGACGGATTATATTGGAGTCTAACATGTGTTGTATTTGATTAGCGACTTCTTGCCTATGAATAAAGGGGTATCGGTACGATTTTGTATAAACCGGTATTTCATCGGTAGTTCTAATTTGATGTCGAATTTTACTAGTAAAGGTTAAAGGTTCGTTTTCTTTATAAAAAATATCATTATATTCGCGACAAAGTTCAAGAATTTTTCGTTTCTCTTCGCTATTCATATGTTCTGTACGTATGTTCGGCATGTCCGAAATGTCTGAGGAATTTATATTATAGCATTCAAAATTATTTATTTCATTTTCATCAAAAGGATCTACTATTATGGGTTTTGAAAAATCTAAAACTGCTGATTTAGTGGATTTATTTAGAATAGTTGTTAAAGCATAACCGTTTTTTGCTGTGCTGAGACTTTGAGGAATTTCGCAATCGTGTATTTTTTGATAAAGAATAATGATGTCTCCCTGAGAAACACTAGTTTTAATTTTTATCACTTGTTGTGTTCTAGGAGCTACTGTAATATGATTTGAATCGTTTGTAGTATTATGATAACACAACTTAACTTTTGTAAAAGGTGTAATAAGATATCCTGTTTTAAAATCTACATTAGCTTAAAGTAATTTTAAATTATCTAGGCCCATAAGACCATCAAAAACGTTGTGAAATTTAAAAAGGAAAAATTTTATTTTAATTGAATTTCGTAACTTAAATATTTTTGATATTGGTATGTCTGCGCGATGTTTATGAGAAGATTTTTGAAACACCGTTGTAACTACAAAAGGGTCATTTGTTATTAAATTCGGGTAGTACTTAAAAGCTATTTCTGGATCTATAAATGATCTACTAGAGCCAGAATCTATTAAAATTTTAAGATTGTGTTCCGGTAGAATTATATAAGGTAATTCACTAGATTTTATATTGTTTAAAGAAATTATTTCCGGACTATTATTATTATTGTTATTTTGAGAAATGTTTTCCGAGGCACTCAATAAAAATTTACATCGCTATCGTTTGAATCTCTTAAATTATCGTTAGCTTGTGATTCTAAGTTATAGAGTTCTTCAGATATGAAATTTGGGCGATTTGGGGGTGCATAAGATGTAGACGGTAATTGTCTAGAAGTATTTCTTGTTGAAGTTGACATAGGAGTAGGTTTAGGGAATCTATTATTGTTATTCTGATTAGGTCTAAAGACGTTAGTGTTCGTATTCGGCTGTCTAAATACTTGAGAATTCCTGGGAAAATTATGTTGTATCGGTCGAGATTGTATAGGTATAGGACGTGATGGAAAATTATTTGTTTGTCTAGAAAAGAAATTATTCGGTGTGTGGTTATTGAATGATACTTGATTAGAATATTGATTTTGATTATGATTATGATTTGGCCTATTAGTATTATTAGAGAATTGTCTTTGGTTATGATTAGGTCTCGATGAATTTCTATTGTAAGAATTTTGAAGGTAATGAGCATTTTCTTCTTGAATTACATATTGAATTGCCTCTGCTAAGGAAGAAGGTTTCATGCATCTTATTGTCGTGCCCAAGGGTTCTTTTAATCCAGAAAGAAATGTCTTAATAGCTAAATTTTAATATAAAGTAGTTTTAAGAGTTTTAGCTGCGTCTGTATTTTCATGAAGATTAACGTAACTACATAATAGATTTAAAATATTAAGACATCTGTCATAAAATGATTGAGTTGATTCGTTTGAATTTTGCTTTAACATTACTAGATCTCTATTCAGGCAAACTTCGTCTCGTTGATCCGAAAAATTACTAGTCAAAATATTTTTCAACTCAGCCCAAGTGTTACATGAATGAATATTAATTATTGTTTTTGCGTTTCCTTTTATTTTTGATAAAATAGAATTCAACAAATAAATATTTTGAAATCCATTAGGATTTTGTCTATCTTCAAAATTAGAAATAACTGATTCGCTTACAGAAATAAATCTATTTAGATCATTAGGGTTACCGTCAAAATCTGGAATACAGTTAATATATTACCATTTAAATTGTGCTTGTGTCATGTTTGTATCGTTATTTAATAAAACGTCTCTTGAAGAATTACTTATTTGATTATTTAATTTTAAAATTTTAGGTTTATTTGTTTTATGTTTAAAAATAGTTTTGTTTTTTGAATTTGAGCCTACAGAAAGAGAACCAACACTTAAATTTTTTAAAGCGACTTCAATTTCGTCGAGCAATTTATTATTTGAATTCATAAATTGTACTTACAAAAGTAACAATACGACTTTTCTCATGCTAACTATAAGGAACAGTTTATCCTTGCAAGATTTAGGCAATTTGGGTCCTAATCCTCGATGAACTTGGGAAGGGCTGGAACAGGTCTTCGATTGACTCCTGAGTAATCCAAAATGTGAACTCACTGTCCTCGAACCGATCTTACAATGTTCAACTAATTCACAGTTTAACTAACTATTTTACAATGTTGGTTTATTTCGGTAAATCGTTGAAACGAAATCGAACGTTCAATACGTGCGACCCGAAATATCCTACTGACTGCGCCAAATAAGAATTCCGCAGTAGAATATTTGTTTTTAAAAACTTTATTTTACCAAAAATACAATTGGTTAATTCCCGACAATTTGTTACGACTTGTTTCTTTAAGATTTTACTGTAGACTAACTTAGCAAAAGAATTTACTTAAAAAGAAAGTTATTAACATCAGCGAAATAAATATGATTACAACATCATTTTAATATGATCTTTGTTATAGAGGGTGATATAATAAGCATAAAAAAATTTTATAGTTATAAATAAAATTTAGAATGTATAATATTGTTTTTAATTTTGCCAATATTAAACAACTACCATTCACAATTTAAATAACTATTGGAATTTGATTACGAGGACAGTAATGTTAATAAAAAAGGTGATATTTTCTACTTAGTTGTATTTAACGTTTTTGTCTTAACAAGAATAGATATATTTAATAATCACAATGTAAAATAAATTAAAACATCGAAATTCGAAATCAAAATATTTACTCCGAGCGGCAACGTCATCTATAGTCGAAAAGACAAACATAGCAAAATACACATTTCAAGAGAGGTGTATATCTCTACTAGGTGGTCATATGGTTTTGTTTCTGGCACGCCAAAATAAAATAACTATTAGTTTACCGATACCAGTCAGGTACGTAACAGACTGGTACCTGTTGGTTTCTAGCACCCGGGCCTTAATGTTTTCATGTGAAATTTTTATAGTCATACATATTTCATTATTTTGATAGTTTGTTTACAAAATGTACATGTACCATTTTAGGTGTTTAGAGTAAAAGTGGTACAAGTACATATTACTGCCAGTAAATAAATACCATGTCCCGGTTCAAGGAATTTGTGGTCTATTATTTCTAGCTGAGTTTCTCTCACCACGTACATAAAAAATTTCACAATGTTTTTGTTCTTATTCTGTCCCGAACAAGAATCACTAAAGGCAATTAGATGTCGTGTATTGTTATAAATACCAGCAATAAATTTCCAATCGAAGCACATTTCTTGCCCAAATTATGGATCCCAAAATTATATGTCCAAAAGGCTCGCATATAAAACACTGTTGGTTGTAAGTGCTGGTGTGGGTAAAGTTTTTTGCAGGTCGAAACAAACTGGTACTACTTTTTCATTCTTTGAAGTTTCGGCCACTAATTTTGCCCTCCTTTTGGCTTGTATTTCCGCTTCGGCTTTTCGGTAATAAAGCTCTCTCTCGCACTTTATTTTATTTTTATCTGACTCGTACACGATTTTATTGATGTTTCGAACTTGCCGCACTTATTAAAAGTATCGGACAAGGATTGATGAAAACTTAGATTAAATTCAGTATTAAACACTCTCCTCTAGCACCATTCCTTGACAGAAGCTTCGTTATTTTCTTGACAGTGCTCTAGGTAATAATACTTTCCTATGGTCAAAAATGAAGGAAGGTACCGTCTACGGGGATTGTAATGGCTGGTATATTTTGGAAACATATCAGTATGTCGTTTTACCTTATCAATCACAACCTGTGATAGTTTATTAGGACATGGAGCTTTTCCACTTTTATCAACAGCGCTTTTTTGCCCTTTTTCTTTAATGACACGTTTTTTGCATTATTCTAAGGCCACTTATTTATTAATGAATTTGAGGATATTCTAGGTATTATTTATTCTACTGTGGATGAGATAATTTGTGGTGGAGATCTAAATATACATTTTTTAGATATAGAAGATGTTACAGTTGAAAAGCTTCCATCTGTTATTGAATGTTTTGGTCTTAGTCAGATAATGGATACTCCCACAAGAATCACTACTAACACAGCGACATTGTTAAATGGTATTATTGCGTCACCTGATTTGATTTGGTAAAAGAAAAGGGTATTATCAATGTTGCAGGTATTATTGCTGATCATGATATGGCAACATGTAAATTAAAATTATTTGTAAAGAAACATGCCCCTAGAGTTGTTACCTATCGATCTTTTAAGTATTTTAATAACGATGATTTTCATAGATATCTATATAATACGCCGTTTTTTAGAATTTTTTACCAGGAAGGGGTTGATGCCAAAATATCTTTTCTGATTAATTGCTTGATGGATTTGATTGACAGACATATACCTTTAGTTAAAGCTCGAGTTACTAAGGCAAGAGCTCCCTGGTTAACTGGAGCTATTAATGAAATGATTGAAATTCGAGATACAGCATTAAGTAGATATAAAAAAACAAAGTCAGAAGCTCATTTACAGTTGTATAGGGATATGAGAAACTACATACACAAGATTTTATTTTTGAACACCGCATCTTCAGTTGTCGTTTCCCTAGCACCTAAATGTGCGTTTGCATTCCATGTGATGCAAGATTTCTTTTTGTCGAAGAAATCATTCTGTTTTTATTAGGATGGCACTTGGATTTCTGGGGTATAACTGTAGTATAATGTGAATGGAACTTCATGAATCTGTAATAATTATTACCTTAGGGTAATTCTTTAATTTTATAGTTTTTAGAGCTTGAAGGATGGCATTCAACTCTGCTGAAGGGATACTATTAAAGTATGGGATACTAATAGTACTGGGGGTAATTACTGATACTCCGAGATTATCATCTGATTTTGAGGCATCGGTATATTGGTTGTACTAATCCATTTTTGTATAAGAAACTTGTTTAATATAATACTTAGTGATTTATTTAGGTTTTCTTGTAATATAAAAGATCAGCATTTATTTAAGGTGGCAAATTAAAATTTGAGGTGAAAAAAGTTGGTAGTTCAATTTGAAGACAGTATTTTCTAAATCTTTCGTAAAAATACGGTTAGTGTTAATGTTATATCTTAATGAATTATTTTTATTTATTTATATTTATTATTTTATATCGCTGATGCATAAGACAAACTGAAGTACATTCTAAAGGCAATTCCATACATTGAAGGCTTTCGACAGGGGATTATCGGAAGGTTGTTGAAGAAGCAAACTGTGAAGTTGGCATAGTTACAATATACATATATATTTATTTTGGTGTTATTCAGTTGTTATATAAAAATAATATAAAAAGTTGTCACTGTCTTTATTAAAAAGTCTTTCCATTTTTCTAATAACATTCAAGAGTTGAATACTGCGAGTTTATTTTAATTCAATTGGTTATGGGCCCAGAATAAACGGAAACAGAAAAATGGAGGTTGAATCATTGAAAGTCGAAAAGCTAAGTGATTTGATGAATTGGAATTAATGGAAGTTCCAAATGAAAGTAATACTGAGATCTGCAGATATCTTCGAGGTCGTAAATGGTGAACTCGGCAAACCACAGAAACCATTATATGAAAATGAAGCAGCAGCGGATGAGCAGGAGAGAGTCAAACAGAAGAAAGAAGAAGATAAGTATCTGAATAAACTAGTGAAATGGAACAAAGCAGATGCAAAAGCTCAAAGGTATATTGTTACTTCAGTTAAAAAGAAAGTAATGCAACACCTGATGTGCTGTGAAACGGCGAAAGGTATGTGGGATAAACTGCATGGAGTATTTGAACAAAGGTCAGATGAAAGTCTACATCTAATACAGAAAAAGTTCTACAGTTACAATAAGTTGGACAGCGATGACATGGCTACCAATATATCTAAGCTAGAATCCTTAGGAGAGCAGCTCAGACAATTGGGAGAACCTGGTCCAGAATCTATGATGATTACCAGAATTTTCATGACATTACCACCCCACTTCAATCATTTTTACAGCGCTTGGGAATCTACTCCAGAGGAAAAGCGAACCATGAGTAATTTGACATCTAGACTGTTACTAGAAGAATTTCCACCCAAGTTCCAAAAGGTGAATCGTCAGCAGCTTTCATCACGAAAAAGTTTGACCGCTATAAACCACAGATGAAACATGATAAAGAAAATTTTAAAACTGTACGATCAGGAAGATGCTTCATTTGCGAAAGAAAGGGCCACTACAAATCACAATGTTGGTATAAAATAGAAAGTACATCCAAGACACCAACCAGAAAAGCCAATACTGCAGAGTTGCAGGATAATGTTGATGCCTTTGTTGGAGAATTGTTAACTATTAGCCAAACAGGGAATTGTGACAGATATAATGACTGGTTCATGGATTCAGGAGCAAGTGATCACATGACCAACAGATTTGAATAGTTTTCAGATTATCAATCCTTTTGAAGAAACGGTACCTGTTAGAATTGGTAATGGTGAAAGTGTTCATGCTAAAGGGAAAGGTTCTATCAGGATTTTGTCATTGATAGATGAAAAATGGCAACCAAAAATGCTCATAGACATATTATATGTTCCGGATATCAAAATCAACTTATTTTCTTCGGGAGCAGCATTGGATAAAGGATTAAAAATGACATCAGACGACAAGAAATGTATATTCACCAAGAATGGGAAAGTTGTTGCTGTTGGAATTCGACGATTCAAATTGTACCGAATGGAATTCAAAGTCATTCAGCCAGAACAAGATGGTAACATTATAACAGAAGTAAATATCACTGAACATGTTGAAACTTTTCGTCTATGGCATGAGAGATTAGCACATCAAAACAAGCAGCAAGTCAAAAAGTACCTTGACAGACACCAAATTAAGTTCAGTTCTCTTGAAGATAACTTCAGTTGTGACGCTTGTTTATTCGGAAAACAACATAGATTACCATTTCCATCAAGTTTGACAAAAAGTAGCAGACCTGGAGATCTCATCCATACAGACCTGTGTGGACCAATGCAGAACATATCAGTTGGTGGAGCAAGATATATGTTGCTATTTAAAGACGATTTTTCACATTATAGAATGGTTTATTTTCTGAAAAATTACTCCGAAGTTTGTGCCAAATTAAAAGTCTACTTAACATTCATCAAAAATCAATTTGGAATAAATGTCAAAAATATACGTTCAGATAATGGTTCAGAATATATAAACGAAAACGTTAGAAAACTACTTGAAGATCGAGAAATTCAACATCAGAGGACCATTTCATATACTCCCCAGCAAAATCGTTGTACTGAGAGAGAAATGAGGACAATCATCGAAGCAGCAAGAACGATGATACATGCTAAAGAGTTGGAGTTGGAGTTGTGGGCAGAAGCAGTCAATACGGCTGTTTACGTTCTTAATCGGAACCAGCACAATAGCAGACAAATCTCCTTTCGAGTTATGGACTGGGGAAGTTCCTAGAACAAATCATCTTAGGATATTTGGTTCCGAAGTGTTCACCCACATACCAGAAGAAAAAAAGAAGAAGCTGTTGCATCACAACATTCCGTAGAGTGGAAAAAGGCCATGGACGACGAAATGTCATCTCTCATTCAAACCAATACATGGAAGATGGTGGAATTACCAGAATATCGAAAAATAATCAACAACAAATGGGTATACCAGCTGAAAATAAAATCTGATGGCAGTATAAAAAGATATAAAGCCCGATTGGTGATCAAAGGGTATTCACAGCAATACGGTATTGATTATGAAGAGACCTTTAGTCTAATTGTCAGATTTGACACAATAAGGATGATTTTGGCATTAGCAGCTGTACATCAACTCAAATTAAGACAATTTGATATAAAAACAGCCTTTTTAAACGCTAGTTTGAAATAAGACATTTATATGGCTCAACCTGTGGGATATGAAGATGGTACCAATAGGGTGTGTAAACTTCTCAAAGCACTTTATGGATTGAAGCAGGCATCACGAGTTTGGAACGAAAAATTCACAAAATTCTTAATGGACTTAAATTTTGAAATAACGAGAGCAGATCCATGTGCGTTCGTGAGGAAAACCCCCTGGCTGATGTATATTGCCTTATATGTTGATGATGGGCTGGTAGCAGCTACAAATGAAACCAATATTGATCATTTGATGGCTCACTTAGAAAAAGAATTTCAATTACGGACAACCACATTTCAGTATTTTCTTGGATTGGAAATAGAACGAAGACTTCTCCATCAAGCAAAATCCTGAATAAATTTGGTATGTCCGGGTCAAAACCTGTCGCTGTATTCAATTCAGAACGAGGATCTCAGCAGAATCCCTTACAGACAAGCTGTAGATACTAGACCAGACATTTCATATGCAGTAGGAAAGGTTAGTCGATTTTTGGAAAAACCTGACAAAAATCACTGGAATGCAGTAAAAAGGTTTATGAAATATCTAAAAGGAACCATAAATCTTGGTATTTTATATCCTTCAGATGCGAATGTAACTCTAAGAGGCTACAGTGACACAGATTATGCTGCTGATACAAGCACTAGACGATCAATTAGTGGATTTGTTTTCCTTTTGGGAAATAGTCCAATAACATGGGGATCTCAGAAACAAAGTTGCGTCTCGTTATCCACAACAGAAGCAGAATATGTAGCAGCTAGTCAGGCACTTAAAGAACTTATGTATGATTGAAGCGTCTAATTGAAAATACTTCTGATGAATTTACTTCAAAGCCTGTTTTATTCGTGGACAATCAGAGTGCTATCCCAGCTGACAGGGTCACGTCATATAAACGTCGATATTAGGTAATTATTGGTAAATGACGTCGACGACCTAACATCTACGTCTCTGCAACGTGATACGTCATTTTTCCAACGTCGATACTTCGTCGACCTAAAGTGATGCAATAATATTTAACTATAAAACATGCACATTTGCATAGTGTAAATAAAAATTTTATTTCGTAGCTTTTTCTCATTTTCTGATACTTAGCAGCTAGGTAAATATGTCATTTCAATATATATGATACATGCAGTTGAAAATATTTCTAAGTGGTAATCATTATCAATAGTATTGTATACCTTACGTATTTATTTGCTTATTACTAAATACTTAATACACCTACCTTTGTCATTTAGAGTGATTTATCAACTTAACTTGTGAAAAATGATAAATTTTAATATTCGCGCCAAACGCTCGTTACAACTCGGAGGCTTGTCGGGCAGATCGTGTTTGCCACGCCTTTCCTCTCATTGTTGTTGGCGTCTGTAATGTAAGCCAACAGCAAGTGTATATTTATATTGTGTATATTTATAACAGTATTCGTTGCAGATAAATTTAGGTAAGTAAGAAAAATTTTGCTATTTCCTTACATTCAACTAAATAAATGGTTTATAATATTTTTATTTGCCAGTATTCTTAATTGGCGTAAATGGCTACCAATGATGTTTTAGAAAATGTAAATATATTATTATTAACCAGTTTAATATGTAATTTTGATAGGTAAATAGTTAGAGCATTGTATTTAAATAATGATTATTGTATAGTATTCGTATACTGATATTGTAATTTTTGTCTAAATATAGCGGCGTTAGAAATACTTCGTATGCATCCAATTCTACCAAACTGGCTTAGCACCTATTCATTGTAAATGGCTAACACTAGAGAAATCAGATTTTTTTTCGGCATCTACAAAGTACCAGAAAGCATTATAATTTGGAGTTTCTCAGGAAAAAGGCTGGACATCCTACAATGTAAGAAAAGTTTACTTCGAACAAGGTAAATTTAACAATAATTATTTAATTTTTTTGACTAAAATATAATAACTATTAGTGACATGCTGTGTGCTATGCATTAGGTAACTTGTAATATTTAATTCAAATTAAGTTGTATCAATAATTTTTTTAATTGATGAATATCTTATTTTTTAAAGATACATTTTATGAATCAGAATTGATTTTAAATAGTTGCTTCACATTTAACTTATACTTCGCACACAGACTACGTTGTTAATTCGATGTACCTAACTTTTACTATGTAATGTGCAACATTTTATATTATTTAAATAATATTGTTAAATATTTTATATATTTAAAGTAACTTGTAATATTTGTATGTAAAATTGAAATTTAATGTAATGGTTAATGCAAATAAAATTGTCTATCAATATTTTTGGTTTTTATTCTGTCCCAAAATCAATCCATACGTCATAAATAGGTAGAAAAAACTACGTCATGAAATAACGTAATCATACGTTACAATTTCGTCGATAAAACATGTCTATTGTACGTCATGGGGTGACGTAATTTAACGTGACTGAGTGACGTCTTTGGGCTGTGACATTTTCACGTCATATTTTAGTAGATTTGACGTCATCCAAGAAGTCTAAACGACGTAACGGGTGACCAAAAAATTACGTACAATGTACGTCATGCTGTCAGCTGGGATACGATTAGTGAAAAATCCTGAATTTTACAAACGCAGCAAACATATTGATGTTCGTTTTCACTACATTCGTGAAAAATTCCAAGAAAATGTATTTTAGTTGGAATATGTCGCTACTGAACATCAAATTGTGGATATTTTTACAAAACCGTTACCCAAACCAAGATTCCAATATTTACGCAGTCTCCTGGGAGTAACCTGATCCTTGTGGAATTCAGTCACCAATTCTTAGTTTGAGGGGGAATGTTGAATAAGCAAACTGTGAAGTTGGCATAGTTACAATATACATATATGTTTATTTTGGTGTTATTCAGTTGTTAAATAAAAATAATATAAAAAGCTGTCACTGTCTTTATTAAAAAGTCTTGCCATTTTTCTAATAACATTCAAGAGATGAATACTGCGTGTTTATTTTAATTCAATTAAGGTACCTGTGGCAATTTTTAAATCAGAGCTTTGTATTGTATTCAGTTTCTGTAAAGTAGATTATTTTGCAGACGAGTAAATAGTAGAACCATAATTGAATTTAAATCTATTGAAATTTATTGTACTAACCGTGATTTTAGATCTGATTAATGATTAGTTCAATAGCATCAAACTCGAGTAATCAGATCTCCAGTTGTGAGTTTTCAATAAATTTAATCGATTTTGACATGCCTTCTTAACGTACATAATGTGATTTTCCCATATCTAAGTTTTTTATCGAAAATCATTCCTAGAAATCGAATACAATCTTTATTTAAACTCTAACAGTTCACCTTGGAGATACTGTTTTGGTAATGTTGTACTGTATTTTTTTGAGAATAGAACAGATTTTGTTTTAGTTGTTAAAAAACTTAAACCAACAGATTGTGATCAATGATCCAAGTTGTCCAAAGTATTTTGGAAGTGTTTTTGAATGGATTCATTGTTTTTCCCTTTAGATAACAACACTAAATCATCAGCATAAAGTTTTTCTTTAACTAATGGAGAGCAATGATCTAGGATATCATAATTTGCAATCAAGAAAAGGGTTGTGCTTCTGTGGATCCTCATGGTATGC
Source organism: Ophraella communa (assembly GCA_035357415.1). Lineage (NCBI taxonomy): Eukaryota > Metazoa > Arthropoda > Insecta > Coleoptera > Chrysomelidae > Ophraella > Ophraella communa. The sequence goes on along the minus strand of CM068994.1, from coordinate 21,447,875 downwards.
CATTTTTTGTTTCTTTTTTGATGATGATATTGTCTACCTTAACTTGGAAACATATTGTTCAAAGAAAATTGTTTATAAAGAGCGAGATATTCATGTAGTTTTTTAACAATGTTACGTCTCATATAAGTACAGTCGTCATAAAAAGTATCGCATAATTTTAAAAATAGAATTATGGTGTACAATATCACATTTTTGATAAATTTTGATAAATCCTATTTGTATTATTTTCATTTTAAAATTTCTTGTGTGCACTACGTTTGTTAAATTTTTCATTCGAAAGTGTCTCAAAGCAGCTCAAATCGTGGCTTTAGTTGAAGATCTTAGCACTATATTGCTGATGTTATGGGAATCAACCTATCCAGCGTTTCTAGAGTTTTAAGAAGGTTTAGAGAAATTGGAGGTTATAATAAAAAACGTCCCAGGTGTACTAATCCTGCAGATAACCGTTATTTAAGAACTCAGACATTGCAGACATGTTACAGCCAGACAACTGCAAAATGTTTTCTCTGGAGTCCGCAATGTTAGAATATCTGTCAATACGGTTAGAAACAGATTAAGAAATTTTGGAGTCAGACCCAGAATGTCTTTTATTGCTCCATTGTTAACCAGAACACACCGTGTAGCACGTTTGAGGTTCGCAAGAGAACATGTTAATTGGCATATTAACGATTGGGCTAAGATTCTTTTTACGGATACTACAGGTGCAGAGGGCGATTCTGTTGAGAGTGGTACAGGGGTACAGGACGGTGGGTGCATTAGCAGCAGCTGTGCTGTCAAGGTCATACCCTTTGGACCTGATGGCTAGGGCAAAGAGGCAGCGGTGGAAGGGTGCCACAAAAGAGGAAGCTCAGGATTGGATGGAGGAGGAAGGTGGGAAGGGTAAGAAGGTGCATTAAAAAGGGCGATTGGGAGTAGGAGTGAGTGGATGGACCGAGAGTTTGGGGAGGTAAACTACTTTTTGACCCTAGTACTCACTGGGCATGGGTCAAGAGTAGGGTATCTACACAAGATTGGGAAGAGAGAGGCTGGAGTATGCGTGAGGTGTGAGGTGGAGGATGATGAAAGTCATGTGTTTAGATGTTGGAAGAACAATGAGGATCTAGAATAGTTGGAGACGAAACTCGGGGTAGCAGGGTATTGAGAGAACATGGTGGTGATAATGTTGAGAGGAGAGAAAGACTGGGTAGAGGTTAGCGAGGTTGTGGAGATAATGGTTAGGAGAAGGGAGTGTTCTGATGGCGAATAGTATGAATGGGTGAAGGGTGTGTGAGGGACCGCCGCCCGTCTTGAAGTATGTTAGGGTAGTGATTCCGAGGCGGGGGTAACGGCGAGTTTTGAGGTGGGTTTGGTTGGTAGGCATCCTCTCTAGGCTGTTGGGTTCTGGATAAGGACCCATCGAACATGAGTTTCCCATCTCAGTCCGAAAAAAAAGGGATGAATCAAGATTTTCACTTTTTGGATCCGATAGACGTATTCCAGTTTATAGACGCGCAGGTGAGCGATTTGCTCAGTGTAACATAAGAGCAGCCATGGAGGTGATTGGATTATGGTATATGTTTTGAAGGCCACATGGATTTAATTGGGTTTTCTTAGGGGATTACTGACAGCTGACCGGTATAAGGGAGGTTTTTGAGGAAAATGTAGTGCCATTTGTTTCAATCATTGGAGAGAATGCACAATAACGCTCGCTCGCACGTTGCGAGAATAACACTGGAATACATTCAAGAGGTTGGTATCCAAGTTTTAGATTGGCAAGCAGGTATTCCGGACCTAAACCCAATCGAAAATGTTTGGGATTACCTGGATAGGCGCATAATATCGCTCCAGACAATCTTGATAAACTGGAAAATGTTTTAATAGAAGAATGGGAAAATTTGGATTTGGATTACATAACTGACCTGATAAGAAGTCTTCCACGGAGAATGAGCGATGTTATTAGAGCAATACCAGATACTAAAATGTTAAATTTATTGTATATTTTTTTTATTATGCTACTTTGTATTTTTAATTTTAACTAAATAAACTTCTTTGAAATATAATTCGAAATTCATTTCATATCATTTCCCAAAAAAATAAAAATAGAATAATAAAAACTTTATTCAACCATAAATCACTTATGCGATACTTTTTGTGACGAGTGTACTTCATTTAAATTAATACCAAATTAATGAAAATAATACGGTTATATTTAATATTTTTTTAAAGATGTGGTAAACAAATATCATTTTATAGAGAGTATTTTTAAGAGATGTATATATTAACTATTGAACAGCAAGAATTGAGAAGTGTTAAGTGATTTGTAAATAAATTAAGTAAAAGAACAAAGTGTCTGTTCAATATGTCTTTCGTGTCAGGCTGACTAAAGCAGCTGTTAAGTGAATAATGATTTATCATCCCCAATCAACTTACCACTTCCAGACATGTACGTATGTTTTGGAAGGTAAATGCTGGTTGCATAATTATGAAATTTCTTAGGAATAGTTACACATAATTTTTAGGGATTGAAAAATTGAATCGGCGAATGGATCGGTTGTAGATCTTATTCTCCAAATTCAAAGGCCATGCAAAAGTAAGGAAACTTAACAAGGAAAAATCGATGATAAGTTATATAACATCAAGGAGAGATTTAGACGACAAAAGTATAATGTATACCTAAAATTCAGTGATAATGTAAAATATATTGCAAAATGTTATATATCAAGACTGTAACCAACTATAGGTGCTTCAATTTGAGCAGGATGGGCAAAAATAAGGGGACAATTATAAAAAATTGTAATTCCTTGCCTCTTTTTAGGTGTATGATTTAATGAAAATTAGGCACAAAGAAAATGAGATTGTGTATTCCTACATAAATTTAATTAAAATTTATTAACTTAGGATGTCGACCATTTTTTAAGAAAATCTTATTTAATAGATAGGAAATTTCTGTTTTTTTTACTGGTAATGAATAGCGAAATTCTTTGTTCGTTTTTTTTGAAATTTCTTGTTGGTTTTTCTCGTCGGATATTTTAACGACACTAAAAAAATAAATTTTATATCCTTAAAAACACACACTGCTGTTTCCTTCGAAGTCCTCTAGGGAAAAGTAATTTTGTTGAAAAATAACAAGAAATCCTCGTCGTATCTTATGATAATCAGCCGAGGAGAAAATGGCATAATAAATGAAGGAAAATTTTAAAATTCAATAGACTCACTTAGCGTGATTTAGACAAGATAAGACCAATTAGAGTAAGTAAAAGGGAACGAACGACAATGTTTCTAAAGCTACCAAAGAAAATTCGATCAATATATATACAAAGAAAAGTTACATCAAAGGAATTGTAAAAGATGTTACATTAGAATTATAGTAAGAAAGTTTGGAAAATGAGATCACGAATTGTGTTCTATAAAGTAGATAAAAATTATTTGAAGTTTTACGTGTAATAAGGAATTTTAATAACTCAAAATAAGAGGATACATTTTAAGTCCAAAAATATATTTAAATATTTAAAATAGTCGCAAACATTAAAAGTTCCAGAAAGGCACGCGTTCGGTCTTACAAGCCCAAAAAATAAAAATATATACTGTAATGATTTATTTTATTGTTGATATGCTGGTGAAAATAGGTGTAATGTTTGATTTTAATTAACATGACTTTAAGCTATTAATGTCCATTAAGCATTTTGATGGTGTCTCTATTTCTATGAAAAAATGATAAAATTTTTTTAACAGTTTGTTTGTTAGTTCTTTTGCATGGATAAAGTGTTGCATATTTAGAAAAATGGTCAATATATTGATAAAAATGTGTTTGATTTCATTCCAGACTTGGTACTAAATTGGAGACAAAACTTATTGATATTAATTCTAATGGATGAATGGTTACTATGGATTTTAAAATATTTTCATTGTAAAAATTCTTTTTTTTATTTGACATAATTAATTCCTCCTCTCTTTTGTTATTGATAAGTCATTCTTTGATATGTAGTTTTCTCTAACGATGTTGTAGATTTTTCTTATGCCAGCATGATAATATTTTAAGTGTAATTCTTTCATTAATTTGGATGTTAATTCTTTTGTGACTACATATAATTTATTGTTGTTAATGGATTTATATATTATTTGGTCCGAATTTATTTTTGTCTCATTTTTCTCTGTTTTGGTAAGATTCTTTTGGTCTTGTATGATGGCATTTAAAGAGAATATTCCCGTGTCTTCTTTCATCATGTTTACTCCTATTTGTTATTGACTCTCTTATGTGTTTCTCCATTTATCCTGGTTATAGCATCAGGTATTTCTCCATTCTCTTGTTCTTGTATTAAACACCCTGCAAATCCCTGTTGTGATGCATCAGTTCTTAATATAAAGGTTTTGCTATAGTCTGGATGAAATATTTTAAAATTTTCAGAGAATTCTAATTTGATGTTTTAAAAGGCAGTTTCTCTTTCAGGAGTCCATTCCCACTTTATGTTTTTCCGGAGTAATTCTATTAATGGAATCTGTTTCTTTGTAATGTCTGGAACCAGTCTTTTAAAATAAATTAATATACCAAGGAATCCTCGTAGTGTTTTCAAATTTGTCGGTATTTTATATTCCTGTATTATTTTAATTCTATTTGGATCCATGCTAATTCCCTTGGCATCAATCTTATATCCTAAATAAATAACTGAAGAATTGATATTTTTTTATGTTTAATTTAAGTCTAGCTTCGTTCAGTGCTTTTTAAATTATTTCTATATGTCTTAAATGATCTTCAAGATTTTCTAAATAAATGAGAATGTCATCAATGTAGTGTAGTGTAAAATTTTCATACATGTATAAAGAACTTTATGTAATGCTTTAAGTAAAGCAGTTGTAGCTGATTGTGTTCCAAAACGTACAAAATTAAATCTGAAAATTTCACCATCAACCATAAAACCAATATAATCACGACTTTTTTCATCTAGTGGTATTAACCCGAAACTATGTTTCAAATCTAACTTTTTAAATACTTTGGTTTTGTATCCTCCCCAAAATAGCCTCTATAGTTAGAGGAGCTTCGTTTTCTGGTATACATCTTTAATTAAGTTCCCTTGTATCAAAACGTATGCGTATATATACATCCTTCTTTTTAACAATTACTATTGGATTAATAAATGAAGTATAACTATGTTCAATAATTTCATCGTTCAGTAGTTTATTTATGGCTTTTTTTATACCATCTTTATATTTATAAGGTATTGGGTAAGTTTAAGCTCTGAATGTTTCCATGTTCTTTATTTTGAGAATATGGGTGACATTTTCTGCAACTCTTGGCACTTCATTATATAGATCCTAATATTTCTCCAACAAACTTTTGATCTCCATTCTTTTCATTATCGCAATCTTAACTCAATTCATTTCATTTATTATTTCTTTAAAATCAATTTTATCTTCATATATTTCATTCCTATACATCAATACCTTTTCCATTCCACTCCATTCATCACAAATTTCTTTATTATAATAATATTTATTGCAATTATCTTCTCCATATTTTTCTGTTTCTTCTTACCGTAACAATTTAATGTTCATATATATTCCTTTTTCTTCTACTTCTTCTTCTTTATTGAATTTTATTTTTATTCCATTTAAACTTACCATTTTCATTTCGTAATTAATTCTAGCTTATTTTTGTATAATTCGTCTGAACCTAATAAAATATTAAACTCCATATTGTTGACGATTAATAGTTGTATTTTAATATAATTATTATTTTACTTCTATTATGACTGCTTTATTTACTTCAGTAATCTTCTTTGAATTTAAACTTAATATATATACTTTTGGAGCTTAAATTATATGATTTTGTAATTTTAATTTAGTTATTGGATTTTGATGAATTAATGATGTTTCTGAACTACTATCTATTAAAATTAATAATATTAATAATAAATATTATTAATTCTACCATTTATTGACACGTTTTCTTATCATTATTACTACTATTATTAATGCAATCCTTTATTTTTAGGAACTCTCTAGGGTGAACGTAGCTATACAGATTGCTGGTTACTTCACCCTCTTTTGTAAATTCTGTGAATTTCCAGTACCACCACTTGTTCTGGTAGGAATTTGAACTTCTTCAGGGTAATCTACGCTTTATCCATTATTTTGATTATGGACTGATGTAGCAGTTGAGTTATTTGACCTAACTCCACTACTAGATCTTTGGAAGTGAACTCTCCGATTATTCCTGCCGGTACCGTGGATGTCTACATCATCACGTCTCAAGTCACTGTCAGAATTTGATCTATGTAGTCTGTTATTGTATTTGTTATTGTTGTTCATATTAAATCTATTGTTGTTTGCATAATTGATATAGTTTCAATTGTTATTTGGATAGTTGTTACAGTTTCATCTATTATTGTCATTTCTGTTATTGTAGATTGAATTGTTATTATAATTATCTCGTCCTCTAAAATTGTTATTTCTGTTACTATTATTGTTCCTCTGTTGATAGTTTTTATTTCTATTACTGTTATAATTGTTGTTATTAGTTCTGTATGTATTGTTCTTCCCAAAACTATTTCTTCTTCTATCTTCTATGTTGTAGTTTTCTCTATTGTTATTATTTGTATTGTTGCTATTGTTTCCATTGTTTATGTTTCTTTCTACACTTATCAAGTAGCTAGACAACTTTTCAAATGATTTAATATTTTGTATTGCAATAGTTTCTGTAATTTGTGCTCCAAAGTGTCTAGATAGGTACATCAGTATATCTTCTTCGCTTATAGATGGATCTAAAAATTGTGCCTGAGTATAGATGTCTAAAGCATAATTGTACATGCCACTTCTTTTTCTTTCATTAAACCTGCCAAAGTATAGCTTGTTCGAAATCTATGAAGTTTTGGAATTGCATCTCCTTACTTGTGAACCATATTTGTGCTTGTTCCGTCAAATACTTCTTATTATTTCCCTCATATCTACTATTACAAAATTTTATTTTATTTTTAATAACCGTTATAAAAGTTTTGGAATGTATCTTTTTGATGTTACCATTTAATTTCAGGTTGTTGTTCATTTAAATTATATTATTTAAAGAAGGTGGCATCATTACCATTCTATCGTTATTGTTTAAATTCTCCTTTACATCGTTCCTTAATTTTTCCATTTTTTCAGTTCCTTTTTCATTTAATTTCTAAATTTTTAATTTTCTTGATCCATTAATCCTAAATTGCAGCTTACACCAGATTCAATTGTTTTTCCTAATTCATCTGTATTCTTTAAATTGCTGAGTATTTGCCTTTGACGATCTTTTAGATTGTTTTTTGTTTCTTTGATTATTTTTCCCTCTTTTTTTTCTGCAATTTCCATTTTTTTCTGAATTTCTCCTTCCATGCTAATCTCAATGTTTTTTATTTTGTTTTGTTGAGGGCTTGTCTTTTTTCTAATTCATTTTGTTTAATTTGTAAATCTTTGATTTCTTTCTACATGTAAATTTTTATTTCTTCTAGTTTTTCTTGCTAATTGGTGAATTTCCCTTTTTACGTCTTCATTTTGTTTTTTAATGTCATTCATATTTTCATTTAGGCTACCCATCCGTTTTAATAATTCCATTATTAAATTTGATTTCTTATTTCCTGCCTGTTTTTCTAGAATTTGATCTCCTCCTTCACATCCTAGTTGTGGTTCTGTTATGCTACTGGTTTTTTTTATTGTATCTATTTGTCCTTTTTTTTCATTGCTTCTTCTTCTTCTCTTACTTTTCTTAATCTTTCTATTAAAATTGTTGTTGAACCTGCAGTATCTAAATTTCTGATTTGTAGTTCTTTTCTAATTTAAGGTACTTTAAGTTCATTTAAATCTTTTGTCAAGTCCATTTTAGATTGATATATTGCCTGTTATTGTTATTGAATATAAATTGTTGAGTTCTTATAATTGTTTATTTTATTATTAATGTAAATGCAATTTTCGAGAGAGCCCCACGTTGGTTGCGACAAAATTCTTATGATTTATTTTATTGTTGATATTTATTTTAGTTATTTAATTTTAGAATTCTGGTGAAAATTAATTGAACTACTCTGAAAAATATCTGATTATAATTAAGGAAGTAATTTAATACATTTATTTAATAAATTATTAATTCTATATAAGGATTTATTACATGCGGTTTATTACATAATATGATGGAAATACCTGTGAAATATTTGGTAAATGCTAACATTCGTCCATGCTTTAATTTAACATGTCATGCGCAAACACAAAAGAATATTTTAAATAAACGTACCTCGAATAACTGACTTTTAACTGGCAATGTTCTCGACGTTGCTATTCCCTGTTAGTTAGGCAATTCTGCAGCACATCCACTTTGTCGTATGGTTACGGTAGAAAAAATGTCTACCAGGATAAAAAATCTTGTTAATCTTTCCAATATTCAATTTGTTATTGATGAATCACACTATTCAGTAAGTACTTTGATTATACTTAGTTAATTTCATTCTAATACTTTTGTCAAATAAATTGTTTAAATTCGACTTTTGTTAAAAGTGAAGTTAGATTATTAATGAACAAGAGGCATAAGAGAGCGATAATCAAAATTCACGGCCTTTTATACCTATTCCCCAATTATAAAACTAATGACATTAAATTAACAATCAATTGTTTCAATTTTTAAAATTTAACCTAAATTTACATAAAATGATAAACATTTCTTACATATTTGAATGTTTCTTTTATAAGGTATAGAAAATTGAGGTTTAAAATCTGCTAATCAGGAGCAGTTATTACTCCTAAAATGTAACTTTGAACAAATAACTTGAAATGGGTATTAATTTGTATATAAATCTCTTAAGATAGTTCTATTATAATTTTTAAATACTGATTTGATTTAAAATAATGTAAATTAGACTTGTTATTTTAATTTATAATATGAACTTGACAGCTACTATTGTATTTTTGGATAGGTTAATTTTATGAAATTTAAATAAAATACAAACTTGGATTATTACTCTACATACATTTCTAATAATTAAATCGCTTGACATTAAGTTTTATTAACTGATGTTGAAATAGTCTTTAAAGGGTAACTATGTGAATTTTCTGTAATAATGTAGAGCTATACTGTCTACCACTGTAACATTTATAGTTAATACACTGATTTCACCATTGTCTGATAGCATTTATTAACTCAGTTTATATGTTTATATTTTAGGTATTTCTCATATTATAAGGTTTTGTTAACATACATATCTGTTATCGTAGCACTGCAAGATGTCCATGCCAAGTAAGTACTTCTACCTTATATCTAACATTTAAAAACTTAACTACCTACATTACATAACTGTCTATTAAAATATGTATTAACTTAATAGTTTTAATTTGTTTATTTATTATTTATTATACTGGATTCTATCCAAGATATAGTCGTTAAATGAATTCTTCCTCTATGCGAATGTTTAACATTTAAGATTACTATGCCAAATATTTTAAATGAAATAAAGAAAATTGGCCGACATATTCACGAGAATTATTCTAATATCCTTTTTATCTTCATTATTTGGTAAGATATAGATTGAGATTACCTAACTTAATTCTAAAATTATTATTCTAATTCTATCTCTGTATCTGTATCTGTAAAGTAGGATGAGTCTAGACCCACAGCACTTAGGCCACAATATCGCCCATTGTACATCCTCCCAAGGAGTCGCCCTCCTAGGACATTGTCTATCCTGCCTTATCCTGGAAGGAAGACAGGTCACCAGGGGACATCTCCTTAATGTCGGCAGGTGTAGGCCAAGACTCACCGAACACACACTCTCTTATCGATGATAGCTCCGTACATTCACATAAGACATGCCTGACAGTTTCATCTTCCCATTCACACCTCCTGCATAGAGGTATGTCCACTAGCTCCATAATATGGAGGTGTTTCCTTAGTTGACAGTGTCCAGTCAGAAATCCCACTGTTAAACGTAGGTTCTTCCTGGTCATCGCCAAATATTTATTCGCATCCAGCTTCTCAGGGTCTTCTAATTCTAATTTCAATACAACTTAAAAGCAATAAAATAATCCAAAAAATAAATTCATTTATTAAAAATAGAAAACTTACAAGCAATAAAAAAACTACTGGATTATATGTTATGGTTACATGTAGGTAGGAGGTAGGAAACTACGAAATCAAAAACACTAACTTTAATATCCAGGTTGCCTTAGATATGTCATTGTTCGCGCGAAAATTTAAATATATTATTTGTGGTATTAATAAAAGTGAAAAAATTATATCACGAACTTTTAACTTTTAACATGTTCTGCTAGATCGCACCAATATCGATCTATCGCAATATGGAGCCGTCTAAAACCATTAATTAGCCACTTTTTGTACGCAAACTTCATAAGCATGTACAGTATGTTTTACGCAAATAAAAGTTTGGCAAAATGGACATATTAACTTGGTTTTGCGATCTTTGCAAAACATGTATCTTCCGCTTTTATTCTCTGTAGGCTCGATCAGTAAGACCCTTGCTTTCATGTAAACCATCAGTAGTTCTCTCCCTAGTTGTTTCAAAAGCAATAATTAGGAATATTTTGGGTTTGTATTGAAAAAACTAGTGGAAAGGGACTCGTTGGGCTTTTCAGAAACTATATCTATTGTAACTGCGATGTTGACCTCATTACTGCGATGCAACTACTACCGAAAGTGTATATTGACCTAGTTTGAAAGTACTAAAGAGCGCAGAAACGCCTGCCTTCTTCGTATAAATTTATTATAAAAATAACTTTTACCTGGGCCTGAGAGACCCGTTACGTTCACTCGAGGGTTAAAATTAATAACTAATACACTTTTACTTATTTTTTTTTAATTTGGGGTCTGATGGTTCTTTCTCGGCAAACTTATCAATCCAATTATTATAAGTTTTATTAAAAAAATAATAAAATGTAAACATATTCTTTATAATTACTATTCAACATTATCAAAATACAATATTATCTCTAAATAACTATTTAAACGAATATATAACCTAGATATATTCAATTATGTTATTTTCACGAAATATTTCCTTTTAGTTTTTTATCCTAAAAATTTCTTTAAAAATACTTGTTGAAGAAACTTCTTATTTTAATATTGTTTCTAACGAAATCGTTACGCCTATGGTTGTTTATTTCCATTTCTCCCCTTGTCTTTGTTATCTCTGCCGCAAGCTTGACCTTGATACGTGTACTTCATCCCTTCAATATTGTTATAGACGGTAATATTTAAAAATGTAAAACATTCGGTTTCTAGACGAGTACTGAAACGTTATGTATCTAGTATTCTCTGAAGTCGGCCGGTAAAATAACATATTGCCTCGTGTATCTCACCTCCACTCTCTAAGGGTGTATTTTGTTATTACTCTCTCTCTCACGGTTAAGCTTGCGACGTAGAAACTAATATATTGTTATGTTTGTCTGTGTATGTATGATTTATGATCTATGTTATAATGAAACTGATCTTACATGAATAATTGATCCATGTTACAGACACTAACATAACCTTTTATATACTAAAACAAATAAAAAAACTTTCCTTCTCAGGGTTCTGTGGGTTCACAGGCTCTAGGTATTATAACCTATTATTATTTATTATTGTAGTTATTTGAACGCCCTATATCAATTGTTGATTTATTCTATTATTATTATTATGTTAAAAAAAATGGAAGTTTTAATTAAATTTACTGTTAAATGCAAAACAGATCAACCAAATTCAATGTAATGTTTTATTACATAAATGTTTCAAAAATATTAACACATTTCGTTATACAAATACAAATTCATGATCGTTTAAATGTTCTTTCATACTTCACACATTCACACTAATGAAACTAATACTATTACAATTAATTATGCAACTCACATAACAATTATGTGTGAGTTCTTTATAAGTTTTACAGTTGGTAGTCCTTTCTATAATTACAGTTACAAAAAAAATAGACGATAGATCACTAAGCGTTATTGAAAATTTAGTTTCTCACACACTGGTAAGTTTATTTAACAAGAATTCATTAAATACCTTTTTATTACTTCTCCTAATAGCGTTTGATACTGTCTCGATGTTTTTAAACAATATGAATACCTTTATATTGTTTTGTAGACCGTGGTTGACTATTCGTGTGGGTCTCCTGTCTTCCTCCCGCGTGGAATCCGGTTCAAGATGTTACGAAGATCACTCAGGATCCATCTTTTACTTTGGGAACCTTTTAAAGGTAACTTACACTGGTCACAAATCACTATTTTACAATCTAATTACAATTTTTAACAAAATTTCATATATGATTTTGATTAATCTGTTTCTAATAACTTTTCTCAACAAAAAAAAACTTTTTATTCCTTCCAAAACCAAAAAATTACTAATTCCCCCTTTTAAAAAATCAATAACTACCCCGATTTTCCTTTTTTTCTTTTTTTATATTCAAATTCGCCCTCTATATCTCTAATTATGCTTATATCATTCATTGTCCAATCAAATTAACCTTATGGTTTTTTATAAATAAATTTAATAATATCTAATAAAGCTTTGTTTTGAGACTAGGAAACATTACATCTTATATTTCTAAATTGGAATTTGTTTGTATCACATCTTTTATTATTTAAATTATGTCAATTACGTTAACCTTTTTCTTCTGTCATAGTTGACATATCAAAACATCTCTTTAGAAGCTACCCTATATCAGGTGACAATTAATGTCACTGTCATTTAATTCATAACCCCATTATTTGTTTATCTTTTTATTTTTCAGATTGTATAATTAGATGTAAGCAAAATTTCAGTGAAAGCTTTATAAGTACTAATTTTGAATAATTTGTTATAGGCATCATGAATACATATTAAGATAATACATAGAAACCATCAACCTACTCGTCTGTATGGTAAATCTTATATTATTAAATCTTATATTATGTAACAGGTGATTTGTTGACAATTTTAATTTATGGAAATATAATTTAAATTTTATTACATTCCTTTAACTGTTTAAATTTAAATAAACTACCTTCCCTCTAATTAATAAATAAGATTCTCTTGTTAAATATTTTAATCTTCTAATAAGGCCATTTGATTACGTTACAACATACCCCAAATTTTTTTGTAAACATTCTAACTTCTTGAAGTCTAGAATTTTTCAAATAAAATTTTCATACATTCATAATAACTATTTTCTAAAATCTCTTTATTATATATAACTACTAATTACTACTAATATTTAAAATTTTTTTAGTTATTCACTTATGGAAGGCAGCCATCTGTACAGTACGTCTACATTAAAGATACCCCTTATGTCTCCAGTATCAGGATGAACTAAAACATAGCTGTTTACTCCATTTTTGTTTTCAATCATATATGGACCTTAAAAAAGGTAATTTTGCACATCATCTTCGTACTTATAAGGTATAGGGTAAGTTTTAATTTTAAATGTTTTCATACTTTTAACTCTTAAACTACTGAAGATAATTATATGCGACTCTGGGCATTTCATTGTATAAATCTTTATAACTTTCCAACAATCTTTTAACCTCCATTCTATTTTCATTCTCACAATTCAAATATAATCCATTCCATTTATTATCTTCTTTGAGATCCAATTCATATTCATAAATTTCATTCCTTTCCATTACTTCTATGTCCATCCTATTAATATCATCATTTATCTTTTCATTAAAATATTCTTCATTAAAATCATTTTCATTATACTTCTCACTTTCTTTAGATGCCTCATAATCTATTCTATTTTCATTTTTCTTTATTTTGATATTCATTGTTTTCTTTACCCCTTATGTTTCTTCTTGTTGATTAAACTTCACACTTATACCCTTCAAAGTAACTTTCCTTTTTTCATAATTGATGTCTACCTTATTTCTATATTATCATTAATACATTCTCTTGTTTTTAGAAACCCCCTGAAGTGAATGTAACTGTACAGATTGCTGATTACCTCACCCATTAATGAAAATTTTGTGACGTTCCAGCGCCATCATGGTTAGGACTGGCATCTTGAACATTAGAAGTGAAATTAGAATCTTTATTTTGAACGTTTTTCCATTTATGGACGTTGTCCTGTCTGCATTGTTTCTTCACCTTTTTCCAATTCTTCTCTATTAAAATTTTTATGGTTTTTATTGTTTTAATTTTAATGAATGTTTGATTAACTTTTTCTTTGTCTTCATTTTCTAGTATATTTTTATAAACTTTTTTATCCTCTGCAATATTAACTTGGATTATTTTAATGTTTTCATTTTTCTCTGTTTCAACTTCTTTATATCTTTTCTTGTATGTTGCTTTTGAATTTCTATTATTTACTTCTGCATTTTCCTCCTCCTCAAATTCTTTTTCTTCTCCATTAAATTTTTTCATATTACCTTCTTGTTTTTCATCCTGTTCCTTCAAATTTCCAATTTCTTTATCCATATTTTCTTCTATTTCTTTTATTCTATTAATTTGAATAGTTTCTACTTCTGCAATCCTTCCAATCACTTCTTCTCTTATTTCTTGTTTAGTAACATCTATTTTATTCTCCATGTATCGGTTTGATTCTTCTAATTTCTTCTCAAGATGTCCCAATTTTACTTCCATTAATTTTATTATTGATTCCTTACTTTTGTTTATTTCTTCTTTTGTTTGTTCCATTTTTACATTCATTTCTTGTTTTATTTCTTCTTTATTTTGGTCCAATTTTGCATTCATTTCTTGTTTTATTTCTTCTTTATTTTGATCCAATTTTGCATTAATTTCTTGTTTTATATATTTTATTATATCTTCTTTATCTTGATCCATTTTTGCATTCATTTCATTCATATCTTGTTTTATATCTTGTTTATTTTGATCCATTTTTAGATACATCATCTGGAGCATACTCATTATGTCAATTTCCTCTCTCTTTTTAGGTGTTTCCTCTTTTTTCCCTTCATTTTCCTGTATTTTTCTTTCTGTTTGGCTTTCAAACTCTTGTGTGTCCTCTTGCCCCGTTTCTTCTGACAATGATGTATCATCTCCTTCCTGCTCTTGCTTTACTTCAAAGATGTATTGCTCTGGGTCTTTTCCTTCTGTTTCTAATATCTTCTCCATTCTGATTCTTAATTCTGTTTTAAGTCCTAGAGTATCTTCTCCTCTTCTCTCTAATTCTTCCTTCAATTCCTTTACTTTTAAGTCCATCAACTTTTTTCCTTTCTTCTTCTGAACTTTTTCTCCGGTTCCATCCATCTTCTTTTGTTTTGTTTTATTTTTTTAAATACTAATTTTAATTTTATGAATATTAAATGTTTATTTTTATAAAGAAATTTTATTTTGTATGAATGAGTTTTATTTTATTTTCTTTTTATATTTATTTTTGTTATGTAAAAATTCTATGAATAACCTTTTTTATACCCTTTTTTATTGCGCCTTTTCCAAGCCCTACGTTGGTTGCGACAATTGTTATGTTGCCCCACGTTGGGCGCCAATTGTTATGTTTGTCTGTGTATGTATGATTTATGATCTATGTTATAATGAAACTGATCTTACATGAATAATTGATCCATGTTACAGACACTAACATAACCTTTTATATACTAAAACAAATAAAAAAACTTTCCTTCTCAGGGTTCTGTGGGTTCACAGGCTCTAGGTATTATAACCTATTATTATTTATTATTGTAGTTATTTGAACGCCCTATATCAATTGTTGATTTATTCTATTATTATTATTATGTTAAAAAAAATGGAAGTTTTAATTAAATTTACTGTTAAATGCAAAACAGATCAACCAAATTCAATGTAATGTTTTATTACATAAATGTTTCAAAAATATTAACACATTTCGTTATACAAATACAAATTCATGATCGTTTAAATGTTCTTTCATACTTCACACATTCACACTAATGAAACTAATACTATTACAATTAATTATGCAACTCACATAACAATTATGTGTGAGTTCTTTATAAGTTTTACAGTTGGTAGTCCTTTCTATAATTACAGTTAAAAAAAAATAGACGATAGATCACTAAGCGTTATTGAAAATTTAGTTTCTCACACACTGGTAAGTTTATTTAACAAGAATTCATTAAATACCTTTTTATTACTTCTCCTAATAGCGTTTGATACTGTCTCGATGTTTTTAAACAATATGAATACCTTTATATTGTTTTGTAGACCGTGGTTGACTATTCGTGTGGGTCTCCTGTCTTCCTCCCGCGTGGAATCCGGTTCAAGATGTTACGAAGATCACTCAGGATCCATCTTTTACTTTGGGAACCTTTTAAAGGTAACTTACACTGGTCACAAATCACTATTTTACAATCTAATTACAATTTTTAACAAAATTTCATATATGATTTTGATTAATCTGTTTCTAATAACTTTTCTCAACAAAAAAAAACTTTTTATTCCTTCCAAAACCAAAAAATTACTAATTCCCCCTTTTAAAAAATCAATAACTACCCCGATTTTCCTTTTTTTCTTTTTTTATATTCAAATTCGCCCTCTATATCTCTAATTATGCTTATATCATTCATTGTCCAATCAAGTTAACCTTATGGTTTTTTATAAATAAATTTAATAATATCTAATAAAGCTTTGTTTTGAGACTAGGAAACATTACATCTTATATTTCTAAATTGGAATTTGTTTGTATCACATCTTTTATTATTTAAATTATGTCAATTACGTTAACCTTTTTCTTCTGTCATAGTTGACATATCAAAACATCTCTTTAGAAGCTACCCTATATCAGGTGACAATTAATGTCACTGTCATTTAATTCATAACCCCATTATTTGTTTATCTTTTTATTTTTCAGATTGTATAATTAGATGTAAGCAAAATTTCAGTGAAAGCTTTATAAGTACTAATTTTGAATAATTTGTTATAGGCATCATGAATACATATTTAGATAATACATAGAAACCATCAACCTACTCGTCTGTATGGTAAATCTTATATTATTAAATCTTATATTATGTAACAGGTGATTTGTTGACAATTTTAATTTATGGAAATATAATTTAAATTTTATTACATTCCTTTAACTGTTTAAATTTAAATAAACTACCTTCCCTCTAATTAATAAATAAGATTCTCTTGTTAAATATTTTAATCTTCTAATAAGGCCATTTGATTACGTTACAATATATTTATTAATCGTTGTGTAATATATCGTTGTGTTTTAAAAAGACTTTTTACTTCCCAGTGCCTATGGAATTATAAATTGATAACATTAAAAAATCTCCTAATTAGTGAGGAGTCGGCTAATTTTAGACCGCGCATTTAGTAGCTGGGTGAATGGAAGTTTACTCCAACCCCAGCCTACAATACTACTAAAAAAAGTTCACATTTTTTTAAAAGCTGAACTGTAAAACGTGCATCACAATTTTGCAGCAAATTACTATTACGGATATAATTCATTTCAGTTGGCCGTATTATCTTATCTTTTTTTTTCGGGATGAGATGGGAAACTCACGTTCGATGGGTCCTTATCCAGAACCCAACAGTGTTGGACTCCCCTCGAGAGAATGCCTACTAACCAAACACAAATCTCAACAACTCTTAACCGTTACTCCCGCCTCGGAATCAGTACCCTAGGTTATTTTAAGACGGGCGACGGTTCCCTCACAAACTCTTCAACCATTCAAACTAATCGCCATCAGAACATTCAATATTAAATATTTTATTTATCTTCAATGACATTTACAAATATATATATTTGATAGCTACCCATTCCTAAATAACATTGATTCATGAATTATTTGTGTTCATAGTTGAAACATTGGCAATCCTTTGTTTTTTCGAAAATTGTTAGTAACGGCTTGTGATCGGTAACTAATATAATTTTGTATATAAGTATTATTAAATTTTTTTAAATCCAAAACTAAAGGCAGCTGCTTCTTGTTTAGTTTGGGAATATTTTAATTCCGCGGAATTTAACAATCGCGAACCAAAATAGACCTTGCGTGAATATCAACTGTTAACTTAATTTTCCTATCGGGATCATAATGTGTCAACACCGAATTAGAAAGCAATAGTTGGTTTGCTTGTTTAAAACTTGATTCGCCTTTTCTTGACCAGAACCAATCAGCATTTTTTTAGTAATAAGTACAACGGCTGCAGAACTGTAGAACAATTTGACAAATGAAGAAAGGAAAAACCAATGTCAATGTCACAAACATTTATTTATTGTTATATGAATTTGGTGTAAAAAAGCGACTAGTTTCGGCCTACAAAACGACCATCATCAGGCTATTAAAGTCAAATACAATATATATTGTTAAAGAACCATTCCAAAACAATTGCAAGCATTGCAGTTGAAGGTATGAAAATATGAAATTAAATTTAATTTTAGGAGAAGCCTTTTGCTCTTTCAAGCTTTATTTTCCATTTTTTCCTTTCTTCCTTTTTTCTTTTTTGTTTTTCAATGTCCAAAACAAAAAAAAAATTGACTCCCATTACATTTTCCAACTTCATCTACAGTTCTTTAACTTGGATTTGATCATCGGTGGTCACCATATTTTGTATTTGAATTTAATAGCTTGCTGATGGCCGTATTGTAGGCCGAAACTAGTCGCTTTTTTACAGCAAATTCATATAACAATAAATAAATATTTGTGACATTGACATGTGTTTTTCCTTTCTTTATTTAAGAAGAGTCACATGCGAGAGATGGAAGATTTGCTTAATTTGAAAAATATTTACAATAAAAATAAATCATACCCAAGAACTACTTCAATTCTTGTACGTTTGTAGGAACCTTTGTTTCTGTAATTTCCTTTACGCGTTTTTCGTTTGTACGTAACCAACTTTTGTCGATTCTATAACCCAAATATTTTACTGAATCTTGAAAAAATACACATTTTTCTTATATTACTTTTAAGCCGCAATTTGCTAAACGTGGGAATATTCGCTCTAAACGTAACATGTGTTCATTTTTATCTTTAATAATAAGAGCTGTGTTACGAAACATTCTGAATATATAATCGACAACTTTATAAAATTCATAGCAGAATACCAATTCTGATGTTCGTTTTCTTTGAAATCCTTAACTTTATTCAAAGGTACTTGCGCAATTGTTGGTGATTCAAATTTTAAAGTCTTTTAAAAATATATAAAGTGTTAATGGTGATATACCGAATGGGATTTATATTGTAAATTTATTAGGGTGCAAAATATTTAAAGAAACAGTATATATACAGTACACCTATAATACATTTTTGTTGTTCGGTTTTTTAGTATGTTTAACCTTTTTCCTGTTGTTAATTCCCCATAAAATTAACAATAGAAAAATTAATATACTACAAGGAACATACAGTAGATGTTTCTTTCGTTTTTTAAAACTTTAAACAAATATAGCAAATATTAAAAAATACAATTTTTTTATTATAAGCCGATATTCTTGTTGGTATTTATTTTTTTTGTTTCATATCAATTTTATATTCCCTATATAGTGTAACTTTTTACATTATTTTCCAATTTTGCAGGTAATGATCTGCAACAAATTCCTTCGTTTCTGTTTTTTTTTTTCGGACTGAGATGGAAAACTCATGTTCGATGGGTTCATATCCAGAACCCAAGAGTGTTGGACTCACCTCCGAGAAAATGCCTTTTAACCAAACCCACCTCAAATTTCGACGTTACCCCCGCCTCGGAATCACTACTCTAACATACTTCAAGAGGGGCGGCACACTCCTCTCATAATAATTATACCACTCACACTATCAAGAATGTTCCCTTCCCCTAATCATACTCTCCACTGCCTCGCTTACCTCCACTATGGTGCACTTGTCTTGTTTCGACGAGGACACAAAATAACTCCTATTTTTGACTTACATTCTAACCATATTTTGACGTTATTTTAAGTTGACAGTTTTATGACATTATTTTATCTTTTGGTTATATGTTTATATGCAATTTTTCTTCAGTGACAGTCATTTGGCCTCTCCTATCAGTGCTATTTCATTCCGATAAAAAAAATAATTGGAAAGGATCCAAATCGGTAGGAATCTGGGTAGATAAGGAGGCTCAACGTTGCTATGGGATTTTTTTATCATAATTAATACATAATTCTGTAAGAATACGAAGGTCAATTAATTATATACGGATATGTAATTACATATACATCTAAAGTTTTTTTTACACAATTAAAAATTTAGTGAAACTCCACTACTAAATCCACCCACCTCTTTCTTGGAATTTACATGCTCCGTATAAGTTCTAAAATTGTTTTTTCATAGATGCAATATAAATTTTCGGCTATTCGTTTAAAATAATCTTATATTATTGGTATCTTAATCTTTTGTTTTTTTTAGAAAACAAGATGGCTTTCTTGGATTGTTCGGCTTCTGTAACTTGACCTATTAGGATCTTTTGGGGTATTTTTGTCTTTTTATATACCGTCATTTCTAAACGTTTGTTTTGTTTTACCAGTAAGAGTATATACAATATTTTTGTAGTATTGCTAAAATCTGGAAGAATATAAATTCACTGACGTATATTTGTGTGAATCTAATCACCTGACTCGGCACCTTAAGAAAAAGAAGTATTAATATGTATTGATTACTTTTTTTTGCATACTAATGCTTTAGAAGACCAGAGTGAGTGGTTAGAATCCCTGTCTATAGTCTGATTTGTTTCTGGTCATTACCAGACACCTTTGGCCCGTGTCCTTATCTGGATATCTAATTAGCTCCTTTGAAAGTCTACAGCCTTGTAACTCTTTTTAATTGGGTCGGTAACTACTACCCTTGTTGGACCAACATGTGTTTTAAAATAATGTTTAAATCAATTTCATTTTTTCATCATCTTTTAAATAAAAAATACTATATAATGCTACCTCCAATTATAAAAAAGCCTATTAATTAGAATGACTTATTGCACAAATGCAAAACTGGGGTAAGTGGTATTTTTTATTTATTTAAATTATCGAAACCAGGATGGTGATGCAGAACAGCAATGCAGCTTTGTAAAGGACTTATAATAATCTACGTTAATGCTTTTTAATGCTTGTCGAGTAACTCCCTGGCGGTTCGTTCTATCATTTAGGTTCAAGTTGTTAATTCGAAATAACTTTAGAAACACTTTAATAACTTTCTATTATGACAACGTTAGTAAGATAACCATAATAGTTGTACAATAAGCAGTAATTACTAACACAAGATATGTGGTTTTGTAATAGTACAATTTTCAAAACTTTTCTTGTTGACAAAACTTGTATTGTTTTGATATATAAATCATTATTATATAAAAAACAAAACATTAAAAAGATAAGAATGTATTTCCATTTTTTACGGACTTTGTTTTGCTTTACTTTATTTATTCTTTATTATCTTGATATGTCATTTTTTTTTTAAATTTGGTCATCGAAAATTAATATAAAAATAACTAGGTGCCAGTCCATTTTTTAAAAACAATCTTGAGCAATGAAATTTCTTATCCAATATATTTATTTATATTAAAAATCAAAGAACCTCTACTTTTTCAAAGCAATAGGCAATAAAATAAATTGCTGTAAGTATTTTAATTTTTACTTGACTTTTAATTTTATCACCTTATTATTGTCTTCTCTTACATTTGACAATTTATTGTATTTTTAGCCTAATTATGGTCTAGTAGACGGAAATTAGTTGCAACCATTTAACCATAAATTAAAAAATTGTGGGATAGACTTTGTGTTTTTATTTGAACCTTTTAGTTTTAATAGTGGGTATCGATAAATTTATAAAACTGTTAAAAATTTTATAACAATATTGAATAATCTATTTTTTTCTTGTAGGTGAACAAACAGATGTAATAATAATTTTTATTTTGGCAATTTTTTTCTTTAATAATATAATTGTGTAAATAGGTATAAATATAAATATTATTCAAATTATAACTTTGTTTTGATGACGCTCCTGACAACTGACAACTGTCAATACTACATGATAAGGCAATGTTACAGAGGCTGCCATATTAATTACAATATAAGAAATCCATTCATTGCGAGTTCTAATGTCAGTTTTTTTAAAAATTTTTGTTTCACTTACCTTAGTTGACCTCTTGTCTATAGTAACACTCAATGCCTTTACCCCTCCCATTTACTTATCCCGATAGTGTGGCCATAGGCGTAACGTTATGAAGAATCAATACTACCAATATTTAAATTTTAGCAGAAAATTCAATCTTGATATTTTTATATTAGTGTTATTAAAATATCAAAAGTTTATAAGTATTTTCCTTTTAAAAATAAAATATTTGTAAAATATTATTCTGTGTAAACCTACTTCCTTTCTTTATTCTTCCTCTTGAGTAATAATGTTGTAGTGACTTGGTTCATAAGATTTTATCTTTTATTAGATTATTTCTGTAATTCGTTAGGTATCAATTTTGATGGATCAGAAATATTGTGAGATGCCCGAATTTTTATGGCCTTGGTGGAGAAATGAAGTGACTGACTTGGAACGCAGCTTTAATCGGTTCAATCTACTATGGTTTGATGACATATGTTGAGACGGTTTCCATTAAGATTTATTTTTTTTTATAATTTATTCTGTATAAATTCATATTTTTATATTTACAATAATAAATCGTTTATTTTAGACTCTGGTCTGTGGTAAGTTGATAGTGAAATTATTTTGTATTGTGAATTTTTTGTTTTTTGCAGAGTTTTTGACTTTATAGTGCTATATAAAAAAATATTATCATTAAGGAACAGGAAAAATTATATTTAAAGTTTTATTTTGAAAGAGAAAATTAAAATAATATTACATAACCTCAAAAGCAAAATAAAACTTCTGTATATACGACTCGAAATATTCCTTAATGAACAAGAAAATACATAATATAAAAATTCTCAATGTAAACTAACTAATATAAGCCATAAGTTTGTTTGGATAAAATTCTTTGACATATCTCCAACAAAGGCGACACTGACGTTTCTAATCATGTGGTGTACTGAAACAGATTCACAAAAGTTTTAATAAATTAGATTATAGGTGAGGATCACAAAATACACCTATCCTAGTTGGCTTTGAAATTTGAATTTTATACGTTTGCAGTTGAATATTTACTCATTATAATAACAAAAATGGAGTCTAAATGAAAATTTAGCGACACCTTTATTAAAGATTTCATGTAACGCCACCATATTGCTTTTAATTACATAGTTCTGCAATAACTGTGGTGCACCACCAAAAACAAACAAATACAAATTTATAGCAAATGTTCAAATGGTTCTACATTGATTATTAGGACTGACCCAGGTATTACATTCTGTAGCATAGCGACTGTTATGTTCAGTATATCTTGTCTTGTACTTGACGGGTATTACCAGCTGTGTTTGTGTAGACTTTAATTTTAAATAATCTCATAAACATAAATCTAAGAGGCCATTTTACTGGTCTTCTGCTTCCTAATAACCGTAGAAAAAAACTTTTATTAAAAAAATTGCAGAGTTGCTGCTATACATATGGGAGTGCAACACCTTGTTAAAACTAGATCCTACGGTCAAAATTAGTGGGTAATTGAATAACTGGAGAAAGCTGGATCAGATCAGAAATTAATGTATTTTGTGAGAAATCCGATGTAATGCTTCTGTGGAATTTTCATAAAACAATATGAATCGCAATACCACAATAATAAATAAAACGTTAGCTCTTCACCAAAATAACACCTTTGATGTATCATGTACTTAGAGTTCAGTTCTTCGGTCAAAGAAGGCTTTACATTGTTGTTATGGAGAATTAGATATAAAATTAGTTTAAAAATATTAATTTGATATAATATTGATATTTAATAATAATAAAATTTAGTAAATCTATACAGGCTGTCTCATATCGACCGCCACCTAGAAGTTTATGGGGAACGAATAATATTGGATGAATAAAATTTGGTGTACAGGGGTTTTTGATTCTTCCGAATTCAACTAACAAATTTTTAGCACTTCCGGTTATATCGGAAATTGATACCACAATATTTTTAAGAATTAGCATGTTTTTTTTTGTTTGAACAGTTAAATTTAAGGGGCCACTTTATATAAGGTAGCTAAAATTTATAGATTTTTATAATTCTTAATTTTTATGCGTTTGTAAGACATGGCGGATTTTTTTCGGTAACAAAATTGTAATTTGGATTTCCTTCCTTTATTATTATTAATTTTAGTTTTAAATCCATTTTGTTTATTACATAACATAAAATGAAATACTTTCCTTATGATTTTAAATAAATTTGTTAAATAAATACCTACCTAGCCATGAATAGTTAAAATAACTGTTTCTACATACTGAAACATTGGCGGGCACTTGTAAATAACCATATTAACCATATTATAGGAGAGCTTAGATAAATTACAAGAAATTACTTTTTTACAATTTATTAATTTTACTCTTCTCATTGAAATGGTTTTACCTAAATGTTTTAAATTTTTCTTATTGATTTAACACCGATTATACATCGATAGACATTGGAGAAAAAACAATAATATTCGCTCCAGTAATTTTTATAAGGTCTCTTTACAAGTATGAAATATCTTCATTATAATATAATTTAATTAAAATCAAAAATCAACCTGTTTTAGCCACGTCTAATATTTTTGTATAGTTAGATAATAAAAAATGGATACACTGTATGCTAAAATAATATTTAATGGACGTATTTGTTTAAAAATTAAGGAATGGTATTAAACTGCAACCCTATAAGTACTCCTATTTTACAATGCATGAACTTTATCAAAACTGATGAAAACTTTACTACAGTATACTTAATTTTTAAATATTAATTGCATATTGCATGTACACCATTAGCGTATGATATTTACAGTTAATTTAATAACCTATTTACTATTTACGTATCTTACAATTCTAATTTATGTAAATATATGATTCTACCCTTCTCTACTTTTTGAAATAATATACAAATTTTATTATATACAAGTTAAGTAAAATTGATAAAATTTACAAAACCTTTAGTAAAGAACATGATCGTTCTGTTTACTGCATTTATCAATGACAATTAGGCATTTACTTTTGCGAGCTGGCATTAAAGCTGTTTCGCTAAAATTGTTGTTATATTTTATTGTCCGGGAAAAAAGAGGATCTGGTGCTACGTTACAAAAAAAATTTACGAGATACAATTTAATTTCACATAAAAAAATTTTTTTTTTTTATTATAAAATTGTATTACTTCTTCATTCCATTAAAAGCATTCAACACTGTACATAAACAAGACTGAAGTACAACTAATTACCTAACCTTTTAAAATGTCATTGAGAACGGTAAACAACTAAACGGTAGAATGAAACTTTCACTATTTATTCGTTTAATACGTTTTAAATTCAATGACTACTGTTTCGCTAAAAACTAGCATCGTCAGATTGACATATTGAAGTTACCTTTTATTTGTTTCTAGCTAGGTACCTGATGTTCATTAAGCAGTAAAGGCTAGACCAAGTTTGGAAATAATAATACATACAATACATACAATAATATTAAGGCTTAGCCCTAAGGGATTATCCTGGATGTATTTCCCTCTAAGATCAGTATAACTGTGCAATGATATATAGAAAATCCAGGAAAAAACCATATCATGCTGATCTTTATAATAACTTAATCATAATAAGACGTAATTGTAAAAGAAATAAATTAAGTTACTGTAAATGTCAGAATGATATAGTTTTTTCCTGGTTTTTATATATCATTGTTTAGTTATACTGATCTTAGAGGGAAATACATCCAGGATAATCCCTTATGGCTAATAACATCTAGGCTTTAATATTGTTATTTCCTATTACTTCCGTACTTGGTCTATCCTTTACTACTTAATCAACATCAGGTATCTAGCTACAAACAAACAAAACGTAACTTCAATATGTCAATCTGACGATGCTAGTTTTTAGGGAAACAGATGTAGGGGATGGTGGGCCACAATGAGACTGGGGGCACAATGAGACAAAGCATCTAAATTCAAATTGCGCGCGTTATCATAGCTGTGCCTTTCAGTAACCTTGAATATAGTTGTGAATGAAGTGCTAATAAAGTTACAAAGCTGCAGCGTGTTTGTGGAAATTTTTATTAATAAATTGGTGTTTTGAGGTACGTAAACTTTTTTTTTATTACAATGAAGATGTTAAATAATAGGTTTCATGAGAGTTCTTCAGAATTCGCTGTTATATATACGGTTTCCTTGGTCCATCTACAATATTACTACAAGCTAGGTTATGTTAATATGCACAGATAAGAGAAGAATTAAATATTTTCTTTTGAATTGTGATTGGGCCACTATGGGACATGTAGATATGGGCCAGAATGAGACATGTCTCATTCTGGCCCATATATGCCCATGTCTATGCAATGTCATAATTGACTAATTTTAAATTTATTTTAGAAAGTAAATATTATTTGTTTTATTTGTAGAAAATTATTATGTCTAGAGGAAGGAAGCGAAAGACACTTAAAGGGCAGTTCACTGAAAATCAGATGAAAAATGCTGTTAGACAGGTCATTGAAGAAAATATGGCATTGCGTGAGGCTGCCGAACTAAATGGTGTAAAGTTTCAAACATTTGCCCGATATGTCAGAAAGAAAAGAGACAATCCAACGGACGAATCACTGCGCATGACACCAAAGTATGACTCGCGCAAAATATTTTCAGAAGTAGAGGAAGACAGTTTGTGCGAGTATATTTTGCAATGTTCCAAAATATGCTATGGAAAGTCTACCAAAGACATTCGTAAGCTAGCTTACGAATTAGCTGTTGCCAATTTGAAAACGATCCCAGATAGTTGGGAGAGAGATAAAAAAGCTGGCATAAACTGGTTTCAGTCATTTATGAAACGTCACCAGAATCTCAGTATAAGGCAACCTGAGGGTTGCAGTTTATCAAGAGCTACATCGTTTAATCGGCATAATGTTTCTTTGTTTTTCAACAACCTGCAGGAGGTATTACAGAGATCTGAAAATCTAGCTGATCCATCCAGAATATTTAATTTGGATGAAACAGCTACCACCACTGTTCATAAACCTAAGAAGATAGTTGCTCAAAGAGGCATGAAACAAGTCAGTAAATGCACAAGTGCTGAACGGGGCACTTTAGTTACAACTTGTTGTATTATTAATGCTGCTGGAAATGCGTTACCTCCTACTATGATTTTTCCGAGAAAGAAATTCAAACAGCATATGATTTTTGGAGCTCCACCAGGTACGTTAGGGTTGGCCAATCCTTCAGGGTGGATGACCACCGAACTTTTCGTAGAAGTGATGAAACACTTCATAAAGGAAAGTGCCAGTTCGAAAGAAAATCCAAGCATTTTAATAATGGATAATCACGAGAGCCACATTTCGGTGGCTACTCTGAATCTGGCTAAGGACAATTGTATAACTATTATAACGCTACCACCACATTGCTCTAATAAACTCCAACCTCTTGATGTAACAGTCTTTTATTCGTTCAAAGCATTTTACAATGCAGCAGTCGATAGTTGGCTCCTGACCAACCCTGGAGTTCCTTTGAATATTTATGGTATCGCAGGATGTGTAGGCCAAGCTTTCGAAAGATCTATGACTCGCGTGAATATTACCTCAGGATTTAGAAAAACCGGAATTTTTCCTTTTGACAGAAATGTCTTTACAGATGAAGATTTTCTTTTAAGTAAGGTAACAGATAGACCACTTGTGGAGCCCTTGGATCAGGTTGAGTTGAATGAGGGCGATCCAGATGATGCTGGGGGAAGCCGAATAATAGAAACTGCAAATAATGTAGCAGCAGTAACATCAAAAGTCCAACCAAGCTCAGAGGCAGAGAACTCATCTAGAAATGAATTCATTTCTGCAGAAGAATTAAAAGGGTTTCCTCACGCAAAAGCATTAACAACTGGACGGAAATGTCGACTGAAAAGAAAGAGTGCAATTCTCACTGATACTCCCGAGAAATCAGCTATTGAAGCAAAGGAGCTAGAGAAGATTAGAAAAAAATCTGCACAGAACTCGACACTCAAGGCTCGCAAAGTAAAAGTGAGTGCTCTATTATGTTCTTCAGATTCCAGCGATGGAGGGGAATTTATGGAACAAGAATCCGGAGAGTCAGAGTATGAAATGGAGGTTAAAGAGCAAGACTTTATTTTTGAGCCAGTACAAAGGAAAGTAGAGGTCAATGAATTTGTTCTCGTGGAGTTTTTTACTAAGAAGAAAGTCTATTATATTGCGAAAGTTACGGAAACGCAAACAGATGATATTCTGGTTAGTTGGTTGTCTTTTAATTTTCATTATGATTTTTTAATGTTTTGCCTCCTTTTTCAGGTCAGTTATCTAAGGAGGATCCTGAAGTTTCCAAATTGCTTTGAGTTTCCTGATATTCTTGACGAAGCCTATGTTGCTTTGGAGGACATCAAAATGATTTTACCTCCTGCAGTTCCTGTTGGTACAACTAAGAGACATTCGTCCGTTATAAAATTTCCGATAAATTTTGATTCACTGAATATTCGATAATTATTAATTAATATTTGTATGATATATTACTATTAATAAATGTATTTAGTTCAACACATGTGCTTTACTTTTAATTTGTGCTAAAAAACTCTTGATTTTTTAGTTTTGAGGTGTGTCTCATTGTACCCCACTATGTGGGCCACAATGAGACAAAATCAAAATTTTTTTAATTTATTGCAATTACAATTAAATAATAGTATAGATGAATTGCCAATAAAGTGTACTATAGGCTCCTGCAATAAAATTGGAATAAAGTTGCAAAACAGACAGATGTTTTTTCGATTTTTATCTCACTGTGGCCCACCCTCCCCTAGTTAAATTTAAAACGTATTTTACGAATAAATAGTGGAAGTTTCATTTAACCGTTTAGTTGTTTACTGTTCTTAATAAGATGGACTTTCACACAGTAAGGGTTAGTACAATAAATTTATAAAAATGTTAATCTGACAA
This sequence comes from Ophraella communa, assembly GCA_035357415.1. Classification (NCBI taxonomy): domain Eukaryota; kingdom Metazoa; phylum Arthropoda; class Insecta; order Coleoptera; family Chrysomelidae; genus Ophraella; species Ophraella communa. Next base: position 21,419,033 of record CM068994.1, on the reverse strand, counting down.
TGCTAATTTTAGCTAATTTTTTAAAACGTCAACGTCATTGATTTGTATCTCGTAAAAAATATTTATTTTTGTAACGTAGCAACAGAACCTCTTCTCTTTCCCCGAAAACAAAATATAACAACAATTTTAGTGAAACAGCTGTAATTGCATTTTAAAAACCTATTTGTCGAATAAAAAAGTGGAAGTTCTGTGTATTGTTCTTAATTTTACAAATTTGCAAATTAGATAAGTTTGATCAGAAATATGTATCAAAGAATCTCAAAAATATAAAAACCAATAATTTATTTCTCTAATTGCAACTGAGTTTTCCCAATATCGTCAAAAACTACTCAAGTATAACTATAAAAATAAATTATGATGGTTACTAATTATCTGCCAGCATCATCTCAGTAATAACAAACGATAAAAAGCCCATATTTAAAATGGTAATTATTAAAAAACAGTAAAATTATAACCTTTAATAATTGGAATATATTTGTTCACAATCCTTCAGGATTAAAAAGTTGCACTCCGTTTGTAACTACCACACAAATATATACTTTACCATGTGCTACATAATATAATACATAATACAAATATAATACATAATATAAAAGTTTCTAGATTTTGACTTTTTGACTATTCAAATTATATGCCTCGTTAAAAATTAAAATAACTAATAACCCACAATGTAGATGTATATTTTTGATACAATAACACCTCTGGTTTATAATTTATACATGAAATCATAATAGTGAAATCTAAATGATAATTCGAATAGCAAAATGCAAAGTTTAGAAACATCAACAAACTTCTAGGTATGTAAATGTAATTCATTCATGTAGCAATAACCAAACTATGCATCTCTTGTATCGTAAGTATATCTTAAAGTTAGGGTTTCATTAAAACGAAACAAACATAGCATAACAGCATTGACGTACTTAAAATTAATTAATTATTAAAAATTTAACTACAAAAAGTGGTGCTATAGGCGAAAAATTGTATTCACCAGAGCACGATAATTGGCCCTAACCTCGAGGTCAGTACAAAAATTTTCTACGTCTGACTATAGAAAATAATGGTACAATTTATTAAAGATTATAGCTTTGGATAATAAACTTGTAAAGATTAGTTTTTAGTCACCAGGCGGTTGCTCCATAGGTGCACACAAGTGCTTTAGAAACGGAATACTCAAATCATACAAAAGCGAAAGCTTTAATATTTTTGCCTCCAATTTTCATGACCTTGATCACTGGCAAGTGATATTAATTCCATTTATTGCACCGGGATAAGTGTTGTATTCTACTTTCCACATAGCTACACCAAAAAATTATAATACATAGATATTACAAAACTATTTCGTTTGAAAATTGGAATCAAGGGTAAAAATTATTTATAAATAAATAACCAATTTAAAAGATTCTTAAGTATATCAATGAAACACAAAGTTAAACCACAACATTAACTTTATTCAAATTACTGAAAAGCAACTAGTTTTGGTCTTAGACCATCATCATATTCTATTGTAAAACTTTTACACATATGTTATAAGGGCATTAGGTTGAACTTGTTAGAAACTTTGGAGATTCGTTCTGCATCTTTGAATAACTCATTTATATATCTCAATGAACAATTACAATCTAACGTGAGTTAATTTTTTTTTTCTTTTGATTTTTTTCTTTCTCTACATTATCACTGCTAACTTCATACTGATATTGATTTTGCTTTGTTTTTGATTGTTTTTATTTTAGCATGGATTATGGATTATGGTTGTGATTCAATTTCTATATTAGTATTGTAAGCATTGTACTAGACTTTACTGCGTCATATTCTTTCATAATGTTTTGTTTCCTTGTCAATTAATTTTACAGTTTCTATAAAACTCTATTTCATAGAATTATATTTGTTTTACGTTGACATTTGCACTCTACGAATCTACTTTTGTCAATCACAAAACATCTAGTTTCTTAATTATTTCCGGCTGTCTGTTGGTCAGTACCCCAGTTTTGTCTTGTCCGTTGTATTAAGATGAGCTTCATGGTGCTTTTTACCTTGATTTTCATTTATTTGAACATTTTCTTGTGGTTTTGGTCAATGAAGCATTTTGATAAGTTTTTCTTATCTTGGTTTCTTCCTTTTTATCGTGTTCATTGAAAATCACAGCTTTCTTCCCCAAATAAGAGATTTTTTTTTTTATTTTTTACAATATTTTTCTCTATACGTCGCTTTTTCTTATTTAAAAGAATGATGGACGATTTACAGTCCTCCCTTGATCTCTATGACAGGATGTTTTTTTTTTAATTATTTAACTAATAATACAACAATCACTGTTGTAGATATTGTATAATTTTAATCTAGTTATATCTGTAGAAAGAAAATTAGCTAACGTTAATTTTAAAAATATTCTGCGAACTAAAAATGCTGTTATAAAAAGATAACTTACCAGGAGGAATCTTGATTACTTTAAAAAGAACGAAATTAATAAATATTTTTAACAAAAACGAGTTGCATATTTATTTAAATAAACTGACAATTAATTTTGTATTTTATCTGACAAAACATAATAATATTTTTAAAATAAAGCAAATGTGAATTTGTCTATAGTAACATTCCTACTTCCAACATAATCCCACCGTGAGTCACAAAAGACGATTCAACGTATGACAACATTAGTAGGAGCTTCACAATTTCTATTTCGTGTTCTTAACTTTTCCTAAAATATATCAATTGTGAGCTTTATCTTCTTTTTGCAGCTGTATTTTGAAATTTTGCATCTATTTATAATTTCTAGCAGATATAATTTTTCGTTTATCTGGTCAGTAATCCTAATGATCTGTTTAATCGAACAATTCGAGATTTTCCATCCTTTCCTTTATATGTATCAACTATCCGTTTTATAAAATTACTTCCTATTATAACAACATCTTCAACTTTTATAGCACCAGAAGAATATTTCTTAGTTTTCAGTATCAAGTATTCTTTGCTAAATTCTTAAAAATTCTTGTCTGGTTTTAGTATATCTCAGATATTTGTTTAAACTCACTGCACCAATGTTATTAATACGGGGACACAGTATTTCTTAAATCATGCAAGAACATTGATGGTGTTAATGGTGTTAGATCTGAAATATCATCAGAGACGTCAGTGGTCTGGAGTTCATCAATGCCTCTCATATACAGAGCGTAGTTGATAGTTCGTCGTAAGTAACAAATGGGGCGAGAAAATTTTTAAGTGAAACGTTTTACTATATTTAGCAATTTTGTTCCAAACGATTTTTGCATGCGGTATTCGGCTCCCAAAAAATTTGTCCTATTGTCGCTGTAAACAACAATAAGCCTTCCTTTTCTACTCATGAATTTCCTGAGTTCTTGGAGGAAGCTATATGTGCATAAAGTCAAAACTACTAGCTTATTCCATTAAGAAAAAAATGCAGCACTAGTGCGGATCCAGTGCAAATTTTACCAACCATTGAAAAATGTAGTACAGGTTCGTTTAATCCGTTGGGATGTCAGTTGTCATTTTCTGCTCTTAGTGCAAAAAGTTCCGTACGAGGTCTCATATTCATACGGGGTCAGTTTTTAGAGAAAATTTTGTGGGTATAATAGAACTGTATTTTCCTTATCTGTGTTTTGTGTATTTATGATTTCAATTATTTTATTATTACAAAAGTAATAAATTAAAATAAATAAAAGTAAATAGCTTCAAGGTGTGAAAGTGATATTGGAAGAAAGAACATATTTGCTGATAGTCACAGAAAACAACAAATAAATGGACAAAATAGTTTATGTTTTATCAATTAAGAGGGTGTTAATTGTTTAAAGAAATAAATTGATAAAACTGCAACATAATATATACTACTGGTCAATATGAATAAATTATCTGAACCATCCAAATGTTCATTGATTAAAATTGACTGCGTATTTATTCTAAAATAGGTTTCTACACTTCCTTCGGTAATTTTCTAATTGTAAATAAAAATTAACGTCAACATATAGTTTTTAACATAACCCTCTAGGCTAACTGCACAATCCATTGATACTGTACCATGTGAAGAATAAATACACCTCGTATATTATTCGATAATAAATAATAATAAGTAAATAATTAAAGGTTTGTTAGAAAGGCGACCTCAATGAACGTTAAAAGTACGTGATAAATTATTAGGTCATGTACGTTAAACAACATTATAATAATATGAAAATTGCAAGTTGACCTTTATGTGCATTCAGTTACGTTTTGATGATTCGGTCAAATTAATAAAAATACTTATTTAAATGATTAGTCATAGGAATGTATCAGTGATTTAAATATAATGTAAAATAATGATTAAATCAATCTAAGTATGTTTTTACAATTCATCCAGTGCGGTTTTTAACTTCACGAAATAGTGTCGTTTAACCCCAGTTTTTTTTCTAATGGAATATGCTATAACTCAAAGTGCACCGCTCTGTAAACTGCACATGTAAAAATGCAAATCCAAACTTTGGGGAGGTTTTCTGTACAAATAACGGCACGGATTAATCAACGATTAACTTAAATTAATACCTTGAATCTAAAATTAAGTTAAAGAAAATATTTTAAATAATTTTATAGATTTAAGAATTGAAAAATAATTCATAAAATTATTCAATGTCCAGAAAACCAACACAAACAGATGTAACCATACCTTATAATCATCCGATATCACATAAATCGCTAGACAACTAGCATCGTCAGATTGACAGATTGAAGTTACTATTTGTTTGTTTGCAGCTAGGTACCTGATGTTGTTTAGGTAGTTTTAAGGCTAGACCAAGTATGGAAGTAATAAGACATAACAATTTTAAAGCCTATATGTTAATAGCCCTAAGGGATTATAATGGATGTACTTCCCTTTAAGATCAGTATAACTGTGCAATAATATAGAAAAACCAGGAAAAAACTATATTATGCTGATCTTTACAATAACTTAATATATTTGTGTTTTACAATTACGTCTTATCTAAGTATAAAATGTAAACTCAATTAAAGTAAACAATTTAATAGTGGAGAACTTCCAAGATTTATGTGTTCATTAACAACTTTAAATTGTGGATCTGCTAGATGTCTTTTTATTTCAAGTTCTTCAAAGAAATCTAAATTTTGTTCTATTTTACAAGTGTGTAGTATATGGATGTCATTAATCTGTCAATGGCTTGAACACAGTTTACTATCAATTCAAGTAAGGCTTTATCTAAAAAATAGAAAATAGATTCTAAAATGCCTGCAGCAAGATTAAAATTTAAATTCATCTGCTTCATTAATTTTTTAAATATAATTTTTTATAAATACAAGAAAAGTTAAAACTATAATTCTGACAAGATGTTAAACATGATGGTTATTAGTTTATTTTCGAAGCGCGTCACTTTTATTATTCCTTTTACAATATTGTTTTATTTTAAAACTAAAATAGTATATTAAACAACGCATTTCATATGGATTTCTGTTGTGACACAAGTTTAAGTTTAAAAAACGAATCGCGAAGCGATGAGTTTTTAAAGAACGACTGTCACAACAGCCATATGAAATAAGTTGTTTATAATATTTTTTATATTTTGCCCTTTTTACCATTTTTTAAATTAATTTTTTATTTTTACGTAATTACGAAAATTTTTATTTTAAAAAGTATGTCGGCAGCACTGTGTAATTTATAAAATTTGACAGTTGTGACATTTAGATTATCAAATGTTAATGTTTTAAAATATTTTAAAATGAATATGATACCAATAATAATATATTATATAAGTAAAATAGTATATTTATATTCACAGATACTTTCTTAAAGAACAATATAAAATTAATAAATTGCTATTATCCACAAATGTCATTGTCAATAGTCTTGCCTTTAGAAACTTCACTCATGTCGCCAACCATTTAAAACAAAAATTTGCGTGCGTAAAAGTTACATTACGATACGCAAATGCGTTTTATAATGAAGATTTTTATAAGTGCAAAATATAAAAAATAATTTTATACAGTTAATGCTTTGGACAAAAAGTTAACCTTCTTGTAAAAATATTTTGCAGTAGATAATGAAAACTTAATTATGTGTAAGTAAAGTATTAGTTATTTAACCATTAAAATAGTTTTAACAATTAAAAAACTGAGAAGTAAACATAATTTCAATCAATTTAAATATACAGAATAAAAAATCCCGAATCCAGAAATACAAAATAAGAATAGGTGTATGTTAGTAGGTAAAATAATATTAAGTAGGTACAATCAGGATACAAGGAATGCAGAAGAGTTGATAGGATTATTCACTAGATGGAGAAGAAAACCAGATGAAGTTAAACCCCATTAGTGGAATAAAAGAACCAACTGTCATTTTTCTTAGTAAGATAGACTTCCACAGAGTAAGGGCTAATACAGTAAATTTGGTTTGGATTTTTAATTGTTGCTAATTTATTTACATTTGTAACTAACTATTTAATTCTAAAATAACTATCAAACCCCTTATAAAATTATATCTGAGTAAGTTTTTACAAAAATACTTTAAAACCATTTAATTAACTATTCAATATTTAATGTCTTTAACAACATAAGTAAAACTATTAAAAATAAAGTTAAACCTGTGTTATAATACATTATTAACTTTTCAGTTAAACTGTCCTTTTTATTATGTTTAATCAATTTAATGAAATATTCTTTTATTCCCTATAAAGTAATTTACTACTTCGTGCTTTACTGTAAAAACCCTGTTATAAATTTTAATGGTTTAAAATTATGGTATAGTTCGTTGCGACGTATTAAAACAACCGGAAGCTTTACACATTGATTACGTGATATGTAATGTATAAAAACACACATAAAAATGTTAACTAAAATAATAACTCTGTTGTATTGTACATTTTTTCTAATTTCTGGTTATTTTCCAAATAAAACCGTAAAAAGAAAACTTTTAAAACGGCGAAAAGTTTTTAGAGGCGCCACTGATAACATTTAAAGTTTTGGTGAAGTGAATAAGTGTGCAGCTAATTAAAAGCTGCACAACAAGATTTGCGGTGAGATTACTTGCCAGAAATTTCATAAGGTTCACTTGATATTCCTTCTTGTAGAAGTTATTGTGGTATAAGGAGTTGTTGTAAGCATATAAACTTGGTTATACGTATTAAAGTTTGATGCATATGAAGAACTGTTTACTATATCATTATAAACTTTACGTCAGCATCACTTTAAGACTGTCAATTTTAAAATTAAAAAAACAAACATTATAAGAGATTTCAATGGTTACAGGTAAATAATTAATGGTTGGAAAAATATGATAGTCTCAATAAATGTTTCTAATTAATATTTTTTTCCAAAGATGATCTATAATAAAAACACATCTTTAATATATTAAGACTCCCTCCATGCAACACTACCTTGATGTGGTGAGGGGGCTTGTGAACTTCAATAAATATTTTGGGCTACTGCTACTGGTAGGGTCTCCCATGTCGGACAAATCAAAGAGAAGAAATCAGACTAAAGAAGTAGGCAAACCCAAGCCATGTTGAACGAGGACGTGCCAATGACTGAAAGGCACAGGGTTATAAATATGTTAGTTGCTAAAGATTTTTTTGGGGTACCAGGGGGCACCCATAGTACTAAACCTCTTATTGTGGAAAAACTTTGAATCGAACAAACAGTAAATATTAATCGCCCACCCGTGAAGGACGGCAAACCAAAAGTCCAAGATCCATGAGTGATTCAACTTTGGGGCAGCGCACTTCAAATCAAAGGGTATAATGTAATTTACCAACAAGGTAAAGAACCGCCTAGGGCATGCATTCTAGTTAATAAGAAATAATGTTCTTTTACCTTACCTAAATTTTGTGGGTCCCCGTTCTGCTCAATCATCGACAGCGTTACAGATAGCAACAGACTGCGGAACATCCACTCGTCCAACCCGGTGGCGCCATGCTATTTCAAACCTTTGACACATGGATGACCAGGAAAACCGTAGAACTACTGGTGGACACACTTTCCTGGCCAACAGCTAAGTAGCCGTTACAGACCAATAGCAACTAGTACAGACACATCATTAACACTTCGATCTTAACCCCAGGGAGGATTGAATAGGAAATTTCAACCCTACTCATTACCTGGTAAGGAAAACATTATACCAGAGAAAGTTCAGCTAGTATCCAAACAGGTTATTCCATGGTTAGAGGTCATATACAAGGCATGCTTAATCCAAACGTATGTACCTAAGAAACGGGGGAAGGTAAGGGTTGTGTTTATCCCTAAAGAAGGTAAACAATCTCACAGCACCCCAAAGATTATAGTCTATCACCATTTTTACTAAAAACGCTAGAACATTTATAGATTCTTTTATAAGATACACATTGTTAAAGGGAGGAAAAACTTTTCCAATCCCAACGTACTTACTATAAAGGGAAGTCAATAGAAACGGCCCTCCACAAACTAGTATTCAATGCTGGAAAGTCACTACACTACAGGAAAAACTCATTTATAGCCTTCTTAGACATTGAGGGAAATTTCAACAATATAATTCACAACGCTGTTACAAGGCAGTTGAAACTACTGAAAATCCATAAGCCTATTGTTTAGTTCGTCCACAACTTGCTATACGGCAGGGAAATTCGTACAGAAATCTCTGACAGTCAAATAACAAGAATGGTCAAGGAGGAATGCTTTCACCTTTATTGTGGATTCTCACTCTCAATGGTTTTGTCCAGAGAATAGAAACACCATGGATTAAAATTATCGCCTTTGCCGATGATATCGCGATTGTGGTCTCAGGCAAGTTTCTAGAGACTTTTTCGGATATCATTATACATAAAAAACCTTATGGATAACTTAGAAAACATAAACTTCAATTCCAGTTATAAAAACAATATTGTATTTTGGTATTTTGATATGTTGATGGTTTTAGCAGGATTTGTAGATAGCGAACGGCAGTTAGATATATTTTTTTAATATATAAATAACTTGCATCCTAAAATTAATTATACTTTAGAAGTTCAAAAAAAATTTGGATTAATTTTTTAGATTTAAAAATTAAAAAAGTTAATAATTTTCTAAATTATTCAGTATAAAAAAACCAACACAAACAGATGTAACCATACCATATAATGCAAATCATCCAATAACGCATAAATTAGTAGCTTATAATTATATGATACATAGGGCATTTTCAATTTCAATGGACAAAATTAACTTTAATAAAGAAATTAGTATCATAAAACAAATAGCTACGTCCAATGGCTATCCAATTCATTTAATAAATAAATTAATTAATAAGAAAGAACAGAAAGTGTCACTACAACTAATATTTCCTAAACAAACTAAAGAAATTAAAAGTTATAAAAATATTACATATTGTGGAAATATTTCCAATACAATTTCAAAAATAATATATTCAGCAACATCAGCATTAATATCATTTAAAAAACAAAATAATGTTGGTACAAAATGGTTAAATGTAAAAACAAAATTAACCAAATTAAAAAAATCTGGTGTTTACAAAATTAATTGTCCAAAATGTAATGCTGTATATATAGGTCAAACACAAAAATTTTAAAGTAAGATTAAATGAACACTTAAGAGCATATAGATTAAAACAACCAGTCAAATTATGCAAAACACCTACTTGGACATCCAAATACTACACACTTGTGATAAAAAACAATATTTAGATTTCCTTGAAAAACTTGAAATAAAAAGACATCTAGCAGATCCATAATTTAAAGTTGTTAATGAACAAATAAATCTTGGAAGTTCTCCACTATTAAACTGTTTACTTTGATTAAGTTTTCATTTTATACATAAATAAGACGTAATTGTAAAACATAAAATATATTAAGTATTTGTAAAGATCAGCATTATATAGTTTTTTCCTGGTTTTACTATATTATTGCACAGTTATACTGATCTTAGAGGGAAGTACATCGAGGATAATCCCTCAGGGCTATTAACATCTAGGCTTTAATATTGTTATGTCTTATTACTTCCATACTTGGTCTAGCCTTAACACTACCTAAACAACATCAGGTACCTAGCTACAAACAAACAAAATGTAACTTAAATATGTCAATCTGACGATGCTAATCAGCGAAACAGTGGTCATTGTAATTTTAAACCTAATTTTTTTAAATAAACTTGGAAGTTACGTTCAAACTAAGAGTTTTTGTATTATTTTTAGTAATTAGATTAATTAATCTGACAAAAACAGTGTAAACTCTCATTCCATGAGCTCTGGTACCGCCTATATAGGTATATCGTCAGAGTCAGGGGTCCCTCTTTCCTGTTCATCCTCTTTCTTGGCTCATTCTTTCTTCCTTCTCCTTCAGGGACATGATGGTTGAAACGTAACCGTTTATACAATTCCAATTTTTTTCTGACTCTACCATGGTGTCTATTAGGTTGGCAATACTCTAGTAACTTTCCCAGATCCGCCTTCAACTCCATTCTTTCCGTTATCCATCTCCTGCAATAGAGAAGCGTGTGCTCGACATCATCCCGCTCGTTACAGTATCGACACTGCTCGTTTTCCTTCTTTCCAATCCTGGCAGTGTAGGTACTGAAGCTACCATGTCCTGTCAGAACCTGGCTCAGGTGGTATCCTAACGTCCTATGTCTACAGTCGAGCCACCTATTTAGGTCCTTTATAAGAGTTTTCGTCCACGTTTCCTTACTTTGCTCTTCCCATCTCCGTCTCCATTTATCCAGGGTTTCTTCTTGGATTTTTCCCCTCTGTTCTTTGCCTTCCTTATGGATCCTTTCCCGTTCCTCCACTAGCAGATCTATCGGAGGGACTCCCGTGATGACCTGAAGTGCTTCATCTGAAGTTGTTCTGTACGCTGAGGCTACTCTAAGTAGCATTTTTCTCTGAACTCGTAGTAGTTTCTTTTTGTGCTCCTGCTTTAGCATTGTGGTACCCCAAACTGAGGCTCCGTACAGTATGACAGACATCACTACACCCCAGAGCAGTTTCCTTTTGCCTGATGACGGACCTCCGATATTGGGTAGTATTTTACTTAGTCTACTTACCCTATCCCCAGCCTTAAACGCAACCTCTGCTATGTGTTTCCCGAACTTCAGGTGTTCTGACAGCCAGACCCCCAGATACTTGATATGTTTCTTAAAACCTACACGGGTATCCCCATTTAGTATGTTTAGGCTTTTCCCTCTTGGTCCGGTTAGCACCACTGCTTCTGTTTTCTCTGGTGCCATACTCATACCTCTTTGTTGCAGCCATCTCCGTATAGTCCAAAGGGCCTCTTCGGCGTTGGTCTCGACACCTACCCTGGTCGTTTCTGTGACTACTACTGCGACATCGTCCGCGAATCCTACCAATTTGACTCCTGCTGGTAACTCCAATATTAGCAGAGGGTCATAAATCAGGTTCCAGAAGAGAGGTCCCAGGACTGACCCTTGGGGGATCCCCGATGTGACCTCGTAGTAGTCTCCGCTGCCCAGTTCAACTTTCCGGCCTCTAAAGTACTCCCGAATTATGTTCTTTAGATACTGAGGTACGTTTCTTCTCGCCAGCTCCTCCAATATATGTTCAATTGGAACATTGAAGGTGTTGCGTACATCTATAGCTATGAGAACACACCATCTTTCTTTTTTCCCTTTCCTCACTAAGCCCGCCGCAGACTTCACCACTTCCTCAATGGCCTGTATTGTCGACCGTCCCGTTCTAAACCCATACTGGTTTGGTGCCAAGCCTCCATCCACTTCTATTGCTCTCTCCAATCTGGCCTTCAGCAGGTGTTCGTACAACTTTGCAACCGTATTTATTAGGCAGAGAGGCCTATAGGAACCCGGTTGTCCCAGAGGTTTGCCTGGTTTCGGGATTAGGACCAGTTTTGCTGCTTTCCAATTCTCAGGGAAAGTGTTTTGTTTCAGCAGTTCATTTGCCATGTCGAGTATGAGATTGGGTTCTTCATCCACCACGATTTTTAGCAGTTCTGCGCTGAGTCCGTCCGGTCCCGGGGCTTTTCCTACTTTCATCCTATGGTTTGCTTCCTGTAGCTCATCCCTTGAGAACACCTCCTCTATCTCATCTCTTGCTACACTATATCCTGCAAGCTGGTTTGATTTCCTACATGGGAATAGCGCAGCGACTATTTCTGACTTCCTTTGTCTAGTAAGGGAAAAAGGGGGCGCAGAGCCTCCTAGGCCGCGTACCGCAATCTTGTATCCCTGCCCCCATACATCGTCCTCTAGCTCGTCACACAGTGCCTTCCATCTTTCCCTCTTTGCTTTTTTTATCCCCAGGCTAAGCGCTTTTCTTCTACTTTTATATTCCTCCCATCTCTCCAAGCACATCGCAGTTCCCCTTGCCCGTTGCCACCTCCTTCTTGTAGATATACATGCGGTTCGCAGAAGCTCCGTGTCCTCAGTCCACCAGAACTGGCAGGCTTTCCCTGGTCTCTTTTTTGTTCGACCCTCCACTGCCGCTTTTCTGATAATCTCGTAGGCTTCTTCGTGTGTCATATTTGACCCGAACCTACCCTCTAGCTTGTCTTGTAATGCCTTCCTAAACCTTTCTTTGTCGCTGCCCAGTATGTACTTAGTTCGCTCGCGTTGTGTGATTCCCTGTATCGTGTATACTATGTGCTGGTGGTCTGACAGAGTCTCACAATCCAGTACCCTCCAGTCCTTGATTTTTTTTGCTACCGCTTTGGTTGCCAGGGTAACATCTATAAAGGATTTACTGTTCCCTCGGACGAAAGTGGGTTTACTTCCGTCGTTCATAACTATCATGTCGTTCCTAGCAACCCATTCTATGAGATATTCACCGCGCTGGTCGCTGAAAGGAGAACCCCATTCTGCAGCCTTTGCATTCATATCTCCGGCAACCACTGTATCCCTTCTTGCCGCGCGCACTGCACCCAACACTTCATCTTTAAGTTGCGCGAAAGGGGCAAAGCCCACGTTTGGCGACACATAACATCCATAAAGGTCCAATTTCTCCAGCTCAGCTAGTACATACCCCTGTCCCTTCGTTATGTTCACTACCTGTAAGTTTTTATTTTTTATATACAAACCTACATCCTCCCTATGGTCCAAGAACCATCCATTCGTTTTTGCCCCTTTGCGGTTTGGCTCGCTAACTATGGCGATGTCCGCTCCTACATCCTGTATAAGAGGTCCTGGGCCCTAGCGGACCTACCCAGATTCACCTGCAGGATCAAGAAGACCCTGCATATTCCAATTCTGCCGTGTATGCTCTTTCCCTCGTTCCCTTAGCCGCTTCTCCTCCCTATGCGCTTCCAGGCATTGCCTGCAGAAGGCAGCGTTTATGCAATCTTTAGCTATACGGCCAGTTTGCCAGCATTTCAGGCAGCAGTTGTCGGCGCTTTCTCTCTTGCACTCCTTCGCGTGTCCTACACCTCTACATTTATAGCATCTCTGTACTTGATGCCTCCTTCTTACTCGGCAATATGTCCACCCGACTTTCACCCTATTTAGACCATCTAGTAGTGCTGCGGCCTGCCTATCTGCATTTATCGTGACTACGTCGTTTCCGTATCCCAGTGCCCTCCTAGAATTTATTGATATAATTCCCCTACGAATCTCGCCACGAATGGCATCTAGCACCTCTGCATCCTCCCTGGTGCCTTCAACATCATATATATTGTAAGTTGCCCTACCAATTTCCCTCATGGTGGTCACAGATCCCGTCTTACATTTAATCTGTTCTGTCAGCTTTTGTATGCTTTCTTTGCCTCCCACGATGTCCAGCTGCAGGTCTCCTTTATCTGTTTTGCGCAGGCGTTTTACGACCACTCCACTATTGGAGATGTCTACGTTCTCCTTTAGTTGTTTTATCAAATCAGCGTACGTCTTGCTTCCCCTTCTAACCATTATGCTCCCTTTGTCTCGGTCCAACTTTTCCTGAGGAATTACCAGCTCTACTGTAATGCCCGCGCCGGCTAGTGCACACTCTACTCCCTTCCTCAACCTTCTCCAATCCATCTCGTCATCCATGACAAAGGTTACCACCCCCCATTCGCCAATGTCATTTTTTACCTCCATCATAGCCTTTCTTAGTTCAATCATTTTGCTTAGGTAGCTTCCTCCATTACCAATTCCTTTTACCGCGAATGCAGCCCTGGTTACATGCTTAGTTCTGCCCCTCCTTGTCTCTGTATTTGTTTTGTTCAGCACGAAATCCACGTCTTCCTTTTCTTTTATGATCCCTTCTAGACCGGGGTGGTATCTTTTCCACTCCCATAAGTACGACCCTTCCTGTAGGGTGTCCTTATCCGTCACTATGACCACGTTCCTAATATCTGGCGCTGATGCTGTCTGCCTGTCCTTGACCCTTGTCGTCTTAAACACATCCTCAGGCCACTCCTCGTCTTCCACCTCCGCGTATCTCTCCTCTGTGGCTCCCCCCTCTATACATTTCTTTATCTTGTCCACTATTTCTTTTTTCCTTCTTTCCCTTTCCAGCTCCACCTCGTCAGTACTGACCTGTGTTCCTGCATCCCTCTTTGTCACTCCCACCTCATGTTTCTCCACTATTGACCTCTCCTTGTATTCTTCCAGCTTTCTATTTGCCCTCAAAATCATCTGGTGAAGGGAGCTCGTTCCTTCTTTAATCTCGTTCTTTGTGTTAGTGGTCTCCTTGGTCAGCGCTAATAATTTTTTTGACTTTCCTAGTACCTTAGCTAAAAGTGCTCTAATTTCTGTTATCTCCCCGCTCTCCACTTTCTTTATGGGTGGGGAGTCTTCGTCTCTTTTCCGCTTGGCATCCTCTTTCCTGTCACTCTCTGCATTTCCCTTCCCGTTCACCTTCTTCTTTTTCTGGGGTCTAAAAAGCATAGTTGCCTTTTCTTCGCAGTCCACATTGCTGTGTTCAATGGTAACCACAGCCCCTTGTATGAAACTATCCTTCAGCGTTTCCAGAGATGAATTATGGTCTTCCCGCTCCCAGCTATCCATTCTACTTATGTCCGTTAGTGTCGCTAGCCCACTAGGGGAGTAGTAGGAATCTGGGCTGGATCTGCCAGATGTACCAGTTGTCGCCCCCATCGGTGGAGTCCTGGCTAATGAATCCCTCCTGCCAAAAATTCTATTTTCCTCACTTACTCTGTTATCTTCTTTCTTTAATGCGTTTTTCACCTCTAAATCCTTTAGCCTCTCAAAGTCGTTATCTGTTCCTGTCTTTTTTCCTAATTTTTCCATCCACATCCCACGAGTCGGGCCGAACGTAAGTCCAGCGGGGCAGTGCGCCCTTACCCCGCTAAGGCAAAATACAATGGAGTATCGCCAGGTACACCAAGGGGATCGTTTGCGGTGCTCTAACCCTCGCACCTTCCATACCTTCAGCACGATGCCTTACACCTTAGTAGTGGGGATTTTTTCTCGAGGTTTACTCCTCTATTTCTTTTGATCCGCGAGCAACTATTCGGGTTCTCGTGAAACCAGAACCTTATTCATTGCTTATCCCGAGAGTTGGTCGGTCACGAAGCTCTTACAACTCAACGAGCATGAGTCCTGTGTCAGACCACGCCCCCTGGAGACACCCTATGAGCCATTGGGACGCGCCGTGTCGGGTGAAAAGCCCCCCCTCGGAGACTTGCATGAGAGATTAGGGGTGTACCACTTCCAGCCTCCCTCACTCAACCCCCCAAGGCACCGTACCTGTAAACGAAAACTTGTACGTGGTTAAATTTATTGTACTAACCCTTAATTTTTGGGAAGTCCATCTTACTAAGAATAATAAAAAACTCTTCGTTTTTACGCAACTCCCACGTGGTGTACGTGGTTAATAAATAAACCTGTTTTACCTACGACCACCCCTCCAAACCGTTAATAACACAATCTACAACCTATGTAATGTATCCTTTTACGAGCGGTAAAATAAACGCACGGCTTCACTAGCAACCACTTTGCAACAATAGACGTCGCTATTTTATTCAAAATTTCCTATTTACATATTTCAAGGTGAATTTTATACCATATTTAAATGGCAGATAACATTTATTAGATATAACATTGCATTTAATATATATATTTAGAGTTATTTGAAAACATATATTTGATTCGTTTCCATTAACCCTACTTTATGTCTGTATAAATAAATCATAAAATAAATGTACTTATTTGTAATGTAATTACGTTTCCCAGATTAATTTACGTTATTTTTATGTAATTTAGTTAATTATTTTAACATTTATAAAATTATTATTACCCAGATACTTTTTAAAAATACTTACAAAGCTGTTTTATCTTGTGTATACAATCGTAACATATAAAAGACACTTTTTACTCGTTTTGTGCTATAATTTCACTTCAGTTACTATACGAAACCGTTTTAAATATTAAGAATGCAGTAAATATTATTATTACGCGAGTAAGCGATCAGTAACATTAAATTAATGACGAAAATGAGTTTTACTACAATAAGGAGTACATTGAACCGACATAATTAAAATCTTTTACACATTGAGCGTCTGCGCATGCGTCTGACGTCTGCCCGCATGCGCACACGTTATTATTTATCAAAAAACGATTTTCAAAAAAAACATCCCATTTTTTATTGTTATAACTTTTTTGTATGTGTGAAGTTTTATACAATTATTAAAAAATGTCAAGTGATGGTGAAATGAATATAACTCCACCCAATATAATTAATGTTAAGTATTTAATTATTATACAATAATATTATTAAAAACATCTATTGTTGCTCTTGTTCAATTATTATTAACAAAAAGATTATTAATGCAGGTACAAGTAGGTCGTAGGTAAAGTATAGTAAAGTATAGTACGTAACTATTGCTGTAAAGCATTTTACGCACTCACGGAATTACTATCAACTATTCCATTCGTGCGTAAGATGCTATTTACCACACACGTTACGTAATATACTATTATTATAAAAGGTATTGCAATCACGTAACCACGTAAACCAAATTAAAGTTTGAAAAAAAGCGCCTAATGTAACCATAGAATTGGCAGAATGCTTGCTGCAAATATCCTCAAAGATGATGTAAAAAACTGAATGCTTCGATCGGAGTTATTTTATTGATCAAAAATTCATGTAAAAGAGATTCATTATTTTCCACAAAAAGGATGTAAGAAAATTAAATTTCTTAGTAAAGTTGAAAGAAAACACAGAATTTATATTTTAAATTTTTGGTCTGTGATTTTCACGTTCTTGCGACATATTTAATCATTTTTTACCTGAACATTGAGGTATCTAGCTACAAACAAACAAAATGTTACTTCAATATGTCAATCTGACTATGGTCATTCTAGTGGAACAGCTGTTATTGTAATTTGAAAGCGAATTTTTTAATAAAATGTGGTAGTTAAGTTTAAACAAATAGTTGAAAATTATTTTTTTTATTAATTATACTAATTGGAATTCAATATTCATCGTTAAGACAGAACAACGTCTATCAGGCTAGCTAGTTTTTAATTAAAATTTAATATAAAATTATAATTAGTTTTGATTTTGGAACATTATATATTCTGAAATAGTATATTAAACAAAGCATTTCATATGGAATTCTGTCAGCCAAATGAAATAAGTTGTTTATAATATTTTTTATATTTTGCCATTTTATCATTTTTTAAATTAATTTATTATTTTTATGTAATTACGAAAATGTTGATTTTAAAAAGTATGTGGGTAGCACTGTGTAATTTATAACTTTTGACAGTTTTGACATTTAAATTATAAAATGTTAATGTTTTCAAATAGTTTAAAATTACAAATACACCAATAATAATATATTACATAAGTAAAATATGATAGTCATTTTTACAAATACTTTCTTAAAGAACAATATAAAATTAATAAATTGCTGTTAGCCACAAATGTCATTGTCAATAGTCTTGTCATTAGATACTTCACTCATGTCGCCAACCACTTAAAATAAAAATTTGCGTGCGTAAATAGTATATTAAACAACCCATTTCATATGGCTTTCTGTTACGACACGAGTTCAAGTTTAAAAAATGAATCGCAAAGCGATGAGTTTTTTAAAGGACGAGTGTCACAACAGCCATATGAAATAAGTTGTTTATAATATTTTTTATATTTTGCCATTTCATATTTTTTTAAATTAATTTATTATTTATATGTAAATTACGAAAAATTTTATTGTAAAAAGTATGTTGGTAGCACTGTGCAATTTATAACATTTGACAGATTTAAAATTTAAATTAGCAAATGTTTATATTTTAAAATGGATATTATACCAATAATAATATATTATGTAAGTAAAAGATGATATTCATATTCACATTAACTTTTTCAAAGAACAGTATAAAATTAATAAATTGCTATTAGCCCCAAATATCATTGTCAATAGTTTTGTCATTAGATACTTCACTCATGTTACCAACCATTTATAACAAAAATTTGTGTGTTAAATTAAATTTCTGTATGTTAAATGTCCTTAGAAACTCTAAAAGCTGCGTTTATTTATATCCTTCTTCAAAGTACATTTTGTTTTGGAGCATAAATTTCTGGATTTCCGCTTTTGTATTTGAACAGCCTGGAACCTTCTTCAATTGGCGACTATGGTTACTGGTATTGTCCATAGCTATGACACTATGCGGGGGAATATTTGGCAGTAAAGTGTTTTGGAACCAATCTTCGAACAATTCGACTGTAGTATCTTGGTGGTAATCCAACGACGAATCTTGAATGTTCTCCGCTGAAAGTCTCAAACTGTTTGGAATCCAAGCACCTTCTGATCCAGCATGAATAATCGTGAACCGTTTTCCTTTGTTTGATGAAGCTTTTGATTGGCACCGCACTGTTCCATCAGTCCATCCTTTTGCCGGCGTATCGTTGTGGTGTTTTACCAGGTCTCATCCAAATAGATTATTGGTGTTTGTAAAGACCTGTAATCACTTATGGCAGTCAAATATATAAAACGCCATTGCCTAATCCGTTGGGATTCCATAATAACTTGCCTTTTGTCAATTCTACAGTATTTGAAACCTAGTTTGGATAAAAGTGTCCATAGATTCGGGTATCCCTGTCAAATTGCTGGTTTCTTTTACAGTAGAAGTACAAGCCCAACCCCTTTGGACCAGCTTCTGATGAACATTTCTGACGATTTCTTTGGCATCAAGGGATAAAACTCGTCGTAGAACAGGAACAGTAACACAGGGCGCCGCTGATGAAGTTTCCCAAGGACGAAACATTTTTCACAATGAATATTAAACCGCAAAGACTATCACTACGGGAACACAAATATAAATTATTATACTCAACCCAAACTATACAAATACAAGAACCGATCCTGTGTGCAAATTTTGACCATAAGCAATAAAACGTGACAGACGATCGCAATAAAAGTGGTTCATTACCATCAGTCCCCTTTTATTGTAGGCATTATATTGTTGAACACACTCTACCGCTGATCAGGAGTTTAAATAATTTAATATTCTTATAAAAATTATACACTATACGTTGTTAAACTGTCTTAAAATAAAATAATAAATCTGAAGTTTATTATTCAATATGTGTACCAGACCGTTAACCAAGAAATCTGAGAACCAAGAAAGCGATTAAAATTTATTCAGTGAAAAATATTCGAAGCGTAAAAACGTCCTGTTCGAAAAATGCAATTTGGAACAGTTATGAAAGAAAATTGACGTTGAATGGCAGCCCCTATTCTCATCAAAATCGAGTTATATTTGGCAGCATTTATCGACATTATAATTTTTACTCCCTGAACCCAAACTCATAAAATTCATGGCATTAGCATCGTTATACCTGTTATCACGTTTTGTTTGCTTCAGTATTAAAATTCATTGTTAAATCGCATGTCCAAATAATATAATACTTGTTGAGCAGTAGCAGTCATATTTTTTTAATAAAAAACGTTGTTCTTTATGGCTCTAGACGAGTTTAGTTTTATATAAAAGTCACATCTAAAACAAAAACGCTTATGTTTGTCATGGCCGTTTCTTAAAGAAATAAAATCCTACGATAATACTAATTTTTCTTTTTCTGGGATAATAAATAGATATTTGTCACAAAAAACACCTTTTTAGTTGCCATCATCCTTATTTTCATTTTTTAAAATTAACATTTTTCTTACGACCAGATAGGAAAGAAATAACACATATCGCAGTCTCTACTCTTAATGAGAGTGACCCTTGTTCTCACGTGTAGAAAGTACTCTTCTCACGGCTTTCAATAAGCTATAAAGTATTAATTGCTTTTCCCTTATTCCTATTGAACAACATTTGAACACCAATCTTAAGAAATTAGATTATTTATATCTGATTTTTAATTGATTAAAAATAATTCCAGATAGTTTAATATTCAAAGTTAAAAAATGAAGTATATTCTGATAATAAAGGTTTCTTTTAATAGCTAGCAGAAAGCATCACAGATATGGTAGGAACCCTGAATCGCTTCGCAACTCGGAATAAATTTCAAAATATTCATGCCTTCAAAAATTTCCCTAAGTTATTTAAACTTTCGGGATATTATAACTAAACTAGATTAGATTGGATTAGATTAGTGACGAAGTGGCTTTTTTGTCCTGTCCCACTGCGACCTTTGCAGATCTATTGTGGTCCTCCCTATATTTAGAGTACGGTATCCAGCTTTATCGTTTTTATTAGACCTATTAGCCTGGACGCCTCCCCCTTTACATAGCTCTTTGCCCTCGGTTTTTCTTCTCCGAATAGGTGAAACCGCACCCTTGTTTGGCCTTCGCACTTACAGAGTATGTGCTCCGCAGTTTCGTCTGTTTCCTGGCATCCATTGTTGGATGCTCTTCTTAACGAGGCATTTGGCAATTCCACATTAAGGTTCTGGCCCTATCATAACCTCAGTCGCTCCCTGCTTGGCTAAATCATAAGCTTTTTTAATGCCTTTCATTCCTGAACCCAGACTAGGGTCACTCTGTTATGACTGCCTAGTATGTTGAGGGCCTTGCGACACTCCCACTCCAGATTTGACGATATCCGAAATAAACCTATCAATTTTAGTGCTGCTTGGCTATCGGAATAGATGACGATTCTTTGGCTTTTTACCTTCCACTATATTAAGCGCCCTTTGAGTGCACTCTGTTATCGTGTTTGGAAATCGTCCCCTTATCACGATAGCAATATTGTCCGCATACCCCAGGGACTGGATACCCTCATCGGACAGCCGTATTAGAAGAGTATCTACCAGGATCGCCCACAAATGGGGCGATAAGACTCCACCTTGCGGGCAACCTCTTCCCACCCCTACTGTAACGGTTGCGTCACCCAGAGTGGATATGATTATCCTATTCCTAAGATTTCCCGCAAGCAAAAGCAAGCAAGCAAATAATGGGTTCTACCCATGCAGCATTATTGAATGCTTCCTCTATATCCAGAAAATTGGTTAATGCTATTTCCTTGTCGTTGATAGACTTGGACAGAGCCGAGTCTGTTGACTAGCCCTATTGGTATGCATACTGCCGCTCGCTTAGACGGCGAGTTTTCGAAGCTTTGTTCTTAATATATCTATCCACTAGCTTTCCCAATGTCTTGTGTAAAAAGGACGTTAGGCTTATTGGTCTATATGATTGTGGCGTTTGGTCTGAAATTCCAACTACCTTTGGAAGGTATATGACCTTCACCTTCCTCCATATGACCGGAGTGTATTTCCAAGCTAGGCTTGAAAATCTTAGTTATATAAATAAACCATACTACTACAAAATATAACCAAAAATGTTTTTTATCTGTCAAACAATAACGAAAACCATTTACAAACAAATTTATAATTCACTTATTTTCTTATGTTCTGTAGTCCCTCAAAATAGTCTGGAATTCTGAGGTATCTATTAATATTAAGAAATCATTAGTCAATTAGGCTAAAAATCGCTGTGCGTTTTTAAATGTTTGTGCCTAGATATACATATGCATTACTCTCTAAATTAGAAATAGATTTTAAAAGTTTTCATCTTTTTACAGATGTGAGCGAACTTTCCTATGCCGAAGTAGTTTTTTTGATAACTATAGATGTGAATGCTTGTTGTTGTTTAGCTGATTCAAGCTAAAAGTATATTAGGTTCTGTTTAGAAGAAGATAAAAATTCCACGACCAGAGTTATTGGCAGCTACCATTGAAGACTTTTGTCTTCCGTATTGCCAGCTTTTCAGTTTGATAGCCTTGTTTAATGTTCGTCTGACTTAAGTACAGTATTGGCTTGGATTAATGCATAACGGCGTATATGGTTGGTCTTGGTTTGCGGTGATGTTCCTAAGAGAATTATGATTGGTTTGAATATTTACCTAATTGTTGACAAGTTCATAATCACAGCACTGGATATCTCCTTATTCAAAGAAAGTTTTTTGGAGGATCTTCTGTTACTCGAGTCAAATCAATTGCTTCTTTGTTTAGCTTTTTTTCCTATTTTTTCTCCTCAATAGCTTCCAGCAATATGTTTTAGGCAGATATAATTTGTGCAACTGTTTTATGACTTCTAGAGTATATCATTGAAAAGGAAATCATATATTGCGTATGTTAATCTAAAGAAAAACTAGCACTCATCGGGGTGAAAACTAACAGATGTTTACCTTTTTGTGAATTGATACTGTCATCATTAAGAAAAGATAGAAATATTAAATACTGCTATCTTCACGTTTATAATATTAATTTAACTCCTAGGATCATTGAGTTTACAAATTCCTGTTATAAAAACTAACCTGACTATTCACCTATGATTAACTTAGTTGCATCAATTTTTTTGCCATATGTCTTGCCCTTATTAAATATTATGATAAAGGAAATAGTAATACGTCTTTAATATCATATCAATCAAATATTTGGGAGAATAAATAATTAATATTAGCTCGCTTAGCAACCAACTAACACATACTAAAAATATAGAAAATATACTTTGTTTTTATAGCATGATAAAGTAATTACTTTGGTAAGATATAAAAAATGTATTTAGTTGTTAACAATAAAAAGAATTAGGTATCACCAATATTATAAAAACTGAAAATAAATTTTAAAATTTAAACACCAAAAACTAAATCTCCTTTGATTTTTAACCTGAAACAAAAAGGCAAGGGATTAAATTCTTTTAACAGTAATTCTGTGTAACTAGGCTTTATTTGAAAACATATTAAATTAATGTTTAATTAAAGAGATTAAATAATTTTTTATTAACTTGGTGGATAGCTTTATTAATTGCATATTTAATTACCAAATATTAGTACCATGCAAAACTACTACTATAAAGCAACTATTCTCAACTACAACGCTTAACGAACCAAAGTACAAAGATACACTAAACCGGTTCACTTGGTGCTAAGCGTCTTAGAGTTAAGAGAGCTAGGTTATGCCCTATGTAAGTAGTCGTTCAACGCCCCTTCCAGTGCGACCTGAAAGAAGGAGAGCCCACACAGAAAAAAGCCAAGTTAAGCAGTCCTTTACAAGAGGTTAGGAACAGGCCATTACCAAGTATTAAAATCAAATTCGGTTGGACACGTGAACGAAAGCAACTTCCAAATAGAACGCTCAGATGAAACACGATACGCTGAAAGAATTGGAAAAGTCTATCCTAGCCATAGTACTTTACTACCCCTGTTCCAGTTGTGTCTACACTCTGGTAAAACCATCAGAAAGGGGAAATTTTTTAGCAGTATTTCTATGTAACTATGCTTAATTTGGTATAATGTTAAATTAAAGTTTAATCAAAAAGGTTAATGAATATATAATTAACTTGTTGATTAGCTTTATTGATTGCATATAGTTTTCAAATATTAGCAAAATGTAATAAAATTCGGTTACACTTAATTATTCTACTATTTTTATTTATACTTTAGTCATTTTATTGAGAAATTTATTAGGTTATCGGTCAGAAAACAATATCTGCTGTATAGATTTATTTTCCTTAAAGCATGAAATACCCATCCGAGCATCCGAGTATATATCCAGAAACTTGGAAATTTGATTGCCTCTTGGCTCAACTTGTGTATTCGGCGTCAAATGTGTAACCAAGCCTTTGAGTAAATTGTTAAGTTACCTGAAGTAACACACAGTTTTAGACAGCTGCTACGTCGAGTTAGTGAGTTGCTATTTGAAATGTAACTCGATAGTTTAAAAGTTATTATTGTACGTTACATATCGCTCGTAGGCCATGCGTTCGAATTGCACTAACAATGTTGACCAAGAAACTTTAGAGTTGTATCAGAAGTTGTTCTAATTACGGGATCAAATTATTTATTGAGTAAGGCATACTATTATCTCTTTGTTGGTTAAGGAAAGGAGATAAACACGAAGTTTTATTTGGAAATTTATTTTTGTTCATAAACTAGCAAGAGTGCAATTTTCATGTAAAATGTGGTTCAATATAATTAAAATTTTTTAGCTCATACTTTTTTTCAAAGAATTGTCATTACCATATTTTTAAAACCCACTTAAATAGTCATTTAAAGGTTTATTTTTAATAATAAATAATCAACATCTTTAAGATACACATTAATTTCATCAATGACGAATATTGTTACATACTTAAATATTTATCTCCATTACTACACAACCAACATATTGCAGTTTTTAGATGGGTACCGTTAAAAATAAAGAAATTTTTATATTTTTACTTTGTTAAATCTATGAAAAAGTATAATTTATAAAAATTATTTTCAAATGAGTTCAGTATGAAGGATTATACATTTCATTTGTGATCAAAGATAACGTATTACAAATAAATTATAAAAATGTCAATGAAATAAAATATCGAAGCTAATTTCTTTGTGTGTTGTTGTTACATTGGTATCAATTAAGCATATCCATTTTACTGTGAAAGAAATTTTAATAAAATAATATTATTATACACAGCCAAGTTTAAATAGTATATTCTTTCTATTCTTAATGTAATGATCATGAAATAAAGCAATGTTGTCAGATATATTTTCTAAAATTGTTGGGCTCACTATACAAATGTCTCCCATTACTTCAGTAAACTGTTAGCTCGTGATGTTCTCAGAAAGCTAATTTGAAAATATTTAAAAACAATACATAATATAAATTTATTAGTAAGCATTAAAAAAAGTCGCTCGAAATTGCTGTAAAAATAGAAATTAATTAAAACAACTTTTTATATGCCTACTATATTTAAGAAAATTTTGTATATCTGGCAACGCAGCACATCACAGCACAGATGTTCGAGCTAATACAATCATCAAGTTAAATTATTGTGTATAATATAATGGAGTAACGGGTCACTTACTAAGGCGGACCACTGTAATATAAAAAATTTAGGGCGTGGCCTATACAGAGATATTAGTATTCAGTCTCGATTCAGGGGCGTGTGTGAATTTTGTTTTAAAGAAATATTTAAAATAATAGTAATATCTAATTTCTTGGTCGAGTGAGTTAAGTGAATTAATATCAATATAATATTTATTTGTTCGTGGACTTGAGTGAATTGATATCAATATAATATTTATTATTTGTTCGTGTAGTTGAGTAAATTGTTATCAATATAATATTTGTTCATAGAAGTTGGGGTGAGTTTTATGAATATAATTTAATTGTAATTAATTAAAATGGCATTTTGGAGACCATTTGAAACGACAGTCTAAGGTGATGCGCGGGAATCTAATAATTTGGCGCCACAAATAAATGCAAATGACTAAGCAATAAATGATGATGGTAGGGCCGAATTTAAAAACAAAGATTTACATGTTCAGTGTCAACGCGTTGTTTTAAATATGTACGCGTGTTTGAAAAAAGAAAATTCTGTAATTTCTGATAATGCGGTTATCGCGAGAATTCACGAATTGACGAAAATCGGGTTTACAACGATTTACAAAGTAATTAAACTAGGCACTGTTACGGATCATTCTTTAAAGCGAAAACGTTCAAATCAAAAACTCAGTAAGGTTGACAATGCTACGAAACATGATATTAAACGGATTGTTTACGGGTTTTATAAGGACAATATGGTACATCTCTAGAACTGATTCGCGATAAATTGCGGGATATTCCTGATTATAACTATCAATGTTTAGAAACACTGCGCGCGGTTTTAATAAATTGTGGATTAAAATATAAGAAGTTAGATAATCGCATGGTTATAATGGAATCTAGGCGTATCGTTGAGCTTAAACAAGAGTATTTGCGCAAAATAAAAGGGTACCGTGATTCAAACAGAACAATTATTTATTTAGATGAAACCTGGTTCGATACCCATGATGTTGTCAAGTATGGTTGGGTTGACGACACAAAAAATTGTTCTTTGGATACTCCGTGTTCAAGAGGAAAACGCGTTATTATTCTTCATGCCGGAAGTAAAGATGGTTTTGTACCTAATGCGTTGCTATTGTCGGCTAAAAATATAACAAAGTCTTCCGCTGATTATCACGAAGATATGACAGCGGATTTATTTGAAAAATGGTTTGACGAACAGCTTTTGCCTAATATTCCGCCGAGCTCGGTAATTGTAATGGACAACGCGTCGTATCATTCGCGAATATTAAATAATATTCCCAATATCACCACGAAAAAAGATGAAATTTTAAAATTCATGAGAACTAAAAACATTGATATTCCTGATAAGATTCCGGTTAAAAAAGAATTGATTGAAATGATAAAAAGTAGGAATTTCCAAAAAGAATATGTCATTCATAATATTTGCAGTAGGTCCGGTCATACCCTTTTGCGATTACCTCCATACTATTGTATCTTTAATCCAATAGAAATCGTTTGGGTTACAGTAAAAAGCCATTTACGGAAATTTAATCAGTCGCCAACTTTGAGCGCAGTCGTCCTTGACAATATTCGGCAAGTATTTAATGAAAATTATAGCGGTATATGGGAAAATTGTGTAGCCCATGTAATAAAAACCGAAAAAGAATATACGGATTTACCGCCTATTGCGAACATAGCACCAATAGTTATTCATCTTAAAAACGATTCAACTTCAGAAGATTCTGACAATTCCGGTTATTCATAATAGTAGTATATATATTTTTCAAATCCAATAAAAAAGCAAAAAAACTGAAAAAAAATGAAAAAAATAAAAATTGAAACAAAAAAAAAACTAACTCAATGTTCCCACTAACATACCCGACCCAATCCTTTTTTCCTGGTAAGAATAGGTCATACCTTCCCGTGGTTCTTGCTGGGCAGACAATCTTCTCAGATTGTCTGGCTAAATGAGCATTATTTAGAAAAAATTGTATCACAAATTTGATGCAGGTTAATTTTAATCCACTATATTAATTTGAAATACATTTAAAAAAAAATATTTCACAATATTCGAATTTATAAAAAAAAATTAGGCACGCCATTGGGCGGCTTTTTTCTTCAAAGGGATTGAAAATATGGGTCATCACATTAACATTAGAAAGAGTATACAAAAGTTACTATTTAATATTTCTAGGAAAGATTCCTTTATAATTGCTGTGTGGGTATCATGTCGTAAGAGGTAAAAGTGGTGTTGTGTAGTTGTAAATATCATACTTGTAACGATTCGCGCAGATCGATCAAGCGACGTCGCCCTACCACTCGATCCCACCTAGCCGAGGACCGGTAGAGATGGTACGACTGGTGGGAGCGGTGGGGCTCTCCGGCTTAAAAGCGACGAACCGACACAAATCAAGCAGAAAGTTGTCTGGGGAGATGACCTGGAACCAACTCTCCTAGAAGCTCGGGTGTTGACCGACCTTAGACTTCCTGCGACCGAGAATGCTGATCTTGGTTGTGACCTTTACCCCGTCGAAGGTGTTGACTTCGACGACGTCCCCATTTCCCGCGACCAAGAGTGTTGGTGGTAACCTCTCGCCGTCGAAGGAGTTGACTTCCCCGTGGCCGGATCCTGAGAACACTCGCCGAGCGAAGTGCTGATTCGCGAGGCGTTGTTAAGGACCGACCGCTAGCCCGTCGATCGGGGGAGTTGACCTCGATCGAATTCCACTCAATTTCATTTTTATTTTTCGCCGAAGTGTTTATGTTTGGGATTTACGTTTCTTATTTTGTTTATACAGGGCCAGGCGATCGAAGCGAGCGTTCCTTGGGAGGACCGCGACCGGGCGACGCGCGACGGACGCCAATTAGATATAGAAATTTATATTTTTATTTTGGTTTTCTTTGTGTATATATTTTTTTTAGGAATTAACATTTTTATTTTTTAAATTACGTGGTTATTATTTCCCTGAATCTGGTAGCACAACAAAAGCAAGGTTACATACTGATGTCCAATATAGATTTCATTTATGATATCCTATACCATACAAAGGATACTTAATATAAAACTTAACCGAGACATTTTAACTATCTATTTAAAACATCTACATAAACAATTCTCTTTGATTACTTAATATTAATTAGTTATTACAATTTACCCTCTCAAATCACATAGTACTATAGAATATATTACTGGTTAGATAACAACATTACTCAAATCATGCTTCATCACTATTATTAGGGTTAAAGTTAGTTTTATATTAAAATTGATTTCAGCTAACCGATACCTTGTAATGACCGTATATTTTATATTACATTATCGAATTTTTTAAGCTAACTACAATATGAACAATTTTTGTTAATATCATATTTGCCATTAAATATTTATTCAATTTTTATATTTCACAATACATACTAAAAAAATTAGCAATGATACCCATAATAAGTTAGACTTCTATGTATTATTTAGCAAGAGATGGAAAGACATAAAAGGCTGTAGACTATTAAAGGAGTTGCTTAGCTACCGTAATGAGTATATACCTAAAAAGTTTCTGGAAATGACCAGGAAATACTTAAACTGGTGACAGGGATTCTATCCGGTCACTGGTATTTCAAACTGGTAACACACCCTACAGAACAAAAACAGCTCAGCTCTATAGTTAAACTTAATGAGTACTAGCCACTGATACTAATTTAATGTTGTAACATGTCTATCACCATGCTACCTTTCCTTAGTTTATCGTCCTTCCGAACCCTAAAATCAACCCCGACCCATCGTACATTAAACACAACCTTATCATCGCTACCAAACCCACCCTTACAATAGAACGCACCTAAAACAAAATCCTTACATAAACGAACGCAACCTAACCTAACCTAACCATGGCTGCATCACAGTAAATAGCTTATTATTTCTTATTGTTTTTACTTCACGATTATTCCTTCATAAAAGTAATTGTACATGTAATTTCCTTTTATTTCATTATTTTTTGAGGCCAAAATGAACAATTTGTGTATTAAAATCTAGGGCGTGGTCCTGTATAAATGTTCCCGAATACTATTTCCAAGTAAAATCATTTAATATAGCTAATAAATACAATATTTTCTTTTTGTTGTAAATTCATCTATTTCCAACACAAATTCAGAGAACATTTTTAAGCATGCATTATATAAATGAGTCTTGTAAAACACAATAAACTAGCCCAAACTCTTTAAGAACTCTATTTAAAATAATTAAAACCTTTTTTTGGATAACTACAACATTAATGAGTTTACTTTTATTAAAAAAGTAATTAGGATTAATTTAAAATTAAGATAAACAACCTAGTAAAATGTATGAAGCTAATTAGCCACATTAGAAAGAAAACAAAACCAATTATTGAAGAAAGTGGACAAAAGAAAACAAATAAAGGAAATATAGAAGACAAAGTTAAATCTGTTAGGCTACGGTTACAGTGGATGCGTACTCTGACGACCATCGAGTCGGACGTAGACGGACGTGTATGGTCGTACGATCTAGGTGGTCGCATTGCATACGTTTAATTGCGACTAGTTTCAGTTCAAACAATATGGCCGAAGATGACGAATATATATTGGAGAACAATTTTTTACGTCTTTTGATGTTAGAAAATATAAGAACAATGTGGGTAAACGCTATATACATAAATAGAAACGAAAATGGCGAGTTTCACGTATTATTTGAAGAGTTATTACACCAACCACCGAAGTTTTTTGAATTTTTCCCTATGATACCTGAAACATTTAATTATATTTTATATCAAATTTCTGTAAGACTTGAGAAGCAGTCGAATTTTCGAAAGTGTATTCAACATGGTAATCTTTATTTGTTTGGTCCCATATAGTCCAGTCATTTTAGGTTTTCAGTACCAAAAAAATGGAAGCCACGATTTTTCTTTTTTAATCGCTTCATTTTGGTGTTCTGAAAAACATATTAAAAATCGAGAACAAGATCGCGTTCGCGTTGATAAATATTCGGGGTCAAAGGTCAAGAAATTCGGTTTTTTGCGAATATCTCGCTTCCTATGGCTCGGAGAGCAATTGAGGTGGTAATCAAAATTAAAGCTGACAAAATTTCCCACAAAAAAAATTGTATTCATTTTTTACGTACAATGAACGATTTACGAAATATAGGGAGTAGAAAATCTATGTACTGCGTACTCTTCGTTACCGCACTACTTTTGACGTATTTTTACGAATATCTCGCTTCCTGTGGCTCGGAGACGAATGAAGGTGATTATCAAAAAGAAAGATTAGGAAATTTCCCACAAAAAAGGTCCAATACATTTTTTACGTACAACCAATCGTTTAGCAAAAAACCTGCTCCGCTATAAATTCCGTAGTATCCGTTTTCGCACCACTTTCGGCGAATTTTTGCAAATATCTCGCTTTCCATGGCTCGGAGACTAATTGAGGAAGAGATCGAAATTCAAGATTATGAAATTTCACACAAAAAAGATTCTGTCCATTTTTTGCGTACAACGAACCGTTTAGCTGAAAAAAGAGTGCGCGCAACTCACATGCGGCTGAAATGGTGCAAGGGGATCGGGTAGGTTTCTTAGTTTTCGTCGTTTTACTCTTGAACCAACAAGAAAATCGAATTTTACCAAGAATAAGTTTCGTCTTATTTTATTTTTTACTACAAAAATTCATCATTTAAAAATTTTTTTTTTACAAAATTAAAAAAAAATTTAGCGTTTTCATCCCATTTTCGAATTAGGATTCGTCTTCATTGTCGTCAACTTGCATTGTATCGTCCTGCTCGTTACCAGTCATCGTTTCCGTGATTTCTTCATCTTCATTAATATTGGTGAGCAGCATATCAATTGGATTGACGTCATCGTCAATGTCATCGTTGGAATCATGTAGGTGTACTAACATCACAAATGTGCGATCTATTTTCTTTTTTTTTTCTCTCAATCGCTTCGCTGGCTGGTTCTGAACAAAACAAACACAAATTTTGAAAATCGAACGTTAATCTTTTTTTTAGTGGAGGACTGCATTGCGATGTACTCGGACTCTCTTCGACGCGACGCTTTTTAAATGCTTCGATACTGTTTTTGCTTGTATAATCTCTTCGACATTCCACATGCACTGTTACAGAGTTCACACTGGTTAAATGTTCTATATGTTCATCACCTCTTTTGATACTTGATTCTCTCAAATTTTTCATACCACGTTCCACAGTCACGGTGGGACCGCTGTCGAGAAGTTCACTACATATAAAACAATCTTCCGCCATCGCGATTGTCAACGTAACAATTACTAAGTATTAAAACACTGGGAGCACGAATATTTTAAAACTGTTGTGCTTCAAAACAAACGTGAAATGCTGCTTGAGTCACTCGCAGGTATAGAATATCGGGCCGCTAACCAAACGAACAGCTGCTATATGTATGTGTGTGTGCTGCGCCTGCGCGTCACTGTGAATTTGTATCTGTGAATAGAGCACATTTCTTTAATACAATTCGAAAATGGGATGAAAACGCTAAATTTGTAAAAAAAAATTTTTAAATGATGAATTTTTGTAGTAAAAAATAAAATAAGACGAAACTTATTCTTGGTAAAATTCGATTTTCTTGTTGGTTCAAGAGTAAAACGACGAAAACTAAGAAACCTACCCGATCCCCTTGCACCATTTCAGCCGCATGTGAGTTGCGCGCACTCTTTTTTCAGCTAAACGGTTCGTTGTACGCAAAAAATGGACAGAATCTTTTTTGTGTGAAATTTTATAATCTTGAATTTCGATCTCCTCCTCAATTGGTCTCCGAGCCATGGAAAGCGAGATATTTGCAAAAATTCGCCGAAAGTGGTGCGAAAACGGATACTACGGAATTTATAGCGGAGCAGGTTTTTTGCTAAACGATTGGTTGTACGTAAAAAATGTATTGGACCTTTTTTGTGGGAAATTTCCTAATCTTTCTTTTTGATAATCACCTTCATTCGTCTCCGAGCCACAGAAAGCGAGATATTCGTAAAAATACGTCAAAAGTAGTGCGGTAATGAAGAGTACGCAGTACATAGATTTTCTACTCCCTATATTTCGTAAATCGTTCATTGTACGTAAAAAATGAATAAGAGCTTTTTTGTGGGAAATTTTGTCAGCTTTAATTTTGATAAACACCTCAATTGCTCTCCGAGCCATAGGAAGCGAGATATTCGCAAAAAACCGAATTTCTTGACCTTTGACCCCGAATATTTATCAACGCGAACGCGATCTTGTTCTCGATTTTTAATATGTTTTTCAGAACATCAAAATGAAGCGATTAAAAAAGAAACATCGTGGCTTCCATTTTTTTGGTACTGAAGCCGTATTTTTGACTAAAATGACTGGACTAATAGTGCCTTTCTTTCAAACACTCTCAAAATCAATTTTTCAATATCCATTTCTATTATACTTATTAGAAATATTCAGTGTACGTAGTATTTATGAACGGAAGACGTCAGAAAAAACAAACAAGTTTGAATATCAAAATCGTTCGTGCATATACGCACATACACTGACGACTATTCCTCATCTAATGTAACCGATTCCATTTGTCAGCAGGTGTTTCTTTCGGTAGTCCGACTACGCACGAATACGTCCGACTCGATGGTCGTCAGAGTACGCATCCACTGTAACCGCAGCCTTATTAAGACATACCAAAAAAAAACACACTTTTTTAATTCCAACGTTTCTAGGTTACATAAATGTTTTAAAGGTCCCAGGATGAATTTATTTGAGATGTTACAGATCAATGAAGCATCAAGAGAAAATGCAGTTGTATGTTTGAATAAACAGTCGAGACCAAAGGACTCTTACATATTTCTTAGTCTTTCCTTTTAATGGTTAGGTTCTCTAATCTATTGATGACGCTTTGAGAAACATCCATCCGCTTAGAAGATTGAGTTTACCGCATGCATCCATCTAGAGGAGTAAACTTCGATAAACAATCCGTAATCCACGCTGTTAGCTACCGTGGCAATGGATAAATATCTGTACGTAAGTCAGTCATAAACGGTGCCTCCGGGATACCTAATGACTTCCCGGAGTACCCAGCCTTACCAGCACAAGCGGGGCTCTGTGGTGGTGGACTTTCAATTCCCTAGCTACTCGCGGTTATCCTGAAGGATATTGGGGATCTGAATCAGGAGGGGATTGAAAATATTAAGAAGGGGTTAGGGGAGATGAAGGGGGAGAGGGTGGATAGACAGAATATCAAGGAGCAGGGATAATTGTAGCAAAGAAGGGAGTTCAGGTGAGGAAAATGCTGGGCGAGGTGGAAAGGGTTACAGGGGCGAGGGCGGTGGAGGCAGGAAGGGAAACAAAAACCATTAAGGTAATGGGGATATACCCGGGATAGTAAAAGAGAGAAATGGGATGAAGATGGCTGTGGTGACAGCGGAATAGGAAAAGGCGGAGGTTTTACTGGGAAAAAGGAAGATAAAATTGGGGTGGAATAGGGTAACATTTATGGATGGTAGAGAGGAGGATAGATGTTTTGGATGTGGTGCTAAAGGACACAAGGTTGCGGTGTGTGAAGAGAAGGGGGTCTAGGAAAAGGCTAGATGTTGGTTGTGCAAAAGCGAGGAGCACATGGCCAGGAACTGCAGGTAGGCGTTCTTTTGCAGAGCATGTGGGGTCAGAGGGAACAGAACAGGGGAGAATTGTTGTATGGGGAAAAAGGGGCTGGATGGGCATGAGGAAGAAAAAATGTTGCGGCCCCTCTGGACCCCTTGGGGTGGGAGTGCGCATGGGTGACATGGTGGTGTACAGCTTGTACATTAGCCCGAATATTAGCCTGGAGGATTATGAAAGGAGCATGTCTGGGTTGGAGGACGATCTGAGGGTAACAAAAGGGAAAAGAAGAAACATGAGGAGGATAGTGACAGGGGATTTTAACGCTAAGAATACGGTTTGGGGAGGGAAGAAAACGGATAGAAGAGGTGAGATATTGGAGGAGGTGTTAACATCCAACGGACTAACGGTGCTAAATGACGGATTGCTGCTCATTCTCGTAAGGGGAAAAGGAGGTAACAGCATGTGACGAATGGCTGAAAAAAAGAGTGAGAAGTTGGAGAGTGATAGAGGAAGAGAATAGTTTAAGATTACATAGGTACGTGGAGACGGATATAAAGAAAATGAAGATTGAGGTTCCAGAAGAAAAAAGAAGTTGGACAAAGGCTGAAGTGGAGAGTATGAGAAAGAAAGTAAGAAAGGAGATAGAAAGGTGTCTCGGACACGACGTGAATGAGTTGTATAATGTAACAAGGAGTTGTAAAAAAGAGGGAAGGCGTGCATGGAAGGCTAATTACTAGTGGAATGAGGAAATAGAGGAGTTTTGGAAGGAATGTAAGCAAGAACGGAGAAGAATGTTGAGGGGAAGAGATGGGGTAAAGGGTAGAGAGGGATATAAGAAGAAGAAGAAGGATCTGGAGCGAAGGGTGGAAAGGGAGAAGAGAAAAAAGTGGGAGGAGTTACTGGGGGAGCTGAAAAACAATCCGTGGGGTAAGGCATATGAAATAGCGCTAAAAAGAATGGGAGGAAGCCGAAACGTGGTGCTAGAAAAAGAGTGGGACAAGGAGATTATAGAAAAACTATTCACGATTGAAGAAGGAAGAGGGGAGGTCATGAGTTGAGAAGGGTGGGATTGTTAGGTGGCCGGTAAAATAAGGGGAATAAGGTCGCTAGAGAAGTGGGAGGTTGAGGAGGAGTGGAGAGGCATCAAGGTAAGAAAAGCCCCTGGAGTGGATGGCTTAAAAGGAGAGGTAATAAAGAGGTTACTGGAGGAGAATGGGAAGTATTTCTGGAAGCTGTTTAACAAGGTACTGAGGGAGGAAGAATTTCCGGAGGTATGGAAGGTGGCCAAAGTTATACTTGTAAGGAAGGCGGGTAGGGAAGGAAAGCGGATAGGAGACTACAGTCTCTATCTATCAGTCTGCTGTGTGGTATGGGTAAGGTGATGGAAGGAATAATGAAGGTGAGGATTAAGGACGACGTAAGGAGAAATGGGGGTTTTAGAGAAAACCAGCATGGGTTTTACGAAAGAAAAATCGTGTATCTCAGCGCTAGGTAGGGTGGTGGATTTAGCGGAAAAGGCTAGGGAGGGCAGCTGGAGAAACAAGAAGCTGGCACTACTAGTGTTTTTCGATGTGGGAAATGCGTTTAATAGTGTCAGTAAGGGAGCGGTATTGGGAGCGCGTTGTTGAGGCTCGGAGGGGGAGGAGATATAGAATGGAGGTAGGAATGTCCCAGGGATCGATACTGGGACCGACTCTCTGGAAGTGAGTGTTTGATGAGGTTTGTGGGATTATATGCGAAGAGGGATGTGAGATTACGGTGTATGCGGATGATGTGTGCCTGGTGTGTACGGCAAAGGGAGATACAGAGATAGAAAGAAAGGCGGAGAAGATGTGTAGGAAGATTGTGGGGAAGATAGAACGATGCGGATTGAAAGTGGCGGAAGATAAGACGGTGGGATTGCTCGTAAAGGGACGAAGCAAGACGAGATGGTGATGGTTAGGGTGATGGTGAAGAGGAAGAAAATTCGAATGGAGAAGTCGTTAAAGTATATAGGTGTTTGCTTGTATAGCCAACTATTCTTCAAGCACCATATGTTGAAGGCAGCAGAGAAGGCGAGAGTACGAGCAGCATGGTTGGGGAGATTGATGTGTAATGTGAAAGGGCGGGGAGAATTGAAGAGGAGAGTTATTGGTAGGTCGATTGAGCAGAGTATGCTGTACGGAGCGGAAGCGTGGGGTGAAAGAGCGGGGATCCATGCAAGGATAAAACCACTACTACAGGTGCAGAGGGGGTTTTTGTTGAGAGTGGTACAGGGGTACAGAACAGTGGGTGCATTAGCAGCAGCTGTGCTGTCAAGGTTATACCCTTTGGACCTGATGGCTAGGGCAAATAGGCAGCGGTGGAAGGGTGCCACAAAAGAGGGAGCTCAGGATTGGATGGAGGAGGAAATGGTGAGAAAGTGGAAAAGGATATGAAGGTGCATTAAAAAGGGCGATTGGGAGTAGAAGTAAGTGGATGGACCGAGAGTTTGGGGAGGTAAACTACTTTTTGACCCAAGTGCTCACTGGGCATGGGTCAAGAGTGGGGTATCTACACAAGATTGGGAAGAGAGAGACTGGAATATGCGTGAGGTGGAGGATGATGAGGGTCATGTGTTTAGATGTTGGAAGAACAAGGAGGATCTAGAAAAGTTGGAGAGGAGACTCGGGGTAGCAGTGTATTGGGAGAACATGGTGGTGATAATGTTGAGAGGAGAGAAAGACTGGGTAGAGGTTAGCGAATTTGTGGAGAAAATGGTAAGGAGATGGCGAACAGTAGGAATGGGTGAAGAGTGTGTGAGGGACCGCTGCTCGTCTTGAAGTATGCTAGGGTAGTGATTCCGAGGCGGGGGTAATGACGAGTTTTTAGGTGGGTTTGGTTGGTTGGAATCCTCTCAAGGGTGTGTCCAACACTGTTGGGTTCTGGATAAGGACCCATCGAACATGAGTTTCCCATCTAAACCCGAAAAAAAATTATAAAACACAATAATTGATATGTAGTCACTAGACAATATTTTTATCAAAATGATCAAATTAAAAAAAATTATCAGTGTACCATTTCTACTTTTCCGTATCTCAGGATTGTTTTAATTTTAACTTTCTTAAACGATTCAGCAATTTCACCCTCAATTAATTCGATACAGAAATTAATTCTATCTAATAAATTATTTTTTAAAATTATCTCTAAAATTTTCCGATGCCTGTAGTCTAATTAACTTAGGAAAGGCATTTGATTTTACTCATACCAAATATTATTTATACCGTCTGCATTTTTATTTTGTTTAATACCTAATACCTATTATTAGTAAATTTACTGTTTTAAATAACTTTTATATTATAGTTTTATAACCAAAACTTATATTTTATTTAAAAATAGTTATTTTTTACATTAAGTTACTGTGCCAATGGTATAAGTAACAATAATTTATCTACGGGTTAGACGTAACGAGTTGTCAATAAGATTATCGTGATATCTCCCTTTTATTCTTTACGCACGAGTGAGACATGATTGTAAACAAATGCGGTTTTATGAAGGGATCTTTTATCCTTAATTGTAAATAAGTTTTAATTTTATTGTAATGTATTGTTTTATGTACAATAAATAGGCGTCTGAGTAGCTCTGCATGCAACTGAATTTTAGAGGTTCATTGGTCGCCATTGATCAAAGTAAATATATGAAGACATTTACTACCAAAGTTTTCCCTTAAATATTTTGTTATATGGAGACAAAGTATGTATATTAATGACCACCTCTCTCCCAACAGTAATAAACTGCTTAGTAAAGAGCCAAAGTAAGAGGCACTTCTATGAAATTTCCCTACATGAGAATCTTTTCAAAAGTGCGTTAGTATTTTATGAGTAATATGGACCTCTGCGGCTTAAAAACTTTATAATAAAATAGAAAGTACCCAGGGCTGGACTTTGATTATAAAAGATATGACAATGCACTTTTGCCATCAAAAAATCAATACAAAAAAATAATATAATGTTAATAAAAATATATAAATAAATATCATATAATTACTTCAATAATTTAATTAACAATTTTGTTAATAGACTACTAATTAATTAGGCAATGCAAGAAAAGGTCATAAAAGACGCTGAATATCATGATTAAATTGACTATAAAAACTTGCTCAGAGCTACTTCGACCTTCTGTCAACAAAGTTTTGTGGGCCATAAGGCACTAAAAGAATAATTGGCGTTTGATTTTATGTGGGTGTGGATAAAGGTCCCTTCCACTGTGACCTGAAAAATCACATGTGGTTCACTCCTAGTCTTATGCCTTTAATGAAGAAAGTCACAAGTTTGTGGACTTAAGTTGATGCAGTATAACTTATTAATTTTGTCTCTTTTTGTCTATACTCCGCAATTTCATCCGCAATCTGACAGAATTTGCAGTTTGCACTCGCTGTCGGTTCAATTGTTTTTGTATGCCAATTAAGACGACTGTGTCTAATCATAGTTTGTAGGTCCTGTCTTTTCTTATTTAGCAGCTTTTGAGACCTCTTTTTCAGAAGGTCTCTTATGAATGTATTTGATTGTAGTAAAAGCTCTAACTCGAACCAGTAATGACGTCTTATCCAATTCACCCAGTTTAAAATTGTTTCTTCAGTATGCCTACGAATGCTCCAAACAAATATTTCTTTTCGCAAGTTTGTTCAGGAGACAAATTTTTAAAAAATACTGCTTTTAGTAAAGTCTTTCCAGTATTAATTGCTAAAATCCATTTAAAAGTGTCCTACAGACTACCAGTCTAGAAAGAGCTGGGTTCCGACGATACAGAGTGGATGTTTAATGGGAAAAATATGTCATTTTTATGCCATTCTTTCTACTTTAAAGCCTAGTAAACTAACTCACTCTGTATGACACTTGGATTTTAGCAATTAATATTGGAAATACAATAGAAGGCACTACAGTAAGCTGAATAAAAAGATAAAATCCACATTTTAATAACTAATATATATACTGTTTTTTTTTTGTTTGTTTTTTGCTTTAAAGTTATGGATAACTAATAAAATAATAATATTTTATTATATTATGTCATAATATATTATATTATAAAATAATAATAATATAGATAGTAAATTGTAGTTACTAAACATTAATGACGTTGCAGAAAAAAAAATTAAGGAAGAAAGTATTGAAGTAATAAGACTTGACAATTTTAAAGCCTGGAGGTTATAAGCCCTTAGGTATTATCCTGGATATATTTCCATCTAAGCTTAGTATAACTATGTAATAATAAAAAAAAAACGATGAGAAACTATTTCAACCTTATCTTTACAATAACATAATAAACTGTAAGATTTTGATAACTGATGGTTTCGTTTAATATTTTGCTTTAATGAAATATAATAAATGTAAATAATTTAAAAAATTCTCAAAATAAACATCCTGTAAAGAATAATTTTGAATAGCGGCTTTCCACCAACAATTCTGTCTTAACATATGTATATAACGTATTGATTGTCAAACGGACAACTAACATTACTAATATTATGGTTTCTTACAATGTCTTTAATTCAGCCAGATGAAAAGACATTCTCCACGTGTTTTGCTTGTTTTGAAAGCCAACTTTTGCTATCTGCATAACTGTTAAAGTTCTTACATGATTAAGAACAGTAAACAACCAAACGGTTGAATGAAACATCCACTATTTATTCAAAAATACGTTTTAAATTCAATAACTGCCGTTTCGCTAGAATCAGCATCAGATTGACATATTGAAGTTACATTTTGTGTGGTTGTAGCTAGGTACCTGATGTTGATTAGTTAGTATTAAGGCTAGTCCAAGTATGGAAGTAGACATAACAATATTAAAGCATAGATTCTATTAGCCTTAGATGTATTTTCCTCTAAGATCATTATAACTGTGCATTGATATAGAAAAACCAGGAAAATACTATATTATGCTGATCTTTACAATAACTTAATATATTCTAGTGAAACGGCAGTTATTGAATTTAAAACGTATTTTTGAATAAATAGTGGAAGTTCCATTCAGTGGTTGTTTACGGTTCTTAATCATGTAAGACCTGTAACAGTTGTAACGCTGCCTCTTCACGCACCCTTTATTCTGAGAGTGGCTAAGGCATTAAGTTACTTTTGCCGCTTAGGGTAGCTATGGTAGAATAAAGATACGGGTTGTGTTACTAGATATTTATTGTTTAGCACAAAACGAACATAGGTTTATATAATTATATACATATTTACAATATTTTCGAGAGTCTTCTTTTACCAGCCGAAACCATCTCCCATCATTGCCCATATGGTCATCCGTTAGTTCTGCAATAAATGGTTAGCTTATATACAATAGACGTAAAGTTATTTATGTATGGGGGTTATTCCTCCAGATCAATACTCCGGAGAAATAGCGTATTGTAAAGAGCAATATTCTTTACAGGGTTAGGATAAGTCACACGAGATCAATACTTCCGGGGAGGATCGGTACTCCTCCCGATCTGATAATAGCGAAGATCAATACCCTTCACCAGATAGCAAGCGGTGCCTTCGACGATCAATACTCGTCTAAGACCCCGTTGAGGAAACTAGACAGTCAGTACCTGTCTAAGGTAGGTCGGGATAGGAAGCGGTGCCGTCGACGATCAATACTCGTCTAAGACCCCGTCGAGGAAACTAGACAGTCAGTACCTGTCTAAGGTAGGTCGGGATTGGCGTTTCGCTTACAACGTGAATCGTAAGCCACCAGTGAGAGTCCAAGCGCTAGTCGATACGACTTACTTGGATATCGTAGTAGCTCTGCCGATTGCTTCGCCTGCGTTGACCTATGTATCGAATCATTCATACCGAGTCGGTAGCAGATAAAACTTCCGTCTTTCTGCCGGTGTTCCAATTGTCCGTCGTATCTTCTCATAATTTCTTTTCCAGTTGATAACTCGTTTGTACATATAACTACATTGTCGTTACACAGTTATGTAGATAACAAAATTTGGCTTTGAATACAAGCAAAACACGTGAAGAATGTCTTTTCATCTGGCTAAGTTAAAGGCATTGTAAGAAACCATAATATGAGTAATGTTAGGTAATGATGGCTGATCTTTGAAACTAAAGGGGCAGAAAAGAAAGATAATCAAGTAAGGCACAGCCCAGGGGTTTGTACTCGGAGTAGACCTCCGGAACCTCAACTGTGATGGGATTATATATATAGCGATGGCAGATGATGTCTTCCTGATTGGGCATGCAGACGACTTGATTGCCATAATCATTGCTCGAATGGTAAATAACATGCAACTTAAACTAAATCAGGTCATTAGGCGTATAATAGAATGTATAGAGTCTAGATCCCTGCCACTGGATGTTTAAAAGATAGAGATCGTACTCCTAGCAACAAAGAGAATTAAAAAGAACATCTGCCTGAACGTTGGCAGTCACACCCTACAGGCTTCCGAGGCCATAAGGTACTTTCCTTCTGAGCACACATTTTCAGGGTAGCAGATAAAGCTGCAAGAGTAGTCGCTAATCATAGTAGGATAGTATTCAATATTGGAGGACCATCCGCGTCCCGAGATAAGAGTAGGCTACGGATGAGAACTGCAGATGCCATAATGCTGTATAAGGCTGACATCTGGGTGGAAACACCAAGGTTTTAGAAGTACCAATCACGGATGGAAGCCGTAGAAAGAGGTGCGCTTGGGATATGCAGTGCATACCGGACGGTCTGTTATGCCAGCGGCATAGGTGATCGCCGAAGAGATTTGATGGCTGAAGGTCGGGGGGCGAATCTATATGAGAAAAGGAGAAGAAGGAATCGCATCTTCTATCCAGAAGGAATAAATAAAAGATACTGTGAGGAGATGGATAGCGCGATGGGAAAGCGGAAGCAGGGGCCGTTAGCCCAACTTATTCAAGAACCTAGCAGCTGGGTTGAGAGTTACCAACTAATACGTAACACAGTGTCCTGCCAGATCACGACTACTTCCGATCCTTTCTTGAAAGGATACGTAAGGTAGATGTACCCATATGAGTCTATTACAGAAGGGAAGAAAATAACGCGAAAAACACTTTTTTTAAAATGAAAAATAGGAGCAACTTCGTGGAGACTTGGTAGACCAAATTTCAGATATAAACAATTCCTTCGATTTTAATAATGTAATTATTGTAAAAAATTGCTTAAGCTTAAGAAACTAGAAACAGTTTATGCTACTTAATATAATTACAAAACAATTTAAAAACAAAAAAGACAAAAAGAATATATTATAAGAAGTGGAGTATGAATCTAAATGATTTAAAGTATATGCCAAGTTTCCTGCAGAAAAAAATAGAGATTTTAATTTATATTGCTGCATTTTCCACTAAATCCAAACCTGTGATGTCGAAAAGGCCACCGAGGCCGGATATTGAAACAGGAAGGTCTATGACCACAACAACAATGAGTGTTACTTTCTTTGGTTAAAATGAAAAATATGCGGGAATAAATTGGGTCTTTCTGTTCCGGATAATGGCGTACATTGTGCGACGTGAAATAGCTAAAGAGGGAAGAGACCCGAGGAAACACGAAAAAAGGTTTTCTGCTAGGTGGCCATGACGTAGGTTTACTCGTTTGTTCGTAGATTTTGATAAACTGCATCGTTCTTGAATAAAAAAAATGGGGTAGGTTGATGTGAGTACGTGTGAGATATAACACGATAAAACCATTTATCACTATTTTTATGTAACTTGCCAATAATGTTGTTTTGGACAAATTTGGAAGCTTCATAAAAAACCTATTTTTTAATAAAAAATCATATTCAGTGGTCCAATTGTAATGAAATGTTAATAAATAAGATTAAACTTGGTGTCAGTAATAAAAAATAACGTTATAAAAAATGTACAGGTGTATATTTTTTTAAATTTGCTGTAGGAAAAGTTCTTTTTTATATAAAATTTATTGTACTAACCCTTACTGTGTGAAATTCCATCTTATTATAAACAGTAAACAACAAAACGGTTGAAAGAAACTTTCACTATTTATTCGTAAAATAGGTTTAAAATTCAATTACAGCTGTTTCGCTAAAAACTAGCATCGTTGTATTGTGATATAAAGTTATTTAGCTGTCCAAAAGACAAAAAAGTACAAAATAGTTGGAAACATTTATTTAAGCGCTCTGACAATTTCAACGTTAAAAATGCCCGTATTTGCTTAAAACATTTCACTTCTAAAGATTACGAGTGAAACTTTAAACATAAGCTGCTTGGATATACCCAAAAAAATACTGACCCCTAAAATAGGGAGCAATTCCATCCAAAAATTTACCTTTACCAAGCAAACCTCCAAATCTTAATAAAAAAAGTCCTATAATTTAATATTATTTATTATTATAACTTATTTGGAATTTACTATCAATCTAAAAAACAGTAGACTTACATTTATATATACATAAATATACCTTGCCCAAATACGTAATTATGATACCTAGTCTACGTCTACCACCGGTCCCTTTAATTAAATCGAATAAAATTATAATTAAACAATTCTCAATTTATTTATTCTCAATTTTAAGCCATACATTTTGACATTTAAACTGACACTTTTTAAATCTGATTGACATTATGAAACGTCTTACTTTTTGTAACTAGTTGCATAAAGTAAATTGTATGCAATTGGTTACCAAAAATGTATTTCAAAATTAGTTACAAACAATTTTAATTCTTAAACTGTTACAATACAAGTTAAAAACCTAAATTATAAATGAATTAATTATTATAAATATTGATAACACAATTGTAATTATTCAAATTAATTGCTGTT
Organism: Ophraella communa; assembly: GCA_035357415.1. Lineage (NCBI taxonomy): Eukaryota > Metazoa > Arthropoda > Insecta > Coleoptera > Chrysomelidae > Ophraella > Ophraella communa. The sequence goes on along the minus strand of CM068994.1, from coordinate 21,375,613 downwards.
ATTTGGGAAGCGGCGTACATTGCATCAGATGTTTCACCAAATATTTCTTGTCCTATAAGTTTTATTATTATTTATGGAATTTTCAACATACCTATCTGCAACAGATGTAGATTTATAATCTCCATGCCTCTTTAATTTTAAAATATCAGCGCCAGTTGCTGCTAGGAAAGTGATAGAGATTCTTCTGAAGCAGTGGCCAGTATATAGAACAGTACTGCTAAATGTGTTAGTTTCCACATAATTTCTGGTAAATTTTCCATTCGCATATTTAACAAAAAATCTGTTGTGTTTAAAAATCTGGGGACGCAACTGTTCTTAATATTTCAAACACAATCGTATTATCAATGTATCCAGTGGTAATTGCAAACTGCCATATAACCTTTGTTTTTTGAAGGTTGGATATCAACATGAAAATGGCTTCCTTCGTCTGTAACATTTTAAACTAAAAGAAATGTAAATTCTGCTTTTCTGCATGCTCCTGCCCTTCTAATTATCATTGAAACCTTAGCCTGCCATTCTTTGTCATCAGCTTCCACTAAAAATTTGGCAAAATCTTAATCTTTAATCAAAACTTTTGACTTTTTATATATTTTGTATAAGAATAATAAATAACTGAACGGTTAAACTAAACTTCCACTATTTATTCGAAAAATTCGCTTACTTACTTACTTTTATAGCTTTTAATTTCTTTAGTTTGTTTTGGAAATATTAGTTCTAGTGACACTTTTTGTTCTCTCTTATAAATTAGCAGCTTATAATTCCATAATACTTAGAGCATTTTTAATTCCAATAAACAAAAATAATTTTAATAAAGAAATTGAGATCATAAAACAAGTAGCTACATCTAATGGCAGTCCAATACATTTGATAAATAAATTAATTAATAAGAAAGAACAAACAGTGTCACTAGAACTAATATTTCCAAAACAAACTAAAGAAATTAAAAGCTATAAAAGTACTACATATTGTGGAAATATTTTCAATGCAACTTCAAAAATAAAAGCTTTGGCAACATCAGCATTAATATAATATAAAACACAAAATAATATTGGAACAAAATTGTTAAATGTGAAAACAAAATTACCAAAATTAAAAAAAAAATGGTGTTTACAAAATTAATTGTCCAAAATGTAATGCAGTATATATAGGTCAAACACAAAGAAATTTTAAAAAAGATTTAATGAACAAATAAATCTTGGAAGTTCTTCACTATTAAACTGTTTACTTTGATTGAGTCTTCATTTTATACATAGATAAGACATTATTGTAACATAAATATATTGTTATTGTAAAGATCAGCAAAATATAGTTTTTTCCTGGTTTTTCTATATCATTGCACAGTTGTACTGATCTTAGAGAGAAATACATCCAGGATAACCCCTTAGGGCTAATAACATCTAGGCTTTAATATTGTTATGTCTTATTACTTCCTTACTTGGTCTAGCCTTAACAAACAAACAAAATGTAATTTCAATATGTCAATCTGACGATGCTAGTTATTAGCGAAACAGCTGTAATTGAATTTTAATGCGAATTTTTCGAATAAATAGTGGAAGTTTAGTTTAACCGTTCAGTTATTTATTGTTCTTAGAACTATCCATGCTTTGCCTTCATCTTTTAAATATAGTGGCCCTGCCAAATCTATCCCCCAAACTTTAAAAACTGTTGTACTGTTAATTCTTTCTTTTGGTAACGGTGGCATAGGAACTATTACCGGCTTGGATGAAAATCGTTTGCATATTTTGCAATTATTTTTTAACATTTTTCTAATTGTGCGTCTTTCAACAAAACAGCTCACAAAACTTCTAATTTAATTTCAGAACTTTTTTTTAAATTCCGAAACCGTTATTTCATATTTATTACATACTTTTGTCGAGGTTTGCCCACCAAATACTCCTTGTACCATTTTTTCAGATCCTATTTTATTGTATTTTAAAACATTTACACATTTTCTGGTTTTATATGATTTTTGTGATCTAAGAACAATAAAAAACTGAACGGTTAAACTAAACTTCCACTATTTATTCGAAAAATTCGCTTTAACATTCAATTACAGCTGTTTCGCTATAACTAGCATCGTCAGATTGACATATTGAAATTACATTTTTGTTTTTTTGTAACTAGGTACTTGATGTTGCTAAGTAGTTAAGGCTAGACCAAGTAAGGAAGTAATAAGACATAACAATATTAAAGCCTAGATGTTATTAGCCCTAAGGGATTATCCTGGATGTATTTCCCTCTAAGATCAGTATAACTGTGCAATGATATAGAAAAACCAGGAAAAAACTATATCATGCTGATCTTTACAATAACTTAATATATTTGTGTTACAATTACGTCTTATCTATGTATAAAATGAAGACTCAATCAAAGTAAACAGTTTAATAGTGGAGAACTTCCAAGATTTATTTGTTCATTAACTACTTTAAACTGTTGATCTGCTAGATGTCTTTTAATTTCAAGTTCTTCTAGAAAATCTAAATTTTGTTTTTTATCACAAATGTGTAGTATATGAATGTCATTGGTTTGTATAAGTGAGTTTGGATGTTCCAGTAGGTGTTTTGCATAGTTCGACTTATCTGGTTGTTGTAATCTATATGCTCTTAAGTGTTTATTAAATCTTACTTCAAAATTTCTTTGTGTTCGACCTATATATACTGCATTACATTTTGGACAATTAATTTTGTAAACACCAGATTTTTTTTAATTTTGGTAATTTTGTTTTCACATTTAACAATTTTGTTTCAATATTATTTTGTGTTTTAAATGATATTAATGATGATGTTGCCGAAGATATTATTTTTGAAATTGCATTGGAAATATTTCCACAATATGTAATAAAATATATGATCATAAAACAAATAGCTACATCTAATGGCTATCCAATACATTTGATAAATAAATTAATTAATAAAAAAGAACAAAAAGTGTCACTAGAACTAATATTTCCAAAACAAACTAAAGAAATTAAAAGCTATAAAAGTATTACATATTATGGAAATATTTCCAATGCAATTTCAAAAATAATATCTTCGGCAACATCATCATTAATATCATTTAAAACACAAAATAATATTGGAACAAAATTGTTAAATGTGATAACAAAATTACCAAAATTAAAAAAAATCTGGTGTTTACAAAATTAATTGTCCAAAATGTAATGCAGTATATATAGGTCGAACACAAAGAAATTTTGAAGTAAGATTTAATAAACACTTAAGAGCATATAGATTACAACAACCAGATAAGTCGAACTATGCAAAACACCTACTGGAACATCCAAACTCACTTATACAAACCAATGACATTCATATACTACACATTTGTGATAAAAAACAAAATTTAGATTTTCTAGAAGAACTTGAAATTAAAAGACATCTAGCAGATCAACAGTTTAAAGTAGTTAATGAACAAATAAATCTTGGAAGTTCTCCACTATTAAACTGTTTACTTTGATTGAGTCTTCATTTTATACATAGATAAGACGTAATTGTAACACAAATATATTAAGTTATTGTAAAGATCAGCATGATATAGTTTTTCCTGGTTTTTCTATATCATTGCACAGTTATACTGATCTTAGAGGGAAATACATCCAGGATAATCCCTTAGGGCTAATAACATCTAGGCTTTAATATTGTTATGTCTTATTACTTCCTTACTTGGTCTAGCCTTAACTACTTAGCAACATCAAGTACCTAGTTACAAACAAACAAAAATGTAATTTCAATATGTCAATCTGACGATGCTAGTTATAGCGAAACAGCTGTAATTGAATGTTAAAGCGAATTTTTCGAATAAATAGTGGAAGTTTAGTTTAACCGTTTAGTTTTTTATTGTTCTTAATAAGACGAACTTTCACAAAGTAAAGGTTAACACAATCAATTTTTGTGATCCACTATCTAATAACGCACGAACAACTTTAACTGCTTGATTATCTTTATTAAAAACTTTTATTAAAATGGTTTGCAGTAACGTATAATTTTGGTACTTGGAATTGGAAGTTATTAAATTTTCTACATTACTATCATTTGAAACTCCTAAATTTGGTGAATTTTCTTTTTTAGCAGATAACTCCGAACACATAATTGGAAAATGTTTTCTTGAACAGATTATGCATTTAACCATTGACAACCAATGACAATTATGGCTACTGTGATTGTTTTCAAGACAAGCAAAGCAAGCTTTCTTATTTATTATTTTTGTTTTTCTTTGCTCTAATGTCATTTTATGTGCCTTAATACAATCTTGGCTTGCATAGTTACTATTATTGTAAAATAAACAAACCTGTTCTGCCATACCCTTGTTTGATCTCTTATTATTTGCTAGTACAGTAGCTGCTGTACATTTTCCTGCTTTACCTTCCGGTCCGATGTTAGAGTTGGTGAAATACATTTGGTTAGCTCACATAGAAAAGCCTGTCTGGGCTCTCCTAATGTGCTCCTCAGAATCCATCTCACTTCGTAAGAAATCTAATAACATATTTAAAGGATTATTACAGTAGTTGGAATTAAAATCAACGGGACACTTATCTTCATTAAAACTTTCCCTACTGTTGCGATGGCGTTACCATACTTTTAAAATTTCGTCTGGCAAAGCCGACTCTACCAATGGTAAGAGCATAGCGGCATATTTATCGCTAGTAACGCCAAGAGACTCTAAAGATTTCAATTTTGTCTCCAACCAATCATATAGAGTGGTTAATGACATACCTGAGTTTCCTAAAGTTTACTTTTGTAAAACTAGATTAAGCAACTCACACGGACATATACATCTATTAAAACTTCATCCCTAGCGAAACGTGCCTTCAGTTTGTCAATTAAACTTTCTCAACTCTATTTGGGGTAATTTGAATCTTCTCTTAGTTTCATGTGGGTTCTTTTGAATTTCTTGTTGTTTCTGTTCCATTATGTATTTCACTTTTAATTTGAATTTAAAAAAATCTGTTCTATATTTTTCTTCTTCTTGTAGTTCCTCTCTTATATCTTCTGAATTTTCTTCGGTAGCATACACAGCGTCTTTGATCGTATTATCCAAATTAAATAGTCTTTCCCCTTGACCTCGGACATGGAAGAACGGGAGGTATGGAGGAAGCCACGAGGGAATGAAAGAAGTCCAGGAAGTAACTCAGAACGGAATAAGGGAATATCTTAAAAGGTGTGCTATGATCGCAGATGATGGCTTCAAAATAGCAATGAAAACCACAGACTAGCGCGGCGAAAGCAGAGAATAAGAAAAAGAAGATATTGTATTTAGTCCAGAAAGTTAAAACAAAATTGGATTGGAGGATGGCAGAGAGGCCTTCTAGGATTTTGGAATGTGGGAGTAAGTTACCCTTGAAGTAGTGATCAGAATGATACGCATTTACCTAAATTAGGTTTAGGGGCTTTTTAAGGTATTATATTAGGGGAAGATGGCTGTCACACTAGTTAGCATAGTAGATTTTTAAGACGATGGTGATAAGTAGGAAATAGATAAAATAAAAAAAAAATTAACAATTGGAGGAAAATAAAGCGACGCCGGAATGCTAACATGGGTTTAAAAAAAGAAAGTCACCACGTTTCTTAGTGAACGAAAAATAATAACGAAGAGGTACAAGAAGAAACTGTCAAGGAGTGTACCGCAGGGTTTGGTGTTTGCTTGGTGTTATTGATAGGTGGCCATGACTGGGTTTAAGTACAATACAACATAAGGACTAAAGCGGCAAGGACGTTTTGTTGTTTTGGGTAGAGGTACAGATCGGAGTTGAAACTAAATATCTATTAAAATTTGTATTTGCTACTATGTTTAAAAATTATTATTGAAATTTAAATTAATGTATTTAATGTTTTTTTGGTTATCGCATAATGTAATAAAGATAGACTTTTTGATTGTAAAATGTATTTGTTTGCCAATATGTTTTTACATGGTGATTTTAAATACATTTTTTATTATTAATGTTAAAATAAACATATGTGAATTATTTTATTTAGGTATTTTTTTGTTAATTATTTAAGAATATAATATACTTTCAGATTTTTCATTGTGTATTAACATCCTATGATAAAAAGGCTATTGCTTTTGCGAGAAAATCGAGCTAATATATCAAGGATTACTTACTATGAAAAATGCCACTTCTACAACTCTCGTCTAGACAAAAAGTAACATCCATCTGCAACTTAAGAATAGCACAGTAACAAGGAAAAGACAAGCGATATTGCCGACTTTATATTTCGGGTTTAATGTTGCCACTGATGGGTCGACATTTTTTAAGAAAGAGGATCTCTACGAAATAGTTGAAAATGTATATAAACGACGTGTTCAAATTTTGGTTAAAAAATGAAAAGAATAGTTGGAACGTATTTATGACTTTATGTTTCTCTATAAATGTTTTTTATTTCCTAGCACACGAAGCAAAAAATACCAAACTGTGTAGTAAAGACACTGTTATACACGTTAAAATATTTTTTTTATTATATTAAGGTAGTTTTAGAACGAGACCACTTTCCCCAAAGTTAATACTGGTGATCAATTCCTAAATTTTTACACTGTTTGGCCGTTTAAATCGCGAGACATTCAACAAAAAAGTTAACAATTTTGAAGGTCAATATCCATTAACACTGTTACTAATAAAAATCTCTTATTCTTAGGTTATTCCTTATTTAAACTTAGAATAGTTATCCTAAGTATAAGGTTGGTATGAATTGTTTACAAATAAACTTAGAATAAATTAGTTACAACTATTACCTCTTTATTCCAAAATAATGATTTGGCAACGTAGCAGACGTTGACACAAGTGGATGAAACAGTGTTAAATTAAATAAAGTATGACAGTTCAAAACAGTTTAAAGGTTAATTTAAATTATAGATTGTTGAGTGTAAATAGTTTTGTTGTGAAATTCTCTATTTTTAAGGCGTTGTTTTAAAGTGCTTTCATTGACTATTTCACGCCTTATCAAGTGAATCAATAATTAGAAGCTGTGACAGTTAAACGTTAATTCTATTTAAAAACAAAAAAAATTCCACTCGTGACTGAATTTATCTGGGCATGCAGAAGAGCTGTGGGCAATACGTGGGGGCTTAAACCCAGTATGATGCACTGGCTTTATACGAGGGTGGTGGCACCCATCATAACCTATTGTTCTGTTGTGTGGTGGCATAAAGCGAGATGCTCAGTAGCATCTAGACAGCTAGGCAGGGTACAGAGAGTAGCCTGTCTAGCCATAACCGGGGCGATGAGAACAACGCCCACGGCGGCCCTGGAAGCTATGCTGGGACTACCTCCACTACATCTTATGGTGGAAAGGGAAGCACTGGCAGCTGCTTACAGGCTGAAAATAAACAACGAATGGGGCAGGGCGATCCCTAGGTACCATTCCACAATCTCGAAAGAGATTGAACATAATCAATTACTGAGCATGCCCTCAGATAGAATACCTATCTGCTACGACCTTTCCAAACCATATACGGTTCATATTCCGGATAGGGACGAAGCTCGTACCAAGACTAAGAAACAACATGAATCCGTTTGGTACACAGACGGATCCAAAACAAGCACCAGCACTGGGATTGGAATCTATAATGAAAATACAGGGAAGACGTATAGTCTCAACCTGGGTTCAGTAGAGACTATCCTGCAAGCTGAAGTGGTTGCCATCAACACATGCTCGGAAATCATCCTGAACGAGACAGTCCCTAACAGGACTGTCAGGATCAGAAGTGATAGCCAAGCAGCTCTCAAAGCAATAGAGAGCGTACACACTGCGTCACGAACAGTGAAGCACTGCCAAGGAACTGTAGCTGAACTGGCACAACGCCACAAGGTTATCCTTGAATGGGTACCAGGACCTAGCCAGGGAAGCTTCAGAGGGAACCCTGATCGGACCTCTTCCCACATGTGGGGTCTCATACCAACATGTAAGGGAAACAATAGAGGAACGACTAAGGGAACAACATAAGAAACTCTGGATGGAACTGCCTGGACTCAGGCAATCCAGATTATTCATAACAGGTCCATCCAGGGAGAAAACTACAGAACTACTCAGCCTAAGTAGAACCCAATTGAGAAAGGCAGTGGGACTGCTTACAGGACACTGCCATCTCCGAAAACACATGAACATAATGGGAATCGCTGAGGACCCATTATGCAGAAAATGTGGTCAGGAAGACGAAACTCCTCTTCACGTAATATGTCACTGTCCGAGCCTTAAGTGGCTTAGACAGAGACACTTTGGCATTCAGTTTCCTGAGCCAGAGGAAATCGTGAAAGCGAATATCAGGGACATTCTAGAATACATGAAGAAAACGAACCTGGTATGATTACTTCAGGGGGGTACAATGAGCCTAGAGCTCCAGTACATGCATGAAACGCACCCCAGAAGAATAGAATAGAATAGAATTTATCTTATATTGCAATATTTTATATGACAACTAAACTGAGTTGTCAAAAAATATTCTCTAGAAAGAAATGGAAAAAAGTAGGAGAGAGCGAAATGATGTGTGCAAAAAATTTCAAATCACCGTTTGGTTTTTAAGATATTTAACTTGATATATTGGTTTTTTATTCAATTTTAACTTCATTAAACAGCAACAACCAATACTTATTATACGCCAAGCTTAAAAAGTGAGAAGTGAAGCTTTGAGGTCTTTAATGGATCCGAAACAATAATACACTTTTCTACCGTGGCTGATATAGCATTTTTTCATTGGCATTATATTTTTGTAAATAAATATTAATACAATAGTAAATATGGTGTTGTAAAAATCGTTTTCAAAATACATGAATAGGTAGGTCAATATGACTATTAAATAATTATAAGAAAATAATATTTTTAATTTTGTAGTATGTGCATTTAGCCTCTCATGCACAACTTTATTACTTCAACAAAAGTCAATAAAGTTAAGTTTAGGAGCTAGTAGTAAAAGAATATATATTTTCTAAGAGCAACGTTGCCAGGTGAGCGTAAATAAACATATTTGACGGTCTGTTTCACGCTGGATCTCTTTTTATCAGTCAGTACCTATCCGATCTAAGAAAAAATAAAGTAGGCCTTAGATATTCCCACGCAAAACTTAATATTGACTTAAAAAAGCGGTAGTTGTATTTTTAATAAATCTTTATTTTCTTCTACAGCCACGGTTAATTTTTTTTTAATATAAAAGAATTGTAAAATACAATGTCTTTGAAGGAATGGTCAAATTAGAATAGGTTTTTAAACAAGTGAGTTTAATTTTCTTAATTAAATCCAAAAGTTAGTGCAGGACAAATAAATACGACTAGAGGATATTTTAATAGCAGTTAAAGAGACAGACGATCTAACGGTTAGGGTCAATTTTTAAAAATAACTTACTCGAGATAGAATACCTCTTTATTCTTCCGCATTTTAATATAAGGTTTCGGAATTGGTAGGATAATTATGTTCCGAATCGCTGAATTGGTAGAGGTTCAGAGGATCTGATTCATTGGTCTCCTTGGTTATACGATCTTATTCCTTTGAACTACAATTCCATCTTTTAAGTAGTTTTCATTTACTTATTTCATAACTTTCATATTTTTTATCGGCATTGATTATTACTTTATACTTTTTTAATCAATTTTATTTTCAAATACAGTACACTGATATAAAAACAAATTTATAATGATAATAAGGGGTGCCGTTCCAAATTTGTTTCACTAAGCAAACCCCAAATAATAGGACTAGAAGAGCTGCTATAAGAGAAAATATCAGACCCATGGCAAGTAAGGGGGGATATAATAGATCTTATAGGTCGAAGTGTACCTGTCACCCCTAACTACAATACATACATACATATAATTAATACATAATTATTTCAAAAAAATATTAGATTTCTAACAAATTACTATTGTACAGAAATATGAAGAAAGCACAACTGAAGACAATTAAATTAAATTAGCAATAAGAAACAATTACAAAAAATATGTAAAATTTGTTTCCTTTTAATTAAATTACTTTATTATTTTATTAAATTTAGCTTTTCTGCTATATAATTCTGATTCATTCCATACCTCTCATTTGACATTGGTACGAACATGTGGGATGTAAAAAATATTTGGATAAAAAAACTAATATTTTAATTATATAATCTTTAGCTAAATTATACCAATATATTAATCAGTAGAATGTACCAACATTACCAACATAATACCTGTAACTTCATAATTATCAATTTCCCTTTTTGTGGTAAAGAACTGTTTGCGGATTACTTTTTTGTAACGTATACTCAACTTCATTCATTTTAGCACCAAGGAAATCTATTTATCTTTTATCTGTTGGTACATTTTCATTTTTTTTACTTTATAGACAGTTTTTTCCGACATCTTTCTGTCATCTTATGATACTTATTTAAATCACTCAGCTTAAAATAACTTTATTCAGTAGTATCATAAAAAATAAAAAGATTTTAGTGGCGCCCTTATAATTTCTTAAAGAAACAAATATTGTACTATAGTCAGAGCTAATGAACTTACTCACCCCTAGACGAGGTATTTAACTATCATAATTTTTGCTGTGATTAACATTTATAAATTTTGTTAATTATTGAAATATCTTTTACAACTAATTAAAGACGAAATTAATATTAATGGTTGTTTTATTGTAAATTACATTTTTTTTTTGGTATATTGTTATTTTTTAAAAGTTAACTAAAATTTTAATAAATTTACTCTCAACATTTAAATCATATCACAAATTGACGCCCAACGTCATAATATGGTTAGAGTTTGTCTTACAAATGCCTCTACGGAGACAAACTGGGAAACTTACATCTATAATAATTAATAATAATAATAATAATGTTTATTCATAATTATACTGAATACATGAAAAATATGGTGAAAGGAAAAATAAAAATTGGCAAAAAAAATGTTTTCGCTGAGGTATTTTAATACCTGTGTGCGGCCATTTGTTTTTTATATGTTTGGTGCTATTAGCACCATGAGTATTGCTTGTATATACATTCTTATAATAAACAAAAAAGACTACATCAATACATTTGTACAATAAATACATTAATACAGCACTACAAAGAGACAAATAGATAAAAAGGAACTAGACCTTATTTTTAAATTATACCTAATAATTGAATTTATTTTTTTTTTCATTATTAATACCACCAAAAACAAAATACCACAAAATATCACAAAACATCTGTGGCGTGTTTAACCAGTTCCAACCTACTTTACCAACTAGAGTTATACATATTTTTTTTTGTTAATTGTCGAGATAGTTGCCGCTAGCTAACAGTGAAGACGGGCGGGGTTTTTTTAATGAAAATTAATAACAAAAAGGGGCGCCACTTGATTTTACTATCCGACAATACACTTTCACCAGGCTAAAATCAAGAAAAGCCGCCTTCCAGTTGGCTCCTAGGAGGGTACAACCAAATAAGATGAAGTAAATTTAAATAGAAAATTAAATTTTAATGAGAATATAGAAAAATAATGTAGTAATACTAAATAAATATATATGTATATCAAATATAAAGATATTATATCAATTTAATGTAATGAAATATGCATTAATGTCCTCTTATATGATAATAGCAATAGTGCGTATGTAAAATAAAGAAAATACCAGACGTGTACACGTTTGTTTACAGCATAAAAAAAATAGTAATTTATTTTAGCAGCAACCTGCATGCATATATATAAAAAAATATATATTTAATTATTCCAAATTACTTTTGGCTCTTTTACTTTATTATAAAACAAAACTGTATTTTAATGTTCAATCATTCAAATTAATTTTACTATACAAAAAAAAAACAACGACTAAGTTTATCTTTAATTATAACTTCCTTATAACTAAACTTATCTGGATATCCAAGAGATACGGGAACTTCCCAGTAGTGGCACTTCCAAAATGGTTCACCAAGATTGAATCAAGTTGATGACACCGGTAAGTTATATATTTAGTCGATTGATACAAATACTTCAGCGTTTTACGGTGATGATATTAAAGAATAAAAAAAACCCTAAAATAAAATTTTATTATAGAAAAACATCTCTAATATCAGTAGGCAGGTTTAAAATCGGATTAGTTTTCAGACAAAAAGAAAAATGTTTAACAACTGATACAAAATAAATTAAATTTATTTTTTTCTTGTCGGCACTAAGCTACCAGCCAAAAATAATCATAAAACTTACTTGAAATAATACAAAAAAAACCATTAAAATATTTGATTTATATAATACGTAAATTAAATTAAGTTTAAACATCTATAAAGAAATTTTAAACTGATTTGGAATGAAACTTTATAAATAAGTTGCCAAAGTATCTGAAATGTATGTACTTTTATTAACAAAATAAATTATATAAAAAATTTCCGACTTAAAATATGAAAACCAAGAATTAAACTTACCTCACTTAGAGGGTTTTTGTTTCCAAAAAAAAACTATCTATAGTTGTTAGGTAACTTTCGGCTTGACTTTTCTTACTTAGGTTAGAGAATTTCGTCGGAAAAGATGTAAGATGACGTGTTTAGTAGTGGAAAGAAGCTAGGAGAGAAAAATCCCGCGTTGCGGATGGAAATTTTGTCCAACAAATAACAAATTGCATATAGAATTCAACCAAAATTCTTCCAATTTCTTCCAATAAAAATTTCCAATTAAAGAAAATTAATGTAATCCCTTTTTTTCTAATAAAGGTTGAGAAAAAACCACTCAATTTATGAAATATAACTTTCTTTTTTAAACTCTCAAATTCACTGCTAACATTTTAACCGATAAATCTCGTACCAAAAATAATTTTTATTTCTGTTTTAACAATCGATAATTTTTGTTTGCTTGACTGATAAGTTTTTTTGTCGGAACAAGAAATTATTTTAATTGCTCGGACATACGGAGGCACCTGTGAGAACTCATCAGAAATTGGGTATTAAAAATAAATAAACATTATTGTAGGTGTAATTAACAATAAACTTATTGTAAGCGACAACTAGAGGGCATAGACTTCTAACAATCTCAGAAAGAATTAAATATTTGGAATGAATATACCGGGAACACTAAGAAAAATAAATAAAAATATGTAAATAAAGTTAAGTTAAGAAAAGTTATTTTATGAAATTTCGTGAAACAGAAATAACAATGCTGATGTTTCCTTGGTATATTACAAAACCATTACACGCCCCCTTTGCTTCAAGAAAATTTACTTCGCTAAATTTTCATCAGTGATAGCTGGTTTCAGGTCTTTCGAGTTCCACGTACCAGCTGGATTTCCATGGTTATCCACCAACTCATATGTCCAAGGGGACAAACGTTTTTTATCAAAAAAGGTCCAATGTATTTAGGAGCCAGTTTTTTTGTGAAAAATTTTGCTGCATCAGACAAAACAAAGTTCTTTCTCCAAACTAACTGATTTGGTAGAAACTCTTCTCCACGTCTACGTAAATTGTATGATTTTTCATGTTTCTTCGCAGCTACGTCTAGCCTTCTTCTCACATCCTCGTATAATTTTTTGAAGCCTATTGTTCTATTTGGATCCTGTTCCTCATCATCTATTTGGTTCTTATATTCATTGCCGTCCAATATCATTAAACGCCCAAAGTTAATAAAATACGGTGTATAACTTGTTGATTCATGTACTGCAGTTCGCATGGCACAAGCCACTTGAGCCAAATTAACATCCCATACTTTATGATTATCAGAAATGTAGCTAGCAAGCATGGTCTTGAGTGTCTTGTTTACTCTTTCTGTTGGGTTTGCCTGTGGATGATAATAAGCATTAAATCGTATTTTGCAGTTGTATCTGTTAGCTAAGTTCTGAAATTCCGAAGACTTAAATTGTTTTCCGTTGTCGACAATGATTAACTTAGGCACACCAAAGAGCAAAAATACCTGTTCCTCGACAAGTTTTACTACAGCCTTGCTGGTCGCAGTCCTAAGTGGAAAAACTAGCGAAAACTTTGAAAAATAATCGGTTATTACCAGAACATACTGATGACCTTGTAAAGATCTAGGGAGCGGTCCCATAAAATCGATTGAGATCATCTCCCAAGGTCTAGTGACATTTGGTTGTTGGGTCATATGACCTCTCGGTCCACCTATATCTGGTTTATGAGCAGCACATATCGAACACTTCCTTACATAATTTGCTACGTCGGATTTCATCTTTGGCCAATAGTATCTTTCAATTAGACGGTTGTAAGTCTTGTTTACTCCTAAGTGTCCTGATGTAGGCCGGTCATGATAATCTCTAATGGCTGATTTTCTTTTTTCCTTGGCCAGGACTTCTTTCCACTGGGTTAGGGGATCTTCCAGTTCTCGTATTGCTGGCTCAACATATTTAAACAAACGACCATCCTCCGTTGTCCTCCAGTTAGCATATTTTGCAGGTTTATTCCTTACCAGTGTGATTAATCTTTTAAACCACCGATCATCTGATTCCACAGTAGTACTAGTCATTACATTGGCACTGTCTAAAATTGGTACGCTTCGACTAAGCATATCTGGAACAACTGAATCTTTTCCTTTACGGTGGGTTATTTTAAAGTCATAACCCTGCAAAGCTAAACTCCAACGTCCAAGTCTAGGTGTTGGGTTCTTAAGATTATGCAACCAGATCAAAGAGTAGTGATCTGTTACTACTTCAAAACGAACTCCTTCCAGATAGGGACGCAACTTCTCAACCGACCAAAGTACTGCTAGGCACTCCCTTTCGGTAGTAGTATAATTTCTCTCTAGTCGACTTAAGGACCGGCTTAGGTAAGTTATTACCCTATCGCTACCATCCGGGTTCTTTTGGACCAGTACACAACCTAGGCCATATGCAGAGGCATCTGTTTCAACTATAAAAGGCAATTCATAATCGGGGCAACTAAGTATTGGAGCTGACACAAGACATTCTTTTATTCTTTTAAATGACTCATCGCATTGAGCAGTCCACACAAATTTTTGGTTCTTCTTCAATAGAGAGGTAATCGGAGAGATTATCGTAGCAAATTCAGGTACAAATCTTCTATACCAACTGAACGTACCAATCACACGTCTTGCTTCTTTTACTGTTTTGGGGACCGGTATTTGTAGCATGGCTTGCACCTTTTCAGGATCTACGTGTAAACCGTTCCTATCTACCACGTAACCTAAATACTTCATTTCGGGTAAACAGAACTTGCACTTATCCATGGAAACTGTCAAATTCGCTTCTCTTAATCTTCGAAAGACTTCATCTAAAATTTGCAAATGTTTTTGAAATGTCTGAGTGATTATAATAACATCATCTAAATAAACAAACACGTATGGCTCTAATTCTGGTCCTAGTACCTTATCCATTAAACGTTGCCAAGTAGCAGGCGAATTGTGAAGTCCAAAGGGCATTCTGCAGAATTGAAATAAACCACGTCCAGGCACAGTGAATGCTGTGTACTGGCGTGAATTTTCCTCCACGCTGACTTGCCAAAAAGCACTCTTGATGTCTAATGACGAAATATAGATTGCTTCTTTAAGTTTATCCAAAGTATGAGAAATGTAAGGTAGGGGATAACCATCTCTTTCCGTAATTGCATTTAGCTTTCGGAAATCAACACAAAACCTATATTTTCCCTCTTCCTTCTTCTTAACGAGTAATATTGGCGATGACCAAGCACTGTTAGACCTTTCCACAATTCCCTGGTTAAGCATATCATCTAACTCAATATTAATTTGCTTTTGAACGACAGGAGACACCGGATAATACCGTTGTTTTATGGGAGACGAATTCGTTCTGATAATGTGCTCAACCAAGGTAGTACACCCAAGTTTATCCCCCATAAGAGCAATATTTCGGTCTACGAGTTCTTTAAGCTGCTGTTGTTCTTCTGAGGTGAGTATAGTTTGAGGTTTCTTAATCCCAATAACGCATAAAGAGTCTTCTTCTTTAGAAAAATGCCATTCGTTGTGTCTCAAGTCCGGTACTACACCCATTTCTCTCCAGAAGTTACTTCCTAGTATCAGGGTATGCTGAAGTTCAGGAATAACTAACACACGTATCAATTTAAGCCTATCCCTAACACGAAAAGGTACATAACAACTCCCTATACTACAACACTCCTGTCCATTTGCTACTCTGACACGGGTTCTCTGAGTTGCATCGAGCTGAAGAGACAGATTCTTTAGTTTATCTCATCCCTTACTTCCTACTATGGTGACTGAGGCTCCACTATCTAGAAGACCTAGTAGAGTTATACCTAATACATCGACTTTTAAATAAGGCCTTTCATCACCCTGGATGTTCTCCAAAATAAAGTCCAAAATGGGTTTAATTCTATCAGTCGAGGATTTTTTATTTCCACGGACGCTCCCACCTCGGCTTACTGAGGGCGTCGTGACCCGTTTCCCAAATCCTTACAATTAGGGCAAGTTTTTATCGTAAAGCCGTCTTTTTTACATCGAAAACATCTCTTCTTCTTTGGCTCTAAGCAACCGATAGCTTTGTGACCTGGTTGATTACAATTAAAACATAGCAAGGGGTTCGAGGTTTTTAACTTTCCTACATCCTGGGTAGGCAAAACAGTACTGCAAGCGTCTGATATCTCTGACTCAACTCCAACATAGGCTAGATCTGGTTCTAACGTAGCACCTGTTTTACGACTTGGTTGTATATACGACTCAACCGCAGACCTACGAGCTTCTAAGCGACGACCTAGTGTTCTAAGATGTGAAATAGACGTAACGTCTGTAAGACTAAGCTGAGTTTGGTAGAAAGGAAGTATGTTTTTCATTATAATTTTAAGTTGTACCTCCTCCGAAACTGAACAAGTTAACCGACCAAAAAGAGAACTCATGATAGACAAATATATCCCCATCGATTCATCATTTCCTTGTGTTCGTCTTTTAATTTCCTCAAACAATTTATCATTGTAGTCAGGTGGTTGGAATTCCTCTCGAAGTAATTCAACCAATGAATCCCAATCGTGTACCTCTTTTCGAACAGCCCTATACCAAATCAATGCTCTACCATTAAACAAATCCAACGCAGTATCAAACAACTCTTCCTTAGATATATTTCTCGCCACTCGTAATTCATCAACCGACTGCAAAAATGCATTTAATGATAGACCTTTCTTTTCACCCGAAAATTTTAAATCCCATTTCGATACCGGAACCGACCTAACTACCCTTCTTATTGCACTTGGAGCTGTAGCAGCAGGTGTACTTGTATCAAGACGTTGAACACGGTCATCATCTGAATCCGATGAGTCTGTATTAGCAGTGACCCTTAAAATAGAGATATCAACCGGAGTTACATTTTTCTCATCATATTCCTTTGCTCTAAGCCCCAACGAAGACATAAGACCCAATATCCTAGACATTAATTCAGCTTTCTTTACTTCGCTTCCCTCTATATTTGAAGATGCCTGCATATTTTCTATTCTACCCAGAAGATGAATAAGCCTGTTTTCCAATTTAACATAACTATTGCTACTTAAGGAATCTCTGAACTGCTGTACATCATGGGAAACCATGTCAAGTTTATCCTCAACAGCAGCCAAATCTTCTTCAAATGAAAAAGGATACGGAGGTCTTTTAATGCCAATGCCGGACTTTTCCATCTGCACAGCCTTGGACAAAGCTGATCGGTTCTGCTCTACTGTGCCAACTCCTATACCTCGAATTTTTAATTCATAAGTAAGCTCCTCTAAATTAAGCCGATTAATCCTAATTTTTCTAGATGTCGCCATAATTATCTAAATATCTATCTAAACTACAATCTTAGTTCTCCAAAAATTACTAATAACAACAATTAAACACAATAAAACAAAATAAGCTAAACAATTAACTAACAAAAGTATCAAAAACAAAAACCTTTTAGAAAGACAAGCCAAAATATACCGCAAAACCTGTTATAATCGGGCCCCACGTTGGGCGCCAGAAAATGTGGCGTGTTTAACCAGTTCCAACCTACTTTACCAACTAGAGTTATACATATTTTTTTTTTGTTAATTGTCGAGATAGTTGCCGCTAGCTAACAGTGAAGACGGGCGGGGTTTTTTAATGAAAATTAATAACAAAAAGGGGCGCCACTTGATTTTACTATCCGACAATACACTTTCACCAGGCTAAAATCAAGAAGAGCCGCCTTCCAGTTGGCTCCTAGGAGGGTACAACCAAATAAGATGAAGTAAATTTAAATAGAAAATTAAATTTTAATGAGAATATAGAAAAATAATGTAGTAATACTAAATAAATAAATATGTATATCAAATATAAAGATATTATATCAATTTAATGTAATGAAATATGCATTAATGTCCTCTTATATGATAATAGCAATAGTGCGTATGTAAAATAAAGAAAATACCAGACGTGTACACGTTTGTTTACAGCATAAAAAAATAGTAATTTATTTTAGCAGCAACCTGCATGCATATATATAAAAAAAATATATATTTAATTATTCCAAATTACTTTTGGCTCTTTTACTTTATTATAAAACAAAACTGTATTTTAATGTTCAATCATTCAAATTAATTTTACTAAAAAAAACAACGACTAAGTTTATCTTTAATTATAACTTCCTTATAACTAAACTTATCTGGATATCCAAGAGATACGGGAACTTCCCAGTAGTGGCACTTCCAAAATGGTTCACCAAGATTGAATCAAGTTGATGACACCGGTAAGTTATATATTTAGTCGATTGATACAAATACTTCAGCGTTTTACGGTGATGATATTAAAGAATAAAAAAAAAACCCTAAAATAAAATTTTATTATAGAAAAACATCTCTAATATCAGTAGGCAGGTTTAAAATCGGATTAGTTTTCAGACAAAAAGAAAAATGTTTAACAACTGATACAAAATAAATTAAATTTTTTTTTTCTTGTCGGCACTAAGCTACCAGCCAAAAATAATCATAAAACTTACTTGAAATAATACAAAAAAAACCATTAAAATATTTGATTTATATAATACGTAAATTAAATTAAGTTTAAACATCTATAAAGAAATTTTAAGCTGATTTGGAATGAAACTTTATAAATAAGTTGCCAAAGTGTCTGAAATGTATGTACTTTTATTAACAAAATAAATTATATAAAAATTTCCGACTTAAAATATGAAAACCAAAAATTAAAAAAAATGCTTACCTCACTTAGAGGGTTTTTGTTTCCCAAAAAAAACTATCTATAGTTGTTAGGTAACTTTCGGCTTGACTTTTCTTACTTAGGATAGAGAATTTCGTCGGAAAAGATGTAAGATGACGTGTTTAGTAGTGGAAAGCAGCTAGGAGAGAAAAATCCCGCGTTGCGGATGGAAATTTTGTCCAACAAATAACAAATTGCATATAGAATTCAACCAAAATTCTTCCAATTTCTTCCAATAAAAATTTCCAATTAAAGAAAATTAATGTAATCCCTTTTTTTCTAATAAAGGTTGAGAAAAAACCACTCAATTTATGAAATATAACTTTCTTTTTAAACTCTCAAATTCACTGCTAACATTTTAACCGATAAATCTCGTACCAAAAATAATTTTTATTTCTGTTTTAACAATCGATAATTTTTGTTTGCTTGACTGATAAGTTTTTTTGTCGGAACAAGAAATTATTTTAATTGCTCGGACATACGGAGGCACCTGTGAGAACTCATCAGAAATTGGGTATTAAAAATAAATAAACATTATTGTAGGTGTAATTAACAATAAACTTATTGTAAGCGACAACTAGAGGGCATAGACTTCTAACAATCTCAGAAAGAATTAAATATTTGGAATGAATATACCGGGAACACTAAGAAAAATAAATAAAAATATGTAAATAAAGTTAAGTTAAGAAAAGTTATTTTATGAAATTTCGTGAAACAGAAATAACAATGCTGATGTTTCCTTGGTATATTACAAAACCATTACACATCATAAAATATTACCAAACAATTTATATTTTTTCTTATCTTAAGTATCTTAGATCTATTAAGTCATTGAATACACACCTACCCCTTTGACCTATCCATTTCTTTATCTCGCATTTATAGCGCTTTAATTTTGTTATTTGTCTTATTTCGTCAGGTAAAAGATTATATAGCCTTGGTGCAAAGTAACTGGAGCAACGTTGACCGATAGTTTTTTGAAAGATTATAAGTATGCATATTGCTTTCTGGTGGGATACTTATGTTGAGGACAATCTAAACTTATTTCACCCTAAAACAAATTTACAAGAATATTTTGGCAGTATAATTGTCTTATGTCAAATAATTTACTTTCACTAAATAATAATTCGGTGGAATATATTCTCGTTTTTCTATACATAAGTTTTATTATCCATTTTTGTAGTGTGTTCAGACTTTTTTAGTAACATTCAGCAACGCCACCCCATCCAATAATTCCGAAGGTAAGGTGCGATTTCAATAAATAATCAAAGATTGTAATTAAATGCTTCTCTTGTAAAAAGTCTCATAAATATCTAAACGTATGTAATTGTTCTCTTATTTTGTTTATAATATTTTTTATCTGTAAGTTCCGCTTAAGGTGTCGATCTATTATAATGCCCAAATATCGAACTGAGGATGCCTCTGGGATTTTTATGGCGTCAGTTATATTAAGTTAATTAAAGTGTGGCAAATTATTTGGATAGGAACTAAATGGCAGATATTTGGTTTTTTCAATATTTAAGGTTAGTTTATTCAATTGAAACCATTTTATAAATATTTTAAAGTCTTCTTCAATTTCTGATTTCAAATTTTCCCATTTCGTAGATGTATAAGTTATTTCAGTATCATCAGCGAAGCTAATGATGTTTCCCTTTGTGTTTAATAAGAATATACTATTTACATAAATAATAAACAACAGAGGTCCCAGAACCGTCCCTTGTGGAACCCCATAGGTAACCGTTTTTGGATCACTAAGTATTCCATTAACGCTAACATACTGTTTCCTGCCTTCTAAATAACTCTTTATAATATTATAAACCTTTCCTCGTAGGCCATATAATTTCATCTTTTTTAGTAAAACCTTATGGGAAACTATATCGAAGGCTTTAGAGAGGTCCACAAAGATGGAAACAGCAGGAGTACTATGATCTATAGCTTGATATAATTGTTTAGTTAATGCATAAATTGCATCTTCCGTTGACCTTTCTCCTCTAAAGCTATATTGATCTACATGTAATATACCAAATTTGTTTAAAAATTTATCTATTCTTTTTTTAAGAATCTTTTCATAAATCTTTGAAATTACCGAAATCAAAGATACGGGTCTATAATTTTGTGTTTGTGTTTTATTTCCACTCTTATATAAAGGCTTAACTACACCAATTTTTAAGCAATCCGGAAAATATTCGAAATAAAAACTTTTATTAATAGTTTTTGGTCTTATGTTATCCCAGCCAGGTGTTTTTTTAAGTTTTAATTTATCGATGACCTGTTTTACTTCGTTTTCATTTGTATAAATTTGTATAAATGCATTGTTTCTTTCAAAACATCTATGCGTTCGTTAATATTATCTGGATCTGGTATTTTATTAGCATAATTTTGTCCTAGGTAATATGTATTAAATTCATTTGCAATACTAAAATTATCTGTAATTGTTTTACCTGTACTTGTTGTTAATTGTTTAATTTGAGTTTTAGGCCGTTTTTTACACATGGTTTATACATTCCCACAAAGCTGTGGATGAATTTTTATTTGTTTTAATTAACCCATCCATATAATTTCGTTTGGAAATTTTTATTAATGAATTTATTTTTTTCTTATAAATATTATATTTTGTCTTGATTGCAGCATCTTGTGGATTTTTTAATATTAAACTGTGTATGTTATTTTTCTCATTTATTGAAGTTGCCAAACCAGGTGTTATCCAAGGTTTTCTAATATGGAGTTTCTTATTTTTTATTTTAATATATTTTGTATTTTTGCCTAAGTAATAATTAATTTTATTTATGAACAATTTAAAACTAGTGTTAATACTATTTAAATGATACAATTCATCCCATTTTTCATTTTTGAGGTGTGATTTCAGTTTACCATAGTTAGTATAAATTTTATAATTTGACTTACTTGTAAGTACTAATATTTTTGAGTACGGTATTTAACGCTAGTTAAATTGGTGAGTGATCCGTTAAATCACTTTTAATTATGAAGCCAGATTAATTATTTGTATCACATTTAGTTTTTCAGAAAAAATGTACTTAAGTCGCTACGAAGGGCACCTTAGCGTGAAGTTTTGTACCCCTGTTTATCCTGCTGTACCTCGTCTATCTTTTCTTTGTTGCATTGTAGGGCCATGTATGAGAAAGAGAGAGAGAGAGAAAAAATGCAGCTTGTTAGATCATAAATCAAAATAAATGAAATAAGTAATTGATAAAAAAATAATCGTGGCTAAATGGGATTATTTTCCAAGGCCAAAAAAAAAGAAAAAATGATCCAAACATGAGTTATAACGACGATTCCCACAGAAACCGATGAGTAGCAGTTCTCACAGGATGGTAATCGGATGACGCCTTATCAGCATGAGAACGTTTACTTTTTACTTCTTGTTTCACTTTTTAGTTAGTCAGTAATTATAATTGTAACTATTAACATCAAACGTAAATATAAATTGTAATTTTCAAATTAAATAAAAGTTTTTAAAAATAAAGTTTGTATTTTAAAAGTGGCGCAGTCAGTAGGATACTTGGAATCTAAACGTATCGAACGCGTAGATTTTCGTTTTAACGATTGACTGAGTATCAGAACTTACGGACCTAGAAACTTTGTGCAAGTGAGAGTGGCTCCTACAACTTCAGGATCCCAGTATATCACACCGAAGCAGCCATAGCAACAAAGAGGACCCGTTGACGAAAATTGGAACAAAAATTGTCCAATTTTGCAGAGATATTCATCTGAGGCGGACAAAAATTGCCGAATTGGAGTGTGTCTCTATAGGAATGCTTGAATTTATCTTCATTTTACTACTGTAAGTACAATTTTATGTCTGAAGTTGACGAATTATCAAAAATCTTTAAAAATTTAAATATTGAACTTTCAACTGACTCGCAATATTTAAATAGAAGTTTGGTAAACAAAGTTATAAATAATACTAATTTAATTATGGCCGAATTTAAACCAGAATACCTTAATTGCGTGCCGACATTTGACGGCAATCCTAATGAATTAAATAGGTATTTAAGTGTTAGTAAATCATTAATTGATACATTTTACAAATTCGATACACCAAATGTTTTTCAAAATGTATATTTAATAAATTGTCTAATTTCTAAACTCACTGGTAATGCAAAATTAGTAGTGAATATACAAAATGTAAACACTTGGGACGACTTAAAAGATGTTTTAACTAGAAATTTTGCTGACCAGAGAGATGAAACTTGTCTTAATAGGGATTTAGTAATGATGAGACAACAAATCAATGAAAAACCACAACAATTCTATGACCGAGTTTTTGAACATTCTCAATCTTTTATGTAGCTATGTAGATGTTCACGAAATTAATAATGAATCAAAAAATTTAAAGAAAAGTTTATATAATAATGTAGCTTTAACTACCTTCTTATCAGGCCTTAAAGAACCGTTAGGCACCACCATTAGGTGTATGAAACCAAATAATTTAGCCGAAGCCTTACAATATGTTCTAAAAGAAGATAATGTACAATACTTTCAAAACTTTACTTAAAGAAATATCGTAAAACAACCACAAAGCGGTAAACCTTTTTGTATCACGCCAAAATTTTAATCATAATCCTAATAACCAATTTAATGCCCAAACTCCTAACCAATTTTTCAGACCACCAAGGTCATTTCCATCTCAACCTATACCTATTCGCCCTCAATTCCAAGACAACCCCAACGATTTCCTACAAACGCGCAAGTGTTTGGACCTCAGCAAAATAACAATGTTTTCAGACCTAATCAAAATTCGAACTTACCAAAGCCGACACCTATGAGTATTTCTACAAGAAACACTCACCAAAATTCAAATCCCAGACCTCCGAACCAAAATTATTTCCGCAACAATAGACCCCAAAATAATTTTATAGCAGAAGAATTATTTAATACTGATATCAATGAAGATACATCTCAACAATATTACTTAGCAAATCCACAGGATAATTATTATCCTGACGCTTCTATTAACGATAATTTTTATGAAACTTCTTACGAAGATTCCACAAATTTTCACGAAACGCCTCAAACTTCGAAGAAAAAATAACCCCCGAATTAATCTCCTTAAATTTAAATAACAATAGCGAATTAGCCCATGTAACACTTCCGGAATATAATATTAAACTTCTTATAGATTCAGGTTCAACTAGATCGTTTATTGATCCCGAGATAGCATTTCAATATTTTTCAAACGATTTAATAAATGACCCATTTACTGTAAAATCAGTTTTTCAAGAATCATTCCACAAATATAGCACCCTAATTCCTGCATCAAAAATGTTTAACCTACCCTATAATTTAAATCTCAAATTTTATGTTTTTAAATTCCATAGTGTTTTCCAAGGACTAATTGGCCTTGATAACCTAAAATTACTAAAAGCCAACCTAGACTTTTCTGGTGGCTGGATAAAAACTCCTTATAGTAAAATCAAATTAAATTTCCATAAAACACAAAAAGATAATACCATTAACGTGGAACCAAGAATAGAACAAGTTATAAAAATAAAAACCAGTGTAAAAAACGGCGAAATTATTATTCCACACCAAAAATTTCATGGTTGTGAAATACCGGAAAGTTTATCTATTGCGAAAAATGGAGAAGCATTAACTACTATTTTAAATATTACCACAAATCCAATAAAATTAAGCTTTTCAGAACCAATTCCTGTAGAAATATTCGATAATAAATATTCTGAAAATTTTGAAATTAATAATATGGAAGAATCGTCTCCACCAACTCTAGATCTCAATAAAATTAGAACTAATCATTTAAATGAAGAAGAAAAATCAAAAATTTTAAAACTTTGTTCTGAATATTCTGATATATTTTATAATGAAAATACACCACTAACCTTCTCAAATAAAGTAAAACATGAAATACGAACTAATGACGAAATTCCCGTTTACGCGAAAACTTATCGATACCCATTTATATATAAAAAAGAAGTTGATAAACAAATTCAAAATTTTTTAGACCACAAAATTATTAGACCAAGCTCAAGCGCTTGGAACGCACCCATATGGGTAGTTCCCAAAAAGCAAGACGCTTCAGGGAAACCTAAATTTCGGGTAGTAATAGATTATAGACGACTTAATGAAAAAACTGTAGATGATAAATACCCACTTCCAAACATAACTGATTTATTAGACAAATTGGGACGCTGCCAATACTTTACGACTTTGGATTTAGCTTCCGGTTTCCACCAGCTCGAAATGGCCGAAAAGGACATAGAAAAAACAGCTTTTAGCACAGAATCCGGGCACTGGGAATTTCTCCGGATGCCATTCGGTTTAAAAAACGCTCCAGCTACGTTCCAACGAGCTATGGATAATATATTGCGGGGAATACAAAACGAAAAATGTCTTGTTTACCTTGACGATATTATCGTTTTCTCGACATCGTTGCAGGAACATATCGAGAGATTAAAATGTGTGTTTGATCGACTCCGGGAGTCAAACTTCAAAATTCAGCTAGATAAGTCAGAATTCTTAAGAAAAGAAGTCGCTTATCTAGGGCATGTAGTGACACCTTCCGGTGTAAAATGCAATCCGAACAAAATAAAAGCAATCAAAGATTACCCGATATCCAAAACCACTAAACAGATTAAAGGGTTTTTAGGGCTTCTGGGATATTACAGACGTTTTATAAATAATTTCGCACATTTGACAAAACCTTTGACTAAATGCCTCAAAAAAGGAGCAACTATTGAACATAATGACGAATTTCTATCATGCTTTGAAACCTGTAAAAATATCCTTACCAATGACCCGATTTTTCTAAACTATTTAATTTGACTACCGATGCAAGTAACGTAGCCCTCGGGACAATACTTTCCCAAGGACCCATTGGAAAGGATCTCCCAATTGCTTACGCCTCACGAACTTTAAATGATTCCAAACGTAATTATGACACCACAGAAAAAGAACTTTTGGCCATAGTATGGGCCACCAAATATTTTCGACCCTACTTATACGGCAGAAAATTCACGATTATTTGTGACCATAAGCCACTTCAATGGCTTTTCTCTCTTAAAGATCCCAATTCCAAACTCATTAGATGGCGAATAAAACTAGATGAATTTGATTATAAAATAGTATACAAAAGCGGAAAACTTAATACGAATGCCGATGCGTTATCTAGAATAGAAATAAATACTAAAGAAACTAATCAAATATTAAACGACAAACATTTTTGGAAATTCAGAACAATAAACAACTAAAAGGTTGAATTAACTTCCACTATTTATTCTATAAATACTTTAAATTCAATGACAGCCGTTTCGCTATCGGAATAGCATCGTCAGATTGACATATTGAAGTTACATTTTGTTTGTTTGTAACTAGGTACTTGATGTTGATAAGTAGTTAAGGCTAGACCAAGTAAGGAAGTAATAAGACATAACAATATTAAAGCCTAGATGTTATTAGCCCTAAGGGATTATCCTGGATGTATTTCCCTCTAAGATCAGTATAACTGTGCAATGATATAGAAAAACCAGGAAAAAACTATATCCTGCTGATCTTTACAATAACTTAATATATTTGTGTTGTAATTACGTCTTATCTATGTATAAAATGAAGACTCAATCAAAGTAAACAATTTAATAGTGGTGAACTTCCAAGATTTATTTGTTCATTAACTACTTTATATTGTTGATCTGCTAGATGTCTTTTGATTTCAAGTTCTTCGAGGAAATCTAAATTTTGTTTTTTATCACAGGTGTGTAATATTTGAATGTCATTGGTGTGTATGAGTGAATGTGGATGTTCAAGAACATGTTTTGCATAGTTTGACTTATCTGGTTGTTGTAATCTATATGCTCTTAAATGTTCATTGAATCTTATTTCAAAATTTCTTTGTGTTTGACCTATATATACAGCATTACATTTTGGACAATTAATTTTGTAAACACCAGATTTTTTTAATTTAGGTAATTTTGTTTTTACATTTAACAATTTTGTACCAACATTATTGTGTGATTTGAATGAAATTATTACAGATGTTGTTAAATGTAAAAACAAAATTACCTAAATTAAAAAAATCTGGTGTTTACAAAATTAATTGTCCAAAATGTAATGCTGTATATATAGGTCAAACACAAAGAAATTTTGAAATAAGATTCAATGAACATTTAAGAGCATATAGATTACAACAACCAGATAAGTCAAACTATGCAAAACATGTTCTTGAACATCCACATTCACTCATACACACCAATGACATTCAAATATTACACACCTGTGATAAAAACAAAATTTAGATTTCCTCGAAGAACTTGAAATCAAAAGACATCTAGCAGATCAACAATATAAAGTAGTTAATGAACAAATAAATCTTGGAAGTTCACCACTATTAAATTGTTTACTTTGATTGAGTCTTCATTTTATACATAGATAAGACGTAATTACAACACAAATATATTAAGTTATTGTAAAGATCAGCAGGATATAGTTTTTTCCTGGTTTTTCTATATCATTGCACAGTTATACTGATCTTAGAGGGAAATACATCCAGGATAATCCCTTAGGGCTAATAACATCTAGGCTTTAATATTGTTATGTCTTATTACTTCCTTACTTGGTCTAGCCTTAACTACTTATCAACATCAAGTACCTAGTTACAAACAAACAAAATGTAACTTCAATATGTCAATCTGACGATGCTATTCCGATAGCGAAACGGCTGTCATTGAATTTAAAGTATTTATAGAATAAATAGTGGAAGTTAATTCAACCTTTTAGTTGTTTATTGTTCTGAATAAGATGAACTTTCACACAGTAAGGGTTAGTACCATAAATTTCATTTTTGGAAAGATGTTGATAATATTTTAAATCCCAATTCACCCTCACAACGAAGCCTCCATACTCCTTCACCCATATCCGTAGAAAACCAACTAAAAATCCCGACAACAAATGTAATACAAGACGAAAACAATGACCTAGATACCTTATCTCTTATAGTAAACCTCGACACTGACCTAGACAATTTAAATGAAACGACAATGAACTCGAATAATAACACAGTTAATTCTGCATTACAGCAAAATAACGAAAATATACTTGTAGACGAAACTGAATCTATTACAGTACATTCTAATAACGAAGAAAACCCCGTAATAGGAATTCCCATCGCGAATTGTGCAGTTAATATGGGACAAAATCAAATTATAGTCAGTTCTGTATTACATTCTCCGGCAAAACCAAAATTCACAATTCTTTTTGAAAAAAGAAACGCATGACAATTCAAATATCGGAAAATAATTTAGAACAAGACATTATAAATTTTATAAAAACTTTACTTCACCCGGTATCCAATATCATATTTATTTCGAAAGTCCTGAATTGTACGAACCATTTTCGACAACCTTACAAAAATACTTCAAATCAAACTCAATCAAACTTAAACGGTGTATGAAAAAACTGATAGATGTTACTGATCAAGAGGAAATTAAAATTATCATACAAAACTATCATGAAGGTAAAACAAACCATCGTGGAATAGACGAAACGTACCAAAGAATAAAAGAAAAATACTTTTGGCCTGACCTTAAGGAATCTATACAAACATTCATAAACGAATGTGAAATATGTCACCAAAGTAAATATGAACGCAATCCCGTCCATATGCAATTAAACATTACTCCAACTGCCTCAAATCCATTCGAAATTATTCATTTAGATTCTTTCACATTGGAACAAAACAAATTTTTAACCATTATCGATAGTTTTTCCAAATACGCACAAGCCTATCATATAAATTCAGCCTCTAGTACCGAAGTAGTGGACAACTTGATTAAATTCTTTTCTCATCATGGTATCCCAAAACAAATTATAGTTGACAACGGTACAGAATTTAAAAATTTTCTGTTAACCGAGTTATTAAACCTTCATAAAATCCAAATTCACTTTACCTCACCAAATCATCCCCAATCCAATGGACAAATTGAGAGGTTCCACTCAACCTTAATAGAGCACATAAGACTTCTAAATACTAAAGGGTTTTCGAAGACTCCGATTAAAATGAAGATGTTGTATGCAATACTTGCGTATAATCATTTAATTCATTCCTCTACCAAATTAAAACCAATAGACATAGTTAACGGACACATTAATAATCATAAGGAAAAAACTAAATTACTGTACTCGAAAATTGATACTGATCTAATTAATCAAAAGGAAAAAATAATTACTAAATTAAATACAAAAAGAGATAAACCTGAAATATTCAAACCCACTCATAAAGTTTATATTAAAAACCACATTCATCAGAAACATGCCAACAAATATTCTAAACCGGTAAAATTAAAAAACGTAAATCTTAAAACAAAAACAGTTTCCACTGAACATAAAGATAAGATACATATGGATAACTTGAAACGTCCCCGGAAAATTAATGAACCTAAAGATAACTAAAATTTTTTATTAGTATAATAAGATTAAAATAAGATATCATTAATAAATTAGAATGTAGTGTTCATTTTTATTTCAGATTTTCTGGAACTAAAGGACTCCAGGAAAAAGTTAGAATTAGAAACTTAGTTGATAACCCCGGTCTGTTACCATTTAAACTAGGAACCGCTAAGATTGAAATGTACAATCATGCACTAATACATTATTATGATTTGAATCCAATTATTTTAGAAATAAATAAAATAAAAATCCAAGCTGAAAAAATTAGAGTTCTTGCTAATCAAAACCATCAAATTGACGATATTATAACAAATTATTGTAAGTAGATTTTACAGAGTCTTCGATAAAAAATAAAATAACAGAAATATTTCCTCATCCCCTAAGGACAAAAAGAGGTTTAATTAATGGTTTAGGATCAATTTTCAAGTCTATTACTGGAAACTTAGATTCCAATGATGGAGAAAGGTTCGAAACTCTTATCAAAGATTGCAAAAGAATCAAAATAATTTAGCTAACAAAATAAGAACACAAAATACATTATCAGTCTCACTTAATAATAAATTCGAAAAAACTATTGGACAAATAACAAATAATGAAAAAATCATAGAAACAAAAATAAAATTCATTCAGAATTTATTAAATAAAGAATCTTATAACGAATATTACTTACATATTAAATCAGCCATAAACATAATAATAAATATGTACGAAATTATTAATTCAGTATTAAATGAGATAGAAAACTCAATAACATTTGCCAAATTACAAGTTATGCACCCAAGTATAATTAAAACCACAGATTTGTTTAATCAGTTAAAAAATTTAGAAAATATTGTTTCAAAAAATGAATTGCCTTTGGAAATCGAATTTGATAATATATTACTTTTCGAGAAATTAATAAAAATAGATTGTTATTCATATAATAACAAAATTACTTATATTCTAAACGTTCCTATAACATACCCCAAAAAATTTAATTACTACCATTTATTTTCGGCTCCAATATCAGAAGCAGGTCAGTTTAAAGTAATAATACCCCGAAATAAATATTTAATTACAAATAACGTCAACTTCGCATATTCAAGCAAACCTTGCACAGAAACTCTCCCACAGCAATATGTCTGCCCGAGAATAAATTTGCAAGAAGCTACCCAACAGGACCAACCCTGCGAAACAAATCTACTCAATATGAAGAATACCTCCAATTGCCAAAAAACCAGAATTAAAATATCAGATCCACTTTTAAAACAATTAAATAATTTCCATTGGTTGTATACCATTCCAGCTCAAAATACTGTAAACCTTAGATGTCCTAACCAAGGAGAAACTAAATACTTAACTCCTGGCACTTATCTATTAGAAATTCCTCAAGGATGCCAAGTAAAAACTCTTCAAACAACAATTAGTAATCAACAGTTATCTACCCGTTCCAGCCAACCGATATTACTATTAAACTTCGACAATAGTACTCTTCACTCAATCTCAGACAATCTAGATATTCACTTGGAAGACATCGAACTCGACAGTCTACAATCTTTAAGAAATAAATTCATGGAAAATCAACCTCAATTAACTTTCAAAAACATTTCAAAAATACCAAGTATATGGACCATATTGATTTATGGATTTCTAATCCTGGGCACCTTATTCTGTATCTACAAGAAATGGGCACCCAAATACTGCAAGTCTACCAAAGAAAATTCACCCCAATTGGACCCCACAGTTCAACTTCCTCGCTAGCTACGTAAGTCGAATTTACGAAGGGAGGAGTTATAACGACGATTCCCACAGAAACCGATGAGTAGCAGTTCTCACAGGATGGTAATCGGATGACGCCTTATCAGCATGAGAACGTTTACTTTTTACTTCTTGTTTCACTTTTTAGTTAGTCAGTAATTATAATTGTAACTATTAACATCAAACGTAAATATAAATTGTAATTTTCAAATTAAATAAAAGTTTTTAAAAATAAAGTTTAAAGTTTGTATTTTAAAAGTCATGTTTTACTTACAGATCTTGTGATATTATTTATGCATGATATGAAATCATAGGTATTTAAGTAGTTTTTATAATCCTCAACATAAGCATCATTACTTAATAGGTTAATATTCATGTCTCCTTCAATAATATGTGTTTGTTTTGTTTTAGTTTTTTCTAAATATTTTGATAAGTCAATATTAAACTGGTCATATGTTGATAAAGTGTTTGCTGATCTATAGATAGCAGTTAAAAAAATACTATTACTTTTCAGCGAAATTTCTAATTCCGCAGCCTTGTGATTACCAATAAATGTTGTATCAAATGTGTAATTAAAAAAAGACCTAAAATAAATAACTATACCATCGTTCCTATTTAACATTCCGCCATTATACAAAATGTCGTACCCTTGCAGAAAAAAAATATATATAGCGTGTATATTAGGGATATTACCAAGAGATTTGGATAAGTTTGAAAGTTCGGTTCTACCACTTTCATTTCAACTCCTTTTATCTATCTTGGACTCATCTGTGTACCACACCAGTGAGCCCTCTTTCAGCTCTGGTTCGACTTCTTCAACTGGATGTCGGTTTTCTATAACCACTTCAAATGGCGCCACAAAGTCAAATTCAACTGGCATAGTATCTAATGGTTGATTTAAGGATTTTATTAGAATTTTTTTAGGTTCCTTTGATGAGCAACTAAATCACTATGTTTTGTGTCTGTTGCAGTCGTAAGGCACTAGCGCAGCCTCTCTCACAATGCAATGTTGCAGCAGATGTTGACACTGCATCGCATCTAAGGCTGCTGTCGGGCGCGTTGTCGTTGCCCCTGTTATTTCCAGACAAGCCAGCTGTTGCACTTTTTGCAAATTAGCACATGCCATTGATTGTTGAATTTTTGGCCACCACAGTAATGAAGCATAGCTGGCCTTGGGCTTAATAATCCTTTGGTTTTAAGCCCCCAATTCTTTCCAAATATCCTGCAGCTAGTACAGCTCGCCACTAAAATTATGGATAAGATTTTTTCTAAATGATTGTTCCAAATTAGGTTTTTATCCAAGATCACTGCTAGATATTTTACCTCCTTTTATATTAGTTTAAGGTCATATTTTAAAAAGACCTACAGTTTAACCAAGATAAGTGAGAATTGGATAAGTGAAAAAACTCTATAAGTGAAAGTATTAGCCAGGATTCATCATTTTAAGCTCCCTAGACTTTTATTAGCGAGAAAAAGCAACCTGTGTAAGAGAGAGTCGTTTTCCCCTCATGGAACTCCGTAAGGCTGCTACTTATCTATATCTCTATAAGCGACAGTCGAACTTTATTTATTTTATTTAGGAGGAACAAATGACAAAATAAATTTAATATCTGCTATTTTATAACTTAATTTCCGTTGAACTTTCTGGTTTTTTCGTCAATATTGTAGCTATTCTATTTCTTGGAACTAAGTAACATTGCTGCATCACTTGCTTTGACTTGTTATTGCTGTGTACCTCTATAAGAGAGAAACGCTACCCATGTACCTATATTAGCAAGAAACTCAGATTAGTGAGAAACCTCTATAAGCGAGAATGATATTGTGCTTCATTGAACTCTCACTTACTCAAGTTTGACTCTATTACAAATGTTATCTTTGGGCTCAAGGGACAACGGGCGTTCTGCGTTGTTAGCGCGAGTCCTAACTGGCAACTTGCAAGACTGGAATAACTGTGCAATAGAATAACAATTGCTACGCAGCTTTAAAGTGAGGTATAAAAATAATGAAGAAAATTAATGGGAAAATTTTTAAGGAGATTGAGTTATCAATAGGAAACACAATATATATGACTATAAAACTACTGCACAAAATTTGTGGAAAAGTATTATCAAGGTCCAAACAGCATATTTTGTTCTTAAATGCATTGAATGGCAGTACCGTCAAGATTTTAACAAAGTGGCAAAAACACGTTCACAAAATATTTTGAAAGACGAATTGCTATGAAGGCTATGTAGAAAAATATCAGCAGAAAATATGAATATGGAAAATTGATACCGCAATCAAAGACAAAGCGACCAATTCCAGAGTCTTCACTAAACATTATTTTTTGTACAGTTAAAACACGATGCATTTTATTTTTAAATCTAATAATTTACAGTAAAGTTACTGTGCAAATGTAATTTAATAAAAATTAATTTTTTTTGTATAAACATTTTGTTCCCCCTTTCATCTCTCCTTTTTCAGTGAATTGTTAAAAATTATTGTAATTGAGATGGGACAATTTTTTTTATTTTAACTTTTTTCTTTTTTAATAGTACAGTCAAATACGTATACAGAGTAATTGACTGGCCCTGGGTTTCAAGATTTAACAATGTTTGTACCTTACGAACCTCCACTATAAATGAAATTTAATAAATGAAGTTTATTACTAGGAAAACATTAACGTCTTTATATACTACTGGTTATTTTGTAAAAACATTTAAATTACTAGTTTCATTTTGAGTTTAAATTGCTTCAAATATTATTTGTAGATCTTTTTATCACTTCATTGACTCGACAGTCGTTCGACTCTGTAAATTTAGTACCTTTCTAATGAACTCACAAGCCATTAAAGTAATGCCACTCTTCAGGATTTATTTTATGAACTGAACTCGCCTGAGCTGACATCTCCCTACATCAACGTCGTTTTTGTTGTCAAATTACTGGCAAGATAACGAAAATATGGACTGCTTAAGTACTTTGTTTGTGTAAGCGAATATTTTGCTAGGTTTTACTTCCTCCACACTTTCTTAACACTATTATTTTATTAAGAAATTTTACGACTGCAGGGCTCAACAGATCATAAATGTTTCTGTCCCTAATTATTACGAATTTTACATTTGCATGCATAGATATCCTTACAATAGTAATAGTTATTTGAAAAGAAATAAAAATATTTTTTTTGATTAAGTGTTATTACATTGTTAAAAATAATGTTCTGAATATATTAAAACGGTTATAAATAAGATTACACATAATTCAACAGAAATTGTAGCATATCTTTTGTACAAAGTGATTACCATGTAACATAAAGTATACGTTCACTAGGTGATATAGGTTAGCTTTAATTATAGATGATAAACAGATATCAATTGAAATATCACACTAACTTCTACTACAATAAAAATCACTAACTATGATTTAAGAAATGTACTATATAACCGGTAGTATCTTCTATTATAAACCGCTTGACAATTAAAGTGGGTATTTTAAATTTCAAAAAAATTGCGTACAAAAATAATATTTTAAATATCCGTTTCATGTTATCAATAAACTCTGTTTATAGCAAGTTATATCCACACCGTTATCAAGAGACACCTGCAAAACTGCAACGTAAAGACTTTTGTATCAACTTTATTCATTGATAAATTTAATTGTAAGATTCATTCTTTCTATTCGAAAAATAAAATTGGCGCAGTCAGTAGGATTCGTGTGAGTCTATGTTTGTTTACCGTTTATCGAATAGTTCGATCGGATATCAGTGACTTTAGACTTTAACGTTTTAAACACGAATTTAAACTTTTGTTGGTGTTTCAACGTCTCTTCAGCAGAAATTGTCAACAACGAGGATCGGGAGAAAAGGACTTCGGCAGCCACCTTCTTCTGTAAGTGCCAAAATTTTCTTTTTTCCGCCTATCCTAGCTTTTCATAGTCTTGGGTAGATAATTTATTAAGTGAAAATTTATATTTTTGATATACTTTTATTTTATGAACGATAAAGATATGGATACTTTGATAAATTTTTTAAATAAAATTAAAATTAATAAAGTTAGTAATAATTTAAATACAAATAAAGTATAAAATGGCTATTTGAATTTTTTTAGTTTTAATAGCGAAAAGAAATAAATTGAAAGCAGTTAAACTTTTAAATTCTTCTGATGTGCAAAATTAAATATATTAGTGTACTTGTAAAAAATGTTTCATTAAAACCGTGCATGGACTAGTGTAATTTCATCCCTCAAAGAAAATTAAATATAGCATTATGTGCCGAGCGTACAAAAGGTAGTTAACTCCGTAACCAGAAACTTCCTTGAAAACTTAAATTATTACTTGGCATATTTGAACTGGGAAATGTAAATTTTTCGATACGTGCCACCGGGTAGTCGGCAAACTGGTCGTTAATTTTCAGATATAACATTCTAATGAGTTGAAATGGGTGTTCGAGGTTTTGAATAAATATTAGATAATATACTTCACAAAAGCGTAAAAGGCCTTTTAGGGAAAAAAAGTCATAAAAAACCAATGTAGATTATGAAAATGTTTCTTTTTCCGATTAATTATTTAGGCCCGCTCAACGTGGCGTCGAATTTCAACTGCAATTTCGACTAAACTTAAACAGTGGAGAGATAAATTGACAAAGAAATTAGTTATTGAATTTAGCATCATTAAAGTAATTTTTTTAATCAAAAATTCAAGCAAAACTCTGACAGATTTAATCAATTTTAAAATGTGAGAGAAATAGACAAAACCAGGATCATTTTTAATAAGCAATACTTTACCCCAAATGAGTAAACCAATTATGAATAAAGTTTTACATATAATTTCTTATAAACCGTATGACACAAAAGTTATGTTGTCTTGTTGTGTCGCAAATCTTTTAAAAATGGAAAAGTATGTTGCAGCAAATACTGACCTTGTCATAAGTCAAAAAGATAAAAAAAACGATTTATTTTTTTCCATATGTAAAATTTGATAATATCAATAAATCGCTTTCTTTTTTTAGGCTAAGTGAACAATCATATCGAATATGTTTGGTTATCTCTTCTAGAAAATTATTACTTATTCTGGATATGTAGCCCCAGAGTCATATCTTATGGTGTCCCCAGTGTCCGATCAGCAACTAATATTATTAATAAGTATATAAATCTTGGAAGTTCTCCACTATTAACAACAACATGACACAGTCAACTATCTTGCTTTTTTAAAAATATGGGTTACTGTTATATGGGCAGCTAAAGACATAACTACAGTTTTTTGGATTTTATAAGCTTAACTTCCATACTCATGGTACCACCATTTAAGGCATCTAAGTACTTGTAAGTTCGCAAGATCTCTGCCTGGCCCAAAGGGTTTTTGGTCTTACGAATATCACCTTTACTTTTTCATGGTCTTGTTTCCAACTGCTGAATATTATATATTTATATTTATTATAAAGTTTTATCTTAAGGTTTTATATTTGGTCAATATTTATACGGCATGGCTATCAATTGTATCACAATATAATCTTTTTACATAAAAAGTCTTAGGTTTAATTTGTTTTTTATCGATTTCATTTCGTGGAAAACTGAAATCGTGGAAGTATTATTATGGAGTTATTAAAAAAAAATATTGTAGCAACCATTACTCTATTCATCTAACTCAAAACAGCTGTATATATAGGTCACAAAAATTTGTCAAGTAAAACTCAATTAACACTTAAGAGCATATTTATTACAGCATCCAGATAAGTCAAACTATGCAAAACACCTACTTGAACATCCAGATCCACTTATAAACATACTACAAAATTTGGATTTCCTTGAAGAACTCAAAATGAAAAGATTCTAGCATATCAACAATTTAAATCTTGTAAGTTCTCCACTATTAAACTGTTTACTTTGATTGAGTCTTCATGTTTTATACATAAATAAGACGTAAATGTAAAACTATTATAATACGTTTTTCTATATCATTGCACAGAGGGAAACACATCCAGGATGATCCCTTAGGGCTAATAACATTTAGGCTTTAATATTGTTGTCTTATTATTTTCATACTTGGTCTGGTCTTAACACTAGTTAATCTACATCAGGTAGACCTTAAGAAAACTAATTTTTTTTAACTAATTAACGTTGAAGTTTTGTTTAAACGTTTAGTTGTTTAGTGTTTGTTCAAAGTTATTTGTTTAATATTTTTTACAGAAGAAGTAGAATCAAAATCACTATCGAAATGATTTGTTAAGATATTCTCCAAATAAAATGTTTTTATTTATTTTTTATACGTGTCCATTTTCTACATTATTCCGCTGGAAAATAATTCAGTCCTGGATTCCACTGGCCGATGTATGTCTCAGACAATATACGACAGTAATAGTCCAAAGTCATAAATTTAAAAGGAGCAACAATAAAAATCGTCGTAGGGCAGTAGATAACCCTACAAATCGATACACCTTTACAGTTTCACCCCAATATACCTTTTTCAGTGACGTGGTTAAATAATATTTGTTTTATAAATTGTTTTAGAAAAACATTTAAATATAGATTTTAGTCAATATTTGTCCTAATATTGAACAAATATTATCAAAGTAGAAATAAATGGCGCGATAATAGCGAAATATACTAAATAAAAAAATTAACTTTTAGGAAAAAGATATACAGTCAAACGTAGATATAATCGAAAAATTTTCCTTTACACTGACGTCACACCTACACCTTTTGTTATTAACAACTAAATATAGCTGTTGTTTAAATTTAATTTTGTACTTAGGTACCGTAAAATAAAAATATAAAATAAGATGTTTTAAAAGAAACTTATTTTATAGAATTTATTTTAATGTAAAATTAGATGTATCAAAATACTGACAGTTGTCATAAGAGGTCAAAATAATTTCCTATGAATACAACCGTTTAAACGTTTTTTGCACATATCTTTCCAACATTCGAAGGTTATAGAGTTGAAAAGAACGTCAAACATTGCTTGATAAACAAGTGTCCATAATTATTTGATGAGTTTCTACTTCCAGTAAACATGGATGAGGTATATAAAACTTGTGTTTACTACTGCTCGCTGTTAGTAACTTCGGGGTAAAAGTGAATGTTTTCGACTGAAAACTGGATAAGTAAGACCTATAAGTGAGAATAATAACCAGTACCCATTATTTTAGGCTCCCAAAACCTCTATTAGCGAGAAACAGAAACCTCTTTAAGAAATAGTCTGTTTCCCTCATGAACCTCTGTAAGTGAGACTACTACTTATCTATTATATACCTCTATAAGCGACAGTCGAGCTTTATTTTATTTATATTTTTTAGGACAAACAATTACAAATTAAACATCTGCTATTTTATGACTTATTCTTAACTTTCGTAGAACTTCCTCCCAAAAATAAAATACAATTTTTGTTTGAAAAACTGCCCATATACAAAAAATTGAGGAACAAAAAAATATTCTTAAATATATTGTAAAACAGTAAAAATAGCAACAAAAATGTTCACATTAAAACAAAATAAAAAAATGTTTTAAAAGGTGTATTCTTAATATATATTAACGTAATTAATCACCAAGGTAAACTTGCAGTTTTACAAAGCAAATGTTTTCTTTTAAAACAGAATGTGACCTGTAAAACCTTGACCTACATAATCAGGTTGTCTCTTTTCGCTGGCCAACTCAAAAACAAAAACGACGTTTGCTCGTCTTCGTTTACATATATTAGGACGCTACGCCAAACAGAACATTACACATTAAAACATTAAGGATATATTCCTGACATTAAGGTCCCAATGTCATTTAGCAAACGATCCTCTTTTCGTCAAAATATAAAAAGTCCATTATTTTAATGACTTGCTTAACTTAGCTTATTTGGCCTTGTAAATACAAGAATATGGAGTAATTGCAGGAAACATGTTTAGTCTCGTTTACCCACCAATAGGCTAACCGGCCTTAGTATAAGGGACGCTGATGCTTATGCCCGTAGTTATGTATCTCCACGTGGATATGCTCACCATCAGTAGCTTTTTGGAAGTAAAAAGGAGTATAGCGCTTACTTTATCGTACGTAACGGAGTGCAAGACCGGTGCGATTAAATTTGTTTTGTTGATATTTGCGGCCTGTTGTGGCTTTTATTGAAATTAGAAAATCATCCTAGTGATATTCAGGTAGAAGATGAAGCCGAAGATAAGGAGGATAACAAATAGCGTTAGGATGACCAAAATAGTGAACAAGAGATGATTGAGTCCGACCAAAAAGATACAAAGAAGGACCTTTTTGTTAATAGAGCCTACTATCGTTTAAAAATAAACACGGTCGCGACGGGTTAAAGAAGAGGCTTGTTCATCATTTAAATACTTTAAAGTGGAAGATGTCCAGGAATATGAAAATATTTTCACCGTTGCTGTTTTTTAAACGAAAATAACGATATTTATGAAAATTTGCAGATAAGTGCAATGGAACAAAACGCATCTGATGTACATTTTTTGATAATAATATACTTCCGGTTTAACCGGAAATGCCATCAACTTCTTTAATTTAAATGGGACACCTTGTATATTTTTACAGATTTTGAAAGAGCTTGTTATTTTGAATTCATACATACTGAGTTTAGTTTAAAAAAATTTGTTAAAACGAGGAATATAGCACTTTAACCAACCTCCTTTGAGTTTTTTGCATTAGAGCAAAAAACTATTTAGATAAACTAATTCATGTTTGTATGCATAGTAATAAATAAACAAGTACTGTTTAGTACGTCTTTTGTTCTTCAAGTGTTAAATTCTAATTGACGGAAATAAATTGCACAATTTAGAATGGTTCAATTAAGTGAAAAAGAGCGTATTGAAATTTTAATTATGATCGGTTATGGTAATCGTGTTAGAACTCATGAAGAAGTGTATCATATTTTTAATAATTTGCGTCCGGAGAGAAATCCTATATCACGCTCAACAGTAACTAAAATATTACAACGTTTTAATACTACTGGGATGGTAAAAAATTTGCTAAAACCTGGAAGACCGCGGACTGCAACGAACGAAACTATTAAACAAAATATTGCAATCGACTTAGAAGAATCACCTCAAACTTCCACCACAAATTTGGCACTAAACCATGGTATCGTTCTGTAGGAAAGATATTAAAAAGTGAAAAGTATCATCCGTATTAGGTACAGTTGGTTCAAGAATTGTCATACGATGATTTTGACCGACGGCTGGAATTTTGCGAACGGCTAATGGAGATCTGTAACGTCAACGAAAATTTTGCTTTTGCATAGTTTTTTCCGATAAGGCAACTTTTTAATTAAATGGAAAAGTTAATTGCCATAACTCAAGGTGGTCAAATGAGAAACCTTATTGGATTCATGAAGCACATATCCAGCATCCACAGAAGTTAAATGTTTGGATGGGAATTGTCGAAAATAAGCTTATAGGCCCATTTTTTATCGACGTAAACTTGAATGGTGACAAGTATTTGGATCTACTAAATAATGAAATTATTCCTGCACTTCAACAAAATGGGCAATTACCACAAAATATTTGGTTTCAACAAGATATAGCACCTCCCCACTATAATAGACGGGCTAGGGATTTTCTGGATGCCAATTTTCCAAATCGATGGATTGGACGTAGAGGATTCATAGAGTGGCCTGCTCGTTCTCCGGATCTTAGCCCGTTAGATTTTTTTCTTTGGGGTTATCTTAAATCACATGTATTACGTTAGACGACCAACAAACTTACAGGAATTAAGATAAAGAATTATTGATAAATATGAACTAATACGTGGAGAAGTCTTGGAAAGAGTGACTCAAGAATTTGTTAATAGGATGGCATATTGTCAGCAAGTAAACGGCGAGCATTTTGAACATTTGAAGTAATTTTGTTTCTCATTATTCTAAAATAATAAAATGTACATCTATTGTACTACTAACAGTGAGTTATTCCTCGTTTTTACAAATTTGTTTACATTAAACTCAGTATGTATGAATTCAAAATAACAAGCTCTTTCAAAATCTGTAAAAATATATAGAGTGTCCCATTTAAATTAAAAAAGTTGATGGCATTTCCGGTTAAACCGGAAGTATATTATTTTAAAAAAATGTACATCAGATGCGTTTTGTTCCATTGCACTTACCTGCAAATTTTTATAAATATCGTTCTTTTCGTTTAAAAGATATTTACTTGGTTCCATACTTTATCCCAACCCTGTATAGATATTGGTTAAGTCTAGGACGGGTTCTTATTTGTCTTGAATGAAAATTACACGGCCATTCAATTATACTGTATGTGCACAAATAAAAGACGCTGAAATCAGGAAGCCTGTGAAATAGAATCGCATCATATGAAACATGTGACAATCGTTGTCATGGTATTTTTAAAGTTTTTTTATTCTAAAAAACTGTCAAAAAGATTCGAAATGGTAATTACAACGCAAGAAAAAATATTTATTATTCAGTATTATTTCCGCTCATACGGGAACCGACGATGAAATGTAGCTAGTTTTTTAATGGCTGTCAATCAATATCGGGAAGAGTTTCAGAAGCCTGTACCGACTAATAAGGACTTGTTAAGAGTCGTTGCAAAACTTTGACGAACAGGAAGGGTTATAACTCAACGCAAAAGCTGTACTGGTCTTCCAGTTACTGTGACAATAAAAGCGAATCAAGAAAGGCTATTACAACAGGTGTTAAAATCACCAAAAAAAAGTCTCTAAAAGTAAAACGTCTACCCGAAAAATGTTTAAGGAGATTGGACAACACTTGACAGGACAAGACAAGAAATCAAGAGTTGTTTATTGCGCTTCAGTCTTGGCAATGGTTTATAAACAACCCTTTTTTTCTATCGTGTATTACAGATGAATGTCATATCCATCTGAATGGATTTATCAATCAACAGACAAATCATTTTCTTGGTTTTGAACGACCTAACATCATCGTAGAGAAACCTCTTTATAGTGACCTACAGTTAAATGGTTCCAACAGGATGGGGCTTCTTGTAATACCATGACAGCATCCTTAGATTCGATTAGAGAAAATTTTGAGGACCGCGTTTCCCGTAACACGAATTTTCCTTACGCTTCTCATTAAGCTGATCTAAGAACCCTTGATGCTTACTTATGGGGTATGATGAAACAGAAAACCCACTGGCAACTATCGATGAACTCCGTGAAAAAATTTTGATCATTTTCAGAAGAATGCAGCAGCTTATTTTGAATAACATGAATATGAATAACATGAATAACATATGAATATGAATAACATGAATAACAGAATAACATATGAATATGAATAACATGAATACCATGCTAAGCCATCTTATTAAGCGTTTTGAGTACTGCTTGGAACGCAATGGCGAGCAGTTTGAACAAATTTTTTATAGAAACAAAACCTAAAATTCGCATTGTTTGAAATATTGTAAATTAATTTTTCATGTTAAGCTTTAATTTTTTAATGTCGTTTGTTTTGGCGCATGGTGCATTTTATAATATTTGACAATACTTAATTAAATTATTGATTCGATTGCATAATCGGATAAAATTTATAAAATGTTAACTATTTTGTGAAGTGTTTTTTATATGGTGTTTATAATTATTGTACCACAACCTTAGAGTATAAATACATACATAGAGGCAATTGCTTACGTTTACGTTAAAGGTAATATGCAAATAAAAAAGTTGGGATGTTCTATGAGGAAAACAATGAGTTACGTTTCAGGATTATTTTTACCATTTTCACAGAACATAATGTATTACTTCTTTTCGCGTTCCTAGATTGCCGTGGTTCACGAAGGCTCATTTAACTAGGATAAATAGCCATATTTTCATTGATTGTTTTTGAATATAAAGTGGTTGTGATTTTGTGTTATTTAACTTCCAAATAGTATTTAGACGATTAGAAGTGAAGTGATAATGATTCGGATGTGTTTGATTTGCAAGAATAATAATAAGAATAATCTTATTTCACAGATTTCAAGAGTTACTTAGTTTCTGCTTAAGCTCAACCCTCACTCTTTTTCGTTCCTCACTGCACTTTGTTATTGACCCTGCTCTTGTCCATTGAGGATGTAACAATGGGATTGAGAATTTTTATGAATGACTGACTATGTCTAAGTATGTACTTTTATACTCTATGATCACAACACTTTTAATTAATTATCCACCTTTACTCATTGCAATAAAAATGCTTTAAAATTTAACTTATAGTTATTTTTTAATATCAAATTTTCTTAAATATATTGTAATTTATATAAATATTAAAAGGTACATCTAGTATGTATTTTGTTTCTAGATTGATTGTATTAACTAGAATTTTGAATAAAAAATAATTTTTTAAATTATTATACGCTTCTGTTTAAAAGAATTTACCTTTTCTTTCATTTTAATTATTAA
Source organism: Ophraella communa (assembly GCA_035357415.1). Taxonomy (NCBI): domain Eukaryota; kingdom Metazoa; phylum Arthropoda; class Insecta; order Coleoptera; family Chrysomelidae; genus Ophraella; species Ophraella communa. The sequence goes on along the minus strand of CM068994.1, from coordinate 21,332,074 downwards.
GTTTTAACATTTGTGGGACTATAAATATTTATTACTTGTTTTAAATTTAAATTTATCTTGTTAATTTTAAAAATTGTTTTATGATCTACCCGGTAAAAAATTTATGCACATGAGAGCTCTATTACTCAGTAGTCGGTTCAAATTTATTTCATTCAGAATTAAATTAACCTGTAAATGTAATACTACAATTTTTAAAATACGACCCTGTTTATCAGTTGGTTCGAAACTATTCGTTTACCCTAGTTCTATGACTTCGATATTTTAAAGGAAATCGTTAATCGATTCAACATTAACTTTCTAACAATTCGATTTTATACTTATATTAGTTTGAATATAACGTTATATAAAAACATTCAATTTATTTCCCAAAAAAAATAATTGAAATATGTGATTAAAAGTTTTTATAACAATAATGTTTATTATAATTCAATTTTGTTTTAAAAACATACCGTATAGGTTTCTTCTATTGAAGTTGGTACCTGCGCTTTACAGTTCAAACGTCAAACTGTCGGGAATCGAGTTCTAGGCATCATGGCGTTAGTCTTCTATGACATTGAACATCGTCTAGTGGCACGTGGTAATTTTATTAAATTATTTAACGATACAACAAATCACAGGTAATTAATCATTTATTCCTTCTCCAATTTTCATAAATAGGTTTGTTTTTTTCCAATACTTCCATAAATATTGATACAATTTACAATTTTCAATTGACAGTTAAACAATGGTGGAGGTTTCTTTGTTATATCTGCTAACTAAGCAGCCATTAAAATCTTTTGTTTCTGTATTTTGACATAGGTTTGACCTTTGAATAAACTGTGATCGACCCAAAAAAAAAAAAAATGAAATCCGCAGTAATTATACCCTTTCTCTCAAATTGACATCTTATTGAATTTCAACTGTTTTACAAGGCGGTTTTTCGTGATTTTCTGATAAATCTATTTAATTATTCTTACTTTAATGATTCTTTGGTTGGGTGATAATTAAACTTTAACTTTAATAATTGATAATAAACCCACTTTCATTAATTAAATTTCACTTTTTCCCTGTTAATTTTTACTTTAAAACGGAGCGAAGTGACAGCTACCGGTTATTAATGAAATTAAATTACATGATTAACAAACATTTCTACTCTATAACATACAAAACTTTAGTGTAAAACATATTACCAATCTATACAAATTAAAAATAATAACAAATTTTATACTATTCTGGTATTTTGCAACCATAATCTCCAGTATCCTTTCACATTGTAATTTCACATTTCATACCTTATATCTAATAGATATTGTTTATTTATAGTGTCCTATCACTTCCTTTACTTGTATAAACATAATTTTTATATCCTATAGTTTGATTATTAGTGTCCTATCACTTTATATATTTGGGTGCACTATCACTGTTTCTATTTGGGTTTCACCCTATCACTCACAGTTTATAAATCACATGTTTGTTTGTTTATATTACATATTATGTCGGTATTTAATAAATTAAATGTTTTTGGGTATATTCAAATACTGGAATTCTCAATGCTATACCCACTATTATGGATGTTGAAATCATAGACCATTTCTCTCTGTAAGTATTTTCATTATTCTATTACAAACTTAATTATGATTTACTTTATTTGTATGGATTATTCACTGTTAGTTTCTTTCTGGTTTGTTTAAAATATTGAATCTAAATCATAGCTTATAAACTACTCATACTTTATAATAACAACTACTTCTTGTTTTGTTGATATTAAACTTAACTTGTTATTTTAATTTTATATTTCTGATAAAACTTGTTCTAATAATGATACTTAAATATAATTTGTTGTAACTAATATATTTACTTTTTAATTGGTTTCTAGATAACTTAAACTTGATGCATGATTCGACATCTAAGACAAAGATGACCCAACCAGACAGAATTATAGTGTTTTCAAACTCATATTATTGTTGGACTCAAGTTTATTCAGTGTACTTAGTTAATGTGTATAATTCAGAATAAAAAAGCTTTGAAATTCAGTTTACTAAAGACTAATAATATTATCATATATCCTTTTTCTTTATAAAACATGGATTATTCTGAATAATAAAAAACTCTTCGTTCGTACGTAACTTCCAAGTTTATTTGAAAAAATATGTTTTAAATTACAATGACGGCCGTTTCGCTTCTTAGCGAAGTTACGTTCGAACGAAGAGTTTTTTATTATTCTTAAGATGAACTTCCAAAAAGTAAGAGTTAGTACAATAAATTAAATGAATTATTCTAATAAATAAGGTAAGATAATTTTTATTTGATTTTTAATCATTACAGTATATTTGTTCACTGCATTATCTGCCATTAATATGTTACAAAAACATGTAAAATTTATGCAAATATTTTTATCGCGTTATCTTCAAGTAGTCTCCGTGGTGTGCTGGTCAAGTGCCTTGGCTGGAATGCAAAGGTTCTGGGTTTGCTCCCCAGTAACGAGGAAAAATATAGTACGTTGGATGCTTTTCGGAAGGCAATGGCAAACCACCGAAAGTATTCTGTCCAAGAAGGCCTCTCAATTTGCCGTTCACATCCGACGTAAAACTGTAGGTCTCAATTATCTGTGTCGGGAATTCTTAAGATACGCAAAGCACAGATAATTGCGAGAAGTAGCCAATATTCGAAAATGAATAGGCACTAGAAGAAGAAAAAGATCTTTATGTAGTCAAGAGACGCAAAATTCACCTATATTTACTGAATACTAATTTCGTAATATTCTTAACTTCTTGCATTTTTTATTGCCGTAGCTAAAAGTTAATTGAATAAGAACTACTATTAAAATTTTAAATGTGAATGTAACTGAAAGCACTATAGCGAAATGGCCGTCATTGCATTTCATATTTTCCGAATAAATAGTAAAAGTTTAATTCAACCTTTTAGTTGTTTACCGTTCTTAATAAGATGGACTTTCACGTAGTAAGGGTTAGTACAATAAAAAATTGTTATGATTTTATAACAAATAAATGATTCTTTAATATAAAATACTTAATCAAAGCAAACATGTTGAAAAGCTTCCACGATTTGTTTGCCTATCGACAAATTTGGTTTCTGATTCTCTAGATGTCCTATAATTTTTAAATCTTTAAGAAAATCTTGATTTTTACAAATAAATGTGTAGATTTTTATTATTTATGGTAAATTCTGTATATAATGCCAAATGTAACTTATTTTCTTGTTGCAATCTACATACCTTAAAGTTTTCATTGCAATTACTTTAAAATTTCTTGTTATTGGATATATGTATACGCCATTACATTTCGGAAATTTAATTTTGTATGTAACAGATTTTTTTATGTCAGCTATTCTGTGTTTTAAATGAAATTATTAAGTTTTTGCTAAAGGCGTGATTTTTGAAATTGTATTAGAAATATTTAATATTAAAAACGCTTTAGTAGTAATTTACAAGTAGTAATTTACAAAAAAGATGATTTCATTTTTAAAGAGATTAATTTTATTATTCGCCATTATTTTATTAATATTTATTTTTTTATATCGATCGCATACAATGATTATCTATAAAATAATATTCTCTTTGTTTAAAAATTGACAAAATACTCCGACAAACTATTTTCGTCGTTTTATTTCAAAATCACAGCAATTCCGAATCTCAGATTGTGCCCTCATAAATCAAACTCAGTAATGGTAGTAATTTCCATTCCAAAATAACTTTAACCCCGTAATTTCATTAATCAAATGTCTTTCTACACATAAGAAACAACCAGCGGCGTATATACCTAACATTTAACCAAATAAAAAGGAAATTATAAATAACTAAACGACACTAGTTAATATAAACTGAATAATACTACTAAACTACTGCATGATCATGTCGATTTCAAAGACTAGGCGTTAGCAAATGACGACGGGAAAACATAATGTGGCCAGCTACAAAAGGTCTTGCGGTAGGAATTCACAGCTACTCGCTTATCTGGCTGTCTGTAACGGGCTTTTCATTTAAAGTGTAAATGCACAAGAATATTTGCTGATAAATTGAATTTGGATTTTAGTAAAGTAGAACGTAATTATATGTTCATGAAACATTTTTCAATATTAACCGTTATATTATTGTTTTATTCACAAATAAAATAGAAAATACATGGAACTTCTATATATATAAGTAAAGTGATATGACCTCAAAAGATAAGACCTTTAACAAATGAAAAAGAAAAAAAAACTGGAAATATTTGATACTAAAATCATAAGAAATATGCATAGACCGGTGAAAACAAGAGATTAAGAATTTTTAAATAGATAATATTGTGGGTATACTGCGAAAAGTGACCAAGTTAATACATAATATGTATTAAAATTTGACTTGGTCAACTTTTCTTGATAAAGAAGTCACTTGGTAACAATAAATCGAATTTAAAAAAACGTGACTTGGTCACTTTTCGCAGTATACCCACGATATTATAACGGATGAAAACAAATTAAAAATAATTAAAGGAATATAGCTTAGATGGTGTGGACATATGATAAATAGGAAACACGAGAATTCTGTTAAAAAAAGAGCACAGAATAGGAACTCGAAGGCCAAACATGAGATAAAAACCCAAGTAGAGAGGAATCTGCTAATCTCAGTATCTGAAAATTAAAGCATGGATTAGAACAGTCCAGAACAAGAAGGAATGACGAGCAAGTTAGTATATTATACATGAAAGATAAGTTGAAGAGCGGTTACTGTGTCAAAAGACGGACGTATAACCTTGTATCGTAAGACGAAGGTCCTTTAAGGATCTCTTCATTTAAATAAATAATAAAAGTCACTTAGAGCTATGTCTGGCAAATTTGGAGACTGGGGTCACAACAAAGCAAGTGTAAGTAGATTTAAAATATGCCATGAATTATTTGCGTTTTTTTTTGGATTTTTTTACGTAAATGACGTTAAACTTGTTGATAACTTGACCTCATGGCAAGAATTCATGATGCACTTTATAATCGTCACGTTTGAGCCTTTTTAGGTCTTAGCTATTCAGAATATCTCCACTGGGGAGATTGAGCTTTAGTTTGGGAGTCATAACAATAAACCCATGTTTCGTCAGATAACACGTTTTAATAATTTTGTACCCTGTTTGACTTAATTATTAAGTGACTCTTTAGCAACTTTTACTTATCATTGTTTTTGTCAAAAATTGATCTTTCGAAATTTTATGTCATGAGCCAAATGATATTCCAACATCATCAGCGACTTTTCTGATTGTAATTTGGCTATGGTTCGTAACCATTTATCTTTTTCTACGTTTTCATCGTTTTCTAAGTTTGTATAGAAATCCTTTGATAAAAACGAAAATTGCTAAGCTCATAAAGTAAAGTCAAAGTAAACAATAAATCCAAAAATATGATCTTATTTAACGTACATGTATAACATTATAGTAGTAGTCCCAATTTTTTTTATTTTTAGTAATGTGTACCGGATTAGGCAAAAGAGATGACTTATGGTGAATTCACATAACACAGACCTTTGTTTGCACAAACAAAGTTTGAGTAAAAATCCTTGTAAATATACGAGTACCTATATCTATATATAAGGACGAAATGTATGTGAAGACTTTTGAGCAGAAATCTGTGTAAAAGTATCATCTGGAAGTACCTTTATGATTAAAAGACCCTATGATCAAAGAAAAACTTACCACAATAATTAACAAATATTTAGAACCTACAGGCATTAATCTACAAAACGAAGACATAATTGAGAATTGGTTAATACTGAAAACACCATTAATAAAAATAAGCCATCCAGTACTTACCAAAAAAACGGCATATAGAAAAACCGTGGATGACCTAAGAAAAATTGGAACTAATAAAGGCAAGGAAGACCATCTGAACAAATCTAAAGAAACACACAAACCAATTAGAAACAAGATCAGACTGGCTAAAGAAGTGTGCTATAAAGAAAAAATCAACCAAAACGAAAAATTACTATAAAAACACGATATTTTTAAGGTTCATAAAAAAGTAAATGAATTAAAGGGCAAACAATGACAAAGACAAGTAACTATACGGAGAGACAGAGATAGAAACGTTATCGCAGAAATAACAGGCAAACTAATGTGGTAGAAAAATATATAGACCAACTGCAGACACAAGGCAACAAATATTACTAGGAGAGGGTAATCGAAATGAAGAAAGAAGACGCACTTCTTAGCTCAAAAACTTGAGTAAGTGGTTACAGTGTATATCAATCGAATTATTCCGAGCAGGTAGATCCAAAGCAAGAATCGCCATTATGCTACACTGAAAGAAATTTTCATTGACGGTTAGCAAAAATTGGCTGACAGTTATTAAAAACTTGAATGAAACAGGTACCTAGTAGGTTAAATCTTGGGGTTATTAAAGTCATTTTATAATATAATACCGAATAGCTGTTATTAAATAACATTTTTAAAAATCTCGAATAACTATTATCTAGTGCACTAATAACCACTATTGGTTTTTCTAATAGGATTTACAACGTTGTAAGGTAGAAGTTATGAAACTTTCAAATAACTGAAACAAGATTTTCTAATAGCTATTATAATAAAGGATACTAAAGGTTATAAAATTTTCTAATAAAAAATATATTTTTCTAAAATATCCGGTAGGTATTAGTTGTTTTCATAAGTATTATACAATTACCTAATAATGGTTAAACAGTCATTTAATAGTACCTAAAGGTTATAAGAAAATAAAAAAAAAATGTCGCAAAACATTTATTTTTTATTTTTAATAAGAAACAAAATAAAATAAATATACAAAAATAAACATTTATAAAACTAATACAATGGTAAAACTAAAAATTTATTTATAAACATTCTTTTTTACTTTTAAAAACAAATAAAAATACAAAAATGCATAAACATTTATAAAATTTAGATACCGTGTGGTAATACTCAAAAAAGTTAACATATATTTTTAAATACTTATAAATTTTGTATTATTACGAATCACTGGTGTATAAGTATCATGGATATAGATATCTTGGATCCATAAACATTTTCTTTTCAAATAAATGTTTCTGGAATCAATAACGATTACCAATTATTAAGGATCAAAGATAATAAATATTATATTGTTAAGGATTTATCGATATGATAAATTTCTAGAATAGTTATTTAATCGATATCTAAATTTTTCAAGAACACGTGGTATCAAGGAGCTTAACAACATGCAGTTTATCAAATCAAACCTTAATGTAATAATAATAATTATAATATTTATATAATTTAAAGGTTACTACTTACTTTCAAATGCTGGAATATATTCTTCCAGTCTCCAATCCACATGCAGGTTTTTATAGTTATACGCCATTTAATTTAAATGCATGCACCTTCTAAACTAAACAAACGATTCTTCACCATCATCAGATTATAAAGTGACGCGATTCTGGATTTCTGGACGCGTTCATCGGTAATACCGATCGGGCCCAGGCCCGGAGTACTAGATTCGATAGTATTCGGTAATGTTCGTCAAACAGAAAAATCAAAAACAGTCGTCACTTTTTAAACATCATTAGAAATCTTTAATTAACCTTATAGGTATTGAATTAATAATGAATAGTCACTAAAAGGCAACTAAATAGGGATCAATAGATGCTGAATTATGACTATTCAATGGGTATATTATAAATGTGTTTAGTAAACACAAGTAAATTTCCAGATAACTATAAGACTTTATTGAATAACAGTAACAAAAATATTATAACAAAATAATTTTACTTATAATAATTACTCACATTTTAGTAATTATAAAAAACTTTTTAAGCACTACTGGATTTTGTTTAGCAGATATTAAAATATAATAAGTGCATTTTGCTCAGTGTAGCCGACCTTCTAAGAGAAAATGGCAAGTAAAGAAGAAGAAGACCTAATAACTCATAATGTCATTATTGTCGTGGAGTTTATTATGCAATAGTCGTAAATAAACTATTTTATTTAACATAAAAATAATACATTAAACAAGTGCTCTTTGCGATATACGTTTAAATATTTAATTTTTTGTTTTCGTATCAAAATATCCTTTATAAACGTCTTAATAGGACGGTCAGTGGCAAATAATAAGTACAGTTCTATAATTGTAATTGTGATTTGATTTTTATTTTTTATTTGAAAGATTTGTGTTGACATCAACTTTGGTTTGAAATCTTAAAAAGAAAACAATATGAGATTATTATATTAAAATAGCACTTAATTTTTTTAAGTAAACTTTAGTTCACGACAGAGAAAAATGTGAAAAAATGTATTTTTGTGACATACACTTAAAAAATTCTTCAAAGTTTATTAAAACGATTCAATCAAAAATTATTTAGCATTTTATATATTCCTTAAATGAGAAATGGATTATTTAAGTTTTAGAACAAATAATGCTGCAAACTAAGGATGAGTACAAAAGGTATTTATGTAAATTATTTACATAATACAACAACACCGAGGCGAATGATTCAATAAGAATGTGTTACTACTAAAAAGTTTACTATGGCTGAAAATCTTTTTACTGTCATTATTAGATTGTCTAACTGTTAGCCGTACTACTAGAACTAAGATATATTTTACCGTCTAAATTTTTACTGTGACAGTAATATATTTTACCGCAACAACTAGAAATTAACACGTACAGTTAATGCCGAAATTAATCCCGACGCGCTAATCGGCTAATCAATCTGCAAAAATTATTGTCTTTGGTGGTGTAATTCAATTGAGACGAGGCACATCGGATCCATATTTTTTCGCATTATGCACTTGCAGCAAAAATATTATTTTTTAATGGCAGTTTTGGTGGTTTTGTTAAAAAGAGATTTACGTTTTAATACATTAACCATTTAAATAATTGGGTTCGGGAGATTTAGTGAATACATCCCCGGGTAAGTACCAACATACTGTTATCTGAAAAAATATTATAAAATAAATTTTGGCTCTCGCGCACACTCCGGACACAGGAAATTAGGGTTTATGTTTTACAATTATTTGTTTGACTGTCCCCGTTAAGACCTAAAGTACATTTCCTTGAAAGCTATACGACTTTGTCTAATTCTATGACCGCCATGTCATGTATGCAAATGAGTATTTTAAGAGTTTATTTTAAGCTCGCTCAAACTTAGATCTTTTCTATTAAATGAATAATTTGTTCTTTTTATTTACCCAAGTCTTGTAATTTACTTTTTATATTATTTTCTGCGAATAATTTTATTTATTTTATATTTATTGTAGGTATTTCTTTAAACTTTGTATACTTTTGGGCTTCTTATCACAAGATATATTTCTTTAAGGTAATGAAATAAATAATAATAATAATAAATAAATAATATTTCACAATGTTACACTTAAGATGCAAATTGAGCTACTGTATACGATACAGTATTTTTAGTTTTATTTTTTATTTTGGGGTTTAAAAACTCAATAAATTTTCCCCTCTTCAAATTTTCATATTAATTTTAATGTACAATGAAAAAATGACAAATATTTATTTTTAGATGAGGCCATTAATGATTTTCTATGAATAATGTAGAATTTAAGAAAGTAAATACATTGTATGTTAACCATCTAATATTTTTTTAGGAACTGTCTGAGCTAGAATCTATGATGGAAGTAAGAATTAGTTAATAACTAAGAGTTAGAAGATGTTCCTTAATTTACTTTTAGTTAAGCTATGTTCAATATTTTTATATTTTTTATTTAGCATTTCTTTTTTTTGTATTGGTATAAACGGATATGCACGATATACAGAATAATCGTTATACTCCAGCAGTAATATTGTCTTACCACCCTAGTAAAATATTTTTACCACAATAGTAAGATATTTTTACTGTAGCAGTAAAACCGTATTGGTGGTAGTTAAACAATTTCATTGCAGTAGAAAAAAAAATTGCTGCTTCTGTACATTTATTTTACCACAGTAGAAACATAGTTTTACTGTCATAGTCAATTAAATTTTTAGTAACGTAAATAATAGTAAATCTTGTATTACTACCACAGTAACTTCTAGCTAAGGCATATACAGTATAATTTTTCTTTCTGCCGCAGTATGAATTTTTTTTCGGTGAATAGAGAAACAAATTTTTAATTAAGAAGATTTAAACATAGGAAGAGGCAACTTTTTCCGCTTTATTAATCTTTTATTTTCTGCCTGTTTACTTTAGTGTTATTTTATAAAAAATCACGATTTTTCAGAGTTTAAAACAAACATTTATTAACTGGCAATAAATGATAAAAAAGTACATTGTTCCCTGGAAATGATTAAATGAACGCATTAGTCACATAAAATGAAAACGTCTAGCTCTAGAAAGATCCCTATGAACCTTCGAAATTTTGAATTATAGTATAACCCGCGGGAGCGACCCTCTTCGCCAATGTTTACCCAAATTCGCAATGTATACTGGTTTGCCTCGAGGGTACGTAATTTGCTAACCTAACTTCACCGAAATATTATGGACTAATAGCAGGTCCACCTATTACGACTAAATGGAATTTGTAAAATACATAATATACTTTGTCCACGTGGGTATTCGTTAAGGTTAAATAATACATGAATTGATAATATTTCATTGTTATTATTACAAATAGTCGATATTTAAATTTGGCTGGCGTCCTTAATAATTAGGTAAATTGTTTGAGTTTCACATCCACACAAACAAATTTCCATATTAATCTTCAACAATCATATTTTGATTCATACCCTTAGCAAGTCAACGTATTATTAAACAAAAATAATGAATTTTAATGTTTATTATACAAAAAAGGATATAAAAGGGTTTGATTGATATGTGTATGCATGTTAGGTTTTATAAAGTTGTTATGCAAAGCAGATTTTACGATACCGAAATGCATTATTACGAAAAGTTTTTACCCCGACTATTTTTTATTTAAATTAACTTGTAACAACTTCAGAAATAAGAAGAAAGGTCAGCACCTAAAACTGCAAAGCGACGCTTATTTTCGCAGTGGATTAAATGGAAAAAAGTTGTTGCTTTTTATTAATTTATTTTAAACTAGTCAACAAAATAAATTGAATTTAAAATAAATGTATACCTGTAATTAAAATATTGACTTGTAAATTAATTGTGTCATAAAATGTAATCATTGAAATAATAATTAGGTAAACAAATAAATATGAATGGCATATTAAGAATAATGAAAAACTCTTCGTTTTACCAAAACTTCCAATATTTATTAAAAAATTGCTTTTTTAACTATAATGACAGCCGTTTCGCTAGACTTAGCATCGTCAGATTGACATATTGAAGTTACATTTTGTTTGTTTGTAGCTAGGTACCTGATGTTTAGGTAGTTATAAGGCTAGACCAAGTATGGAAGTAATAAGACATAACAATATTAAAGCCTAGATGTTATGAGCCCTAAGGGATTATCCTGGATGTACTTCCCTCTAAGATCAGTATAACTGTGCAATGATATAGAAAAACCAGGAAAAAACTATATCATGCTGATCTTTACAATAACTTAATATATTTGTTTTACAATTACGTCTTATCTATGTATAAAATGAAGACTCAATCAAAGCAAACACTTTAAAAGTGGAGAACTTCCCAGATTTATTTGTTCATTAACAACTTTAAATTGTGGATCTGCTAGATGTCTTTTTATTTCAAGTTCTTCAAGGAAATCTAAATTTTGTTTTTTATTACAAATGTGTAGTATTTGGATGTCATTGATGTGTAAGAGTGAGGTTGGATGTTCAAGTAGGTGTTTTGCATAATTTGACTTATCTGGTTGTTTTAATCTATATGCTCTTAAATGTTCGTTAAATCTTACTTCAAAATTTCTTTGTGTTTGACCTATATATACAGCATTACACTTTGGACAATTAATTTTGTAAACACCAGATTTTTTTAATTTAGGTAATTTTGTTTTTACATTTAACAATTTTGTACCAATATTATTTTGTGTTTTAAATGATATTAATGCTGATGTTGCCGAAGATATTATTTTTGAAATTTTATTGGAAATAGTTCCACAATATGTAATATTTTTATAACTTTTAATTTCTTTAGTTTGTTTAGGAAATATTAGGTTTAGTGACACTTTCTGTTCTTTCTTATTAATTAGTGTATTTATTAAATGAATTGGGTAGCCATTAGATGTAGCTATTTGTTTTATGATATCAATTTCTTTATCAAAGTTAATTTTGTTCATTGGAATTGAAAATGCCCTATGTATCATAGAATTATAAGCTGCTAATTTATGTGTTATAGGATGATTTGAATTATACGGTATGGTTACATCTGTTTGTGTTGGTTTTCTGTATATTGAATAATTTAGTAAATTATTAACTTTTTCAATTTTTAAATCTAGAAAATTAATTGAATTATTTTCTTCAACTTCTAAAGTAAAATTAATTTTAGGATGCAAGTTATTAATATAATTAAAAAATATATCTAACTGTCGTTCGCTACCTACAAATCCTGCTAACACATCATCAACATATCTATACCAAAATACAATATTGTTTTTATAACTAGAATTAAATATTATGTTTTCTAAATTATCCATAAAAATATTTGCTAAAATTGGAGAAATGGGACTTCCCATTGGAAGACCCTCATTTTGAATATATACTTTGTTATCAAAAGTAAAATAATTTTGACTAATGCATACATTAAATAAGTCAATTATATCTGATATTATTCCTGGATGGATATTTCTTTCATCTAATAGCTTTTTAACTAGAACTATACATTCTTTAGGAGGTATTTTAGAGAACATATTAGTTACATCAAATGAAACTAACTTAGTATTATTTTGTAATTTACATTTATCTAATTTTTTATCAAATCTAATGAATTTTGTACTGAATATTTAGATGTGTAACCATAATTATTTAGAATAGTATTTAATTTTTTAGCTACCTTAGTATTAGGAGTGTTAACATATGAAACTACTGGTCTAATCGGTTTTGAATCTTTATGTAATTTAATTGTTCCATATAATTCTGGACATTGAGGATTTTTATTTACTAGGTATTTTTTATCATTGTCATTTAATAGATAATTTGAATCGTTTACATGTTCTCTTATTTGGTTAGAAAATTTTTGAGTGGGATCGTTCTTTAGAATTTTGACATTACTTGACATTATGAAGTCATTCACTTTAGATTTATAATCTTCTTTTTTTAAAATTACTGTGGAGTTACCTTTATCTGATTTTGTAATGATTAGGTTATTTTGATCTACTTTATTTTTGATTGATTTTAAAGCTAAAATGTCATTTTTAATAATTTGACTTTGACTTTTAAATTTATCTGGTTTAATGTCACAAAAAATGTGGATAAAAGAGGAAAGTAGAAAGTGGTTTAAAATAAGAGATGCTCTAGACATATACATTAAAACTGTTCATTCAGAATTAACTTTTTCAATGCATTCAGTAGAATTTGACTGCTTAGATGACAAAATTAGAGAACAGGTCAGTATTTTGAAACACGATAAATAAAAAAACAGATAGGTAAATTAGAAAAATTAATGAATTCACAACACACCAACACACAATTTACACAACATAATAACACAGTAAATTCTCATGTACCAATACATTTTGCTCCTCGGTTTGTAAATCTATCAGACACCATTTTTTCTAATAATGAAAATAAATTTTTAGATAAGGGTTTAAAATATTGCATACCACCTAAATTTACTAATAATATAAAAGAAATTTTAGCCACAGATTCTGAAATAGCTTTGAGACCTAATTCAAATAATTTTATTTATGAAAAAATGCAAATAGCAAATCTTATTAGTGACATTAAACCAGATAAATTTAAAAGTCAAATTATTAAAAATGACATTTTAGCTTTAAAATCAATCAAAAATAAAGTAGATCAAAATAACCTAATCATTACAAAATCAGATAAAGGTAACTCCACAGTAATTTTAAAAAAAGAAGATTATAAATCTAAAGTGAATGACTTCATAATGTCAAGTAATGTCAAAATTCTAAAGAACGATCCCACTCAAAAATTTTCTAACCAAATAAGAGAACATGTAAACGATTCAAATTATCTATTAAATGACAATGATAAAAAATACCTAGTAAATAAAAATCCTCAATGTCCAGAATTATATGGAACAATTAAATTACATAAAGATTCAAAACCGATTAGACCAGTAGTTTCATATGTTAACACTCCTAATACTAAGGTAGCTAAAAAATTAAATACTATTCTAAATAATTATGGTTACACATCTAAATATTCAGTACAAAATTCATTAGATTTGATAAAAAAATTAGATAAATGTAAATTACAAAATAATACTAAGTTAGTTTCATTTGATGTAACTAATATGTTCTCTAAAATACCTCCTAAAGAATGTATAGTTCTAGTTAAAAAGCTATTAGATGAAAGAAATATCCATCCAGGAATAATATCAGATATAATTGATTTATTTAATGTATGCATTAGTCAAAATTATTTTACTTTTGATAACAAAGTATATATTCAAAATGAGGGTCTTCCAATGGGAAGTCCCATTTCTCCAATTTTAGCAAATATTTTTATGGATAATTTAGAAAACATAATATTTAATTCTAGTTATAAAAACAATATTGTATTTTGGTATAGATATGTTGATGATGTGTTAGCAGGATTTGTAGGTAGCGAACGACAGTTAGATATATTTTTTAATTATATTAATAACTTGCATCCTAAAATTAATTTTACTTTAGAAGTTGAAGAAAATAATTCAATTAATTTTCTAGATTTAAAAATTGAAAAAGTTAATAATTTACTAAATTATTCAATATACAGAAAACCAACACAAACAGATGTAACCATACCGTATAATTCAAATCATCCTATAACACATAAATTAGCAGCTTATAATTCTATGATACATAGGGCATTTTCAATTCCAACGAACAAAATTAACTTTGATAAAGAAATTGATATCATAAAACAAATAGCTACATCTAATGGCTACCCAATTCATTTAATAAATACACTAATTAATAAGAAAGAACAGAAAGTGTCACTAAACCTAATATTTCCTAAACAAACTAAAGAAATTAAAAGTTATAAAAATATTACATATTGTGGAACTATTTCCAATAAAATTTCAAAAATAATATCTTCGGCAACATCAGCATTAATATCATTTAAAACACAAAATAATATTGGTACAAAATTGTTAAATGTAAAAACAAAATTACCTAAATTAAAAAATCTGGTGTTTACAAAATTAATTGTCCAAAGTGTAATGCTGTATATATAGGTCAAATACAAAGAAATTTTGAAGTAAGATTTAACGAACATTTAAGAGCATATAGATTAAAACAACCAGATAAGTCAAATTATGCAAAACACCTACTTGAACATCCAACCTCACTCTTACACATCAATGACATCCAAATACTACACAAAATTTAGATTTCCTTGAAGAACTTGAAATAAAAAGACATCTAGCAGATCCACAATTTAAAGTTGTTAATGAACAAATAAATCTGGGAAGTTCTCCACTTTTAAAGTGTTTGCTTTGATTGAGTCTTCATTTTATACATAGATAAGACGTAATTGTAACACAAATATATTAAGTTATTGTAAAGATCAGCATGATATAGTTTTTTCCTGGTTTTTCTATATCATTGCACAGTTATACTGATCTTAGAGGGAAGTACATCCAGGATAATCCCTTAGGGCTCATAACATCTAGGCTTTAATATTGTTATGTCTTATTACTTCCATACTTGGTCTAGCCTTATAACTACCTAAACATCAGGTACCTAGCTACAAACAAACAAAATGTAACTTCAATATGTCAATCTGACGATGCTAAGTCTAGCGAAACGGCTGTCATTATAGTTAAAAAAGCAATTTTTTAATAAATATTGGAAGTTTTGGTAAAACGAAGAGTTTTTCATTATTCTTAATAAGATGGACTTTCAAAAAGTAAGGGTTAGTACAATCAATTTAATGAATGGCATAGCTAATGATTTAAAATAAATATCTCACGTAGCAAAGGAGTACGTATAACATTAAATAAAACACTGTCAACCATTAGGTTAAGTATTAGGTAACTAAACTATAAACGTTTCTTTCACCTAAAGAATCTATTGTGGCTCACTCCTAGGTTATAGTAGTTCTATCAGGCCTATGTTTCAAATAAAGCTCCTCAGGATCGTTCGAATCGATAAAGTCCATAGGCTCGTGTTAAAGAAGACCCAAGGTGCCTGTGCCCGAAAGCAAGATCTCCTTTTGAAGAGATTTGTAACAAATGCCTTTTAGTGTCTTAAAGCCTTTAGCTCAGACCAGGATCTATTTATTCGTCCGGTTTATCGTTCCCTTCAATTCTAGTCCGTTAGATTGGTAAGAAGAATTCTACAATAAATATAATACAAAAGTTGTGGACAGCTGACAGGTTGATATAATTTATTTTTAATTCCACTGACACTTTATTTATGTTATCATTCTTGATCCAAAATTCAATTAAAAAAATTGTTTGTTCATTTTGCTTTACCTTTCACTGTCCAACACTGTCCAATACTTTTAATTTAGATAGGTCATCTATCTCAAATGTGGAACAATGGATTATTAGTGGTTTTGACCCTATCACTAACTCTTTAACTTTACTATTTTATTACACCATACATTAAAACTGGTTTTATTTTTTATTACAACGAATAGTCAAACTTCCTCTACTGTAAAAAATTTGCTGACCATTCCTTCTTATGTTGTCTACCGTGATTCTTTCTCTATCCTCTACTCTCCTTTCCTACGCTAAGTTTCTTATTCTAGTGGGAAACCTACATCCTTAAACCTTAAATTATTTTCACACACTTGGTTTTTTATTCCATTTTGTGGGAAGGCTCCATCCTTTTATATCGTCCTACTTTTGGTGTATTGCTCCATCGAGTGGGAAACATTCCTATTCCCCTTCTTGTTGCCCATCCACTACCCTATTTTTGGTTTTGTACTCCATCTAGTAGGAACAAATTTTAAATTACTCTTCACTTTTGGTTTTTTACTCCATCTGGTAGATATTTTTTTCTTTTCATTTTTTTTAATATTTACTAATTTGACTTTTTATACCATACATTGTAACTTTCAAGATCTATTTATGATACACTCACTTAAATTCGACATATAACCTACACACAGTTCTTCTGTGTGTTAATACCCTTAACTTCTAATCTTGTGGCTCTGGTAAGTACTTATTTGTAATTTTTTATTTTCGATATGTTCATAGAGCTTAAGTATATAAAAGTATGTTTAGCTGTTTAATTTATTTAAACTGATATCTTTTCAATGTTGACCATTTATAAATTATTTGTTCAGCGATATATTTAAAAAAAAAATTTAAAACTCTTATAATTTCGAAACAACTTTGTCCGTATTGACACATACTTCTACTTGTATTGGTCTTATGTTTAAATATTTAAAGTCATATTGATTTTAATTTTTTTATGTTTAAATGATTATATTTGGTTTAAGGTTTGATCTTTGTAATATTACATTTTATCACTGTTAACTACTTTGTACATACTATTATTTATTATTTCTTGTTTAACAAATTAATTGTGTTCTTTACAGCCTGATGATAATCTGATTGAGACCGAAACTAGTTGCAATAATTATTTTACTCAATAAAAGTCCATGATTTGAGACTTTGTGTTTCATTGAATCTTCTCTACATATACTTTATCTACATTACAAAATGTTTTTTAACCTAAAATATTAATTTATGATATTTAACCAGCGCATTTTTAGAACTTGAATTAATTTTGACAACTAAAATATTTTTTAAACTAAATTTTTCTTAATTTTGTTTTCTAAATAATATCAATATACACATCTTATAAAAAAGAAGAAACTTAGGAAGTCATTTATTATATGATAAAATAAAATAAATACTTATTAAGAATAATAAAAATTTCTTCGTTTTAGCAAAACTATACTAGTTGTATAGCAAAACGGCTGTCATTGAGTTTAAAAAAGCAATTTTTTAAATAATTAGTGGAAGTTTTGTTAAAACGAAGAGTTTTTTATCATTCTTAATAAGATGGACTAATTTTATTTTTGGATTTGTATAGATAGAAAAATTTACAACAAAACACTAAGAGCTAATATAAAACTAAAACTATTACTTACACTTAAAATAATACTAATACTTAATTAAATTAAGTTATTTATATTTATTAAATATTTTTACCTAACAAATTTTGTTTTTATTCACAGGTTATTTATTAATAATTTCACTAGCATCAAATAACTTTAGTAATCACGATTTTTTTTAAAATCGCTCTGTAATCTATTTAAAAGTAAAGAAATTATAATTTTTGTTTACTAGTATTATAACTGTCTGTTCTACATTGCTTTAATTAATAATTAGTATACTTTTTGATTATTACAGAGTTTGTATTGATTTAGGTTTGCGGCATTATACTTTTGGGTAAATACATATTTAATTTATCTGTATGTCTGATCAAACAGATACCCGCTGTGTATTCATTAGTGTTTCAATGTTATCCGATTATTTCAGATGATTTGTTTAGCTGTTTGTTAAGCAGAAATAGTTGGAAAAATAATTAAAACATTTGTTAGCCCGCCGGTGAAATCCTTTTTCCATTTACTAGTCTGACTGTCAATTATTTTACGTACAATGTAAAACTTTTGTCCAGTATACGCTATGTGAAAAACTCAACAAATATCCTATTAGAAGGCAAAGTGAAATTGGACATTGTATTACGAACTCAAATGAATAAAAACCTTTCGCACTTTTTGGTGAAGCACTAACTGGTGTTTATTTTGTTCCTGGGTTACATTCCGGTCCATTTTCAGGACAAAGTTTGGTGGCTGTTATTTTAAAAATAAGAAATTATTTTTGTTAAAACTTGAATTTTAAATTATAGAAACAATTATGTTAAAATTGCTCTTTAAAAGTACATTTTTGATAAGATAACACTGCTCTTTTATTATTATATTTAAAAGATATGATATGTTATTAAACACACAGGGTAGTATTTTTGATTTTGTTTTGTAGGAAGTTAGAATTTTTGTAAAACATTTTTTATCCCCACTATAAAAAAATTAAAAAGACTGGGTGGATTCGTAGAAAGAAAATCCAGACTAGCACTGAAGACAAAGATACAACTAATAAACGCAATCATCATTCCGATAATGTTGTACGCCTCCGTAGCCTGAGGACACACAGCCAAAACCTACAAAAAGAAGATACAAGCACAGCAGAACATCAGCTTAAGACAAGCAGCAGATGCCCCATGGTACATAAAAAATACACAACTACACAGGGAACTAGACCAGGAGAAGACAGAAGAAATCATGAAAGCCAGTAGAAGACCCAGGAAACAGTTGGACAACTAAGAAGGAACAACATCTGTCAAGAAGCAGACAAAAGAGGAATCACCTATAAAAGACTTTGACCATCCTTAGGGAGATGCACAGATTCTTGAGTAGGGACAGCTTTATCAAGTAGATTCACTCTAAGGTTACCTTTAGCTACAGTTCGTCGACTTGGGACTAACTTTTTAGAGGTAGACTAAAGCACACACTCTACAAAGCCTAAAAAGAAGACAGGAGGATAGAGGTGCAAAGAACCATCCCGGACAAAAGACAAAAGACACCTGGAAACTATCGCTAAACCAAGATAGTGGAAGAAAGAGCATAAGCCCGAGGACTGAGACCTCCATCGGACGTGAAGGGGGTTAGAGAAAATTCTTCCCGGAATGCACCGCTTCCAGCGGGATGCATTCTGAAAGGGACGGGTTTGGTTAGAGA
Organism: Ophraella communa; assembly: GCA_035357415.1. Taxonomy (NCBI): domain Eukaryota; kingdom Metazoa; phylum Arthropoda; class Insecta; order Coleoptera; family Chrysomelidae; genus Ophraella; species Ophraella communa. The sequence goes on along the minus strand of CM068994.1, from coordinate 21,312,340 downwards.
ATGTGTGTGTGTACTTTATTTTAAAATCATACTTATTCTTGAAAAAAATAAATATTATTTTAATATAAATATTAATTAGATTGTAATGGAGAAAATTTTATATACATCTAGAATAGATCATAAAATTGATTGTATCAACCCCATTCTATGTAGAAGTCCATATTACTAAGAACAGTTAGTCTAAGATTTTTTTGTAGATTTTTTAACAGAGTGGCGAAAACACAACATTTTAGGATAGCATATATACACCATTATTTTATTTTTTATAGTAAATGAGAAATGTTGTCATTCTCAAAGAATTATAGACTTTGCCCCACCTATTCATAGCAGCTGAAAACATAGCTTTCCAATGAAATTTATTGTATGAACCCTTACTATGTGGAAGTTCATCTAACTATTCATTTTTCTAGGTTTAAGAAATAAAAAAGTTAATAATTTACTAAATTATTCAATATACAGAAAACCACCACAAACAAATGTAACCATACCATATAATTCAAATCATTCGATAACACATAAATTAGCAGCTATTAATTCTGATATATAGTGCATTTTCAATTCCAATGAACAAAAATAACTTTGAAATAGAAATTAAGATCATAAAACAAATAGCTACATCTAATGGCTTTCAATGCATTTCATAAATAAATTAATTAATGAGTAAGACAAAAAATGTTACTACAACTAAAATTTCCTTAACAAATTAAATAAATTAAAAGGTTTAAAAATATTACATATTGTGAAAATATTTCCAATCCAATTTTAAAAATAAATATATTCGGCAGCATCATTAAAACAAAAAATAATGTTGATGCAAAATTGGTAAATGTAAAAACAAGATTACCCATTTTAAAAAATCTGGTGTTTACAAATTTATTTGTTCAAAATGTAATGATGTATATATAGGTCAGATGTAAAGAAATTTTTATTAAAATACTACAATTTGTTATAAAAAACAAAATTAAGATTTCCTTGAAGAATTAGAAACACAAGGACATCTAGCAGATCAACAATTTAAAGTTTTAAAGTTGTTAATAAACAAATAAATCTTGGAAGTTCTCCACTATCAAAGTGTTTCCTTTAATTGAGTGTTCATTTTTTATTTATGGTTAAGAAGTAAATGTAACATAAATACAATATCCGCCCAAATAAACAGTACCGAAAATAAAAATAAAAATTAATTTTTATTTTCTGTAATGTAACTGTTTAAAATGTTCACCATTTCGACGCAAACAAACTTCATATCGATTTTGTAAGTCAATAAACATATTTATATTTAAAAAAAGTGGTTGATGGAACTGCCGAAAAATATTTTGTATTCTTTCCCGTAGTTCGGCAATATTCGCCGGCGGATTTTCCGAATGAAATATTTTTTCCTTCATTATGCTGACGGAGTAAGTCTAAGGTGCACCCAGCTGTATGACTCGTTGCACCATCTTGTTGGAACCATTGTGTGCGAAACTGTAGATTTTGTGCACGGCAAAAGTTATTTAGATCTCTCACAAAAGGTATAATAATTTTTTCTCCATAACGTTCTTGGTTGACAGTAAGTGGATTCTGATTATCATCTTCAACGAAATAAGGACCAATTATTCCATTACCATATACCGCGCACCAAACGGTAACTGGAAGACTGTGAAGTGGTTTCTCTACAATGACATCAGGACGTTCAAATCCAAGGAATCTGGTTGTTTGTCGATTAATATAGCCGATAAGATGAACGTGACTTTCGTCTGAAAACCATATGTTTTTCAAAAATTCGGGATCTTCGTAAATTAAACTCAACATGCGACCACAGTAAATTTCTCTTGCACGTTTGTTCGCAGCATTTAGTCGTTATCCAACTTGAATACGATATGGATAACCACCAATTGATTTGAACATGCGACGTAAAGACGTTTCATTAATGTTGGGTTTACATGCAGTGCGACGAAATTTTTCAACAACAGCTAACATCACACTTTTACTAGGAGCTGCTTTATTAAATTTTTGTTGATATTTTATTGATACCAATTCTAAGCTTGGACCATCATTACGACCTTTTCCGTATGAACGAAAATAATGCTCTACCAAAAACTATAGTTCTTCCGTTGCTAGAACCATTTTTAAATAAAATTTAACTGCAGCCTACTATTAATATATCAACTAATGACAATGAAGTCAAATATGACAAATCCATGATACATAAACAACTCCATAGCACTCTCTGTTTCGGTACTGTTTATTTTGGCGGATACCGTATAATAAGTTATTGTAAAGATCAGCATAATATAGCTTTTTCATGTTTTTTCTATATATCATTGGACAGTTATACTGATCTTAGAGAGAAATACATCCAGGATATTCCCTCAGGGCTAATAAAATCTAGGCTCTAGAAGCAATTTTTTTAAAGGCTTTATTTGTTAATGTTCTTAATTATGGCGTGTCGTTTTGGTATTTAATAAGAACATTTAAAAAGCAAGAATAGAAAATAATCCTTAGTTTCAAAATTTTAATTTCGTATATTTATATTATTTTACAGAATTAAAATTATGTATTTCATAATTTTAATACATTTATTTCCATTATAAAAAACATAATAGAAATTGCCGATTTAAAATTATGAAATACATTATAGAAATTCAATTTCCATTATGTATTATGTATTCCATTATGTAATAGAAATTGATTTTCTATTATGTATTTCATAATGAAAATTAAAGAATTAAAACTATAAAATACATAATGAAAATTAAATAATTAAAACTATAAAATACATAATAGAAATTTAAGAATTAAAATTATGAAATACATTAAGAACGGTAAACAACTAACAGGTTGAATCAATATGAAATGCAAATTAATAGTGAAAGTTTAATTTAACCTTTTAGTTGTTATGTTATGTATTTCATAATTTTAATTCTTGAATTTTTATTATGAAAAACAGAATAGAAATAGTTAATTTAAAATTATGAAATACATAATAGAAATTCAATTTCTATTATGTATTTCATAATTTTGATTCTTGAATTTTTATTATGATAAACATAATAGAAATAGTTAATTTAAAATTATGAAATACATAATATAAATTCAATTTCTATTATGTATTGCGGTTGCCTATCTAGCTGTAATGCATTTCAGGTACATATGTCACTTATATAGTTAGGCAACCTCAATACATAATGGAAATTAAATTTCTATTATGTATTTCATAATTTTAATTATTGAGTTTCTATTATATATTTCATAATTTTAAATCGGCAAATTCTTTTATGTTTTTCATAATGGAAATACGTGTATTAAAATTATGAAATACATAACTTTAATTCTGTAAAAATAATTAATTAATAATTAATTAATTAATAATTACGAAATTAAAATTTTGAAACTAAAGATTATTTTTTATTCTTGCTTTATAAATGTTGTTATTAAATACCAAAACGGCCAAAACGTTTGTCACAAAATCTCATAATTACTAGTTTAAACGCCTGCACCATAGAGAAATATATAACATTATATAACATTCCAGCTGTAAAAAAATTTCCACTTAAATACCGTGGCGCCACGAAAAAATTTCCGGGATTTTTTTAAAATACCATCAAAATCAAGACATTTTATTGGTTAAAAAGCAGAAGTGTGAAATTATCAAAAAAATTAATAAAAAAAAATAAAAAGTTTGTTTTTGTCCATTCTGTTACTACATAATGCACACATTTGTCTTATAATTTATCACTACTTTTTATAAGACTCAAAGATAATAATAAAATACGTATTATTAAAGCAGAAAAAAACAGTTTTTACACAATCGTTTGTTTGTTTTTTGTTCAAAACTTTTTTCTTTTTCTCTTAAAACTATAGCTTCTTTTCTTTGAGAGTTTTGGTGTCGCGACGAGAGTCTGTGTTGATATCCGATCACATAGCGTTTAATTCAAAAAAATTAGCGACGACATCAATCATCGTTATCTCATGATTAGCCCTGTTGGGAGGCAAGCGTTGGATCTCTTTTTGGCACTGCCGCTGCCACCAACAACGAAAGAGCGTCGCGGTAAATGTAAATGGCATCGCGACGAAACATGTTGTGAAATTGTCAACCGAATACCGACTTGGTTTATATCATTTGGTCCATAACAATTGGAAAACAGTTTAATTGTTTTTTTTTTGTATAAGCAATATAAATAAGAAATACCACCAATACGTATTAGAAACAATGTTCTATTAATTATTATATTATTATTTATATTAGAAATATGGAGAAAATAATAGGTACTAGCAGTAAGTATGCAGTTCTTGGATTTTTTAATTTAGTCTAGTCTTTTATTTATTATGGTTAAAAAACTTCCGGAAGCTACAGCCAAACAACCCTCTGTGGTGCCCGGTCTGTCAGTTGACTTGATTTAAAATTTATTGGTTGAGAAATATTAACCAAAAGTTTATTTCAGATACATTGAATTTGAATAATTAGTCAGAATAAAGTTAAAAAGCACTTATTTATAATTAACCGAATTAGTCTTAGGCGCATACATAATTAAATGTCTAAAATGCATTACTATCTAAATAGGACCAGCAGGAATTTAAAAGAAAGATAGAATGAAATCTAAAGAGCAAAAAACACCGACTCACATAACAAAGAAATTAAAAAAGTTACTAAATGTTTGTGATAATTTTAAATTTAAATTTTCTTATAAAAGTAATATAAAAGAGATAAATCCTCTAAGTTATCCATTGTTAAACTATTTTCTTTGTGTCTTCACTTTATATATAGGTTGGACATAAATGTAAAAGTTCAAGCATGATGTAGTTTTTTCCGTTTTTTTTTTTTTAATGTTATTTCACAATTCTAATAATAGTTATAGAATATGCCTCAGGGCTTAAAATATCTAGGCTTTAAGATGCCTATGCCTTATTACTTTCATACTTGGTCTTGCCCAAGCACTACTTAATCAGCATCAAATAGTTATAGTTTGTTTATTTGTAGTTGGCAACTAAGAAAAGTCATTAAATCCTAAAATGTTGTAAACAAGACCCTAAATCAGTAGGGCATGTACTTATTTATTGGTATTAAGAAATTTTTTTTAATCATATAATTTTAATCTTCTTAGGTAAGGGATAAGTAGTCATAATATGATATTTAGAATATTTTATTTTTCGATTTTAACAAGAATAATTGTGGTCGTTAGGGGATTAGGGTAACCCTATGTGTATAATTGCAAAAACAGGTACGTTATTAGTCAATAAATTGTGGATTTGTTTATATCCTAATAGATAAGAATATAGGTACTCGTTAGTATTGGTGGATTATATTGTGACCCATATTTTTATTATTTTACTACAAGAACATTTTCGGTTGTGAAAATGGCGTCAAGTTCGAGTTTTGTTTTAGTCTAAGTGGCTCATTTAAACAAAGGGAAATGTTAGTGAACCAAAAAAAAAAAAACTGTCCATTATGGTCGATAACTTTAATAGAGATAACAGTAGAAGACAAGTCCATTCTTTGTACTTCAATAAAGAGATTCCTACTTTGGACATAGTAGAGACTATTATAGTAGAAGTAGATACGATTCCCAAATTTGGACAAAATACTTTATGGAAACTCCTAAAGTAATTGGTTTTAAGTATGAGTCGCATAAAAAAACTAAAATTTTTGAATGAGACCGAAGAAATTATTTGCTAAAGAACACAATACTGAAGAAGTATTTAAAAGTTTCGGAGCAAGGAAAGAACTATCTTTTATTTAGATGAAAAATGGTTGAATAAAGGACACACTGTTTTTAAGGCATGGATGGGCACCAATATTTCAAAATTCCGTCAGGCATTTTTGAAGGGATATTCAACAGAATTAAATGCTCCTCGAGAAAAAGGTCGCAGACTGATAATTGCACACTGGCAGTGAACATGGTTTTGTAGAAAATGGGTTATTAGATTTTGTATCAAAGTCAACCAAAGATTAATGACCTCTGATGTTTTTGAAAATTATTTTTCCCAGCTAGTGGACTTTGTGCCAAGTGCTGCACTGGTTGTCTTAGATAACGCCAGTTATCATTTAAAACTGATAGCAAAAAAGCAGATATTTAAGAGTGGCTCCAGAACAAGAATATTTCTTTTGACAAAACCATGCTGAAAACGAAATTACTGCAAATTGCAAAGCGCCAAAAATTACAATGTGAAAGATATGTAATTGACGAAATGGTAAAAGAAAAAGGAGTAACTGTATTACGTTTGCCACCTTATCACTGCCAATTAAACCCTATAGAAATAATATGGACACAGGTAAAAGGTGAGGTGGCCAGAAACACTACAACTTTTAAATTGAATGACGTTAGAAGAAGGAAGAAGAACGATTATGAAGTATTGATATCAATATTGAAGAACTGTTCGAACCCATTAAAATTCCTATTGGACCAGGCAACGAATCTGACTCATCTTTGGATGAATACGACGAAATGGAAGCCGACAATTAGTGGAGTAAGTGCTTTTTGCATTAATTTATATTTAGTTTTTACTTTTTAATATGTAGCATATTTTTGTTTTACTTTTAATTTTTAATTTAATTTGAATTATGCTTTAAAAACACTTGGGTTCTACAATCATGGAATCTATATAGCTACCCGTTGTGACAATATTATCCAGGGTTTCTATTGTGTTTGAGTTAGTTAGTCCGTAATTACAGGGTGGACTCTGATAAATAACAACTATGATTATGTTTCAATAAAAATGTATACTACTTTTAGTTAATATCCAACAAATAATGTATGGAAAATTACTTTAAACATATTATTGTTAAAACTATTATAATTTTTCAAATTTTTTTCATTTGTTACGTATTACTTGACTGTTTTCATATTTCTCCCAATTCTTTATTTGCTGGACTTCTACAAATTAAAGTTAAGTACAATAAATTTAAAATTTCCTTTTATACAGCCTGTTCTGTTTTTTTTGTTGTTTTTAGTCGCGGTTATAAATAACTATGGCGCAAACCGCTATTTTATTATTAGGATTTTTGACTACAAAATATGTGTTACCATTCCCGCTTATCCTTTTTGGCTATGATATTATCTATTTACTTTGTATTTTTATCTTTGTTTGTTATTTTTACTCCCAAATATCATTTTTGATCCTATATTTCACTGTCTGCCTTATTTGCATTATATAATTATATCTTGTTATAACCACCATATCGTCGGCGGATACTAGATTTCTATCGCCACATATAGGTACAATTTTAATGTTTATGCCACTTTCCCTCAATATGACTTCTTGATCTACATTAAAGGGGTTGTAGATAAGGAGTCCTTTTGTCACATCACAGTTATTTCATAAGTTCTATAAATTTGTATTTCTCTAGTGCTATTTTGAGTTATTTTATTAGCTTATCTGAAGGTTAGTTTAGCTTTTTACTTTATTTCAATATATAAATAGAATCGTAAGCTTTATTGTAGTCGATAAAAATAATAAGATGAATTAAAGTTTGTCAATATATGTTGCTGTAGTTACCTTAAAATGAGTAGGTAACTAACATAATGTTAAAGTCCTCGATTTAAAAATTCGTACGTATTATGGCAAGCTTTATCATATTTAAAATTGCTATGTCCTAACAAATTTTGCAATTTTTTATATTGCATTTTTTATGAACTCAAACTTTGTTCTTGCTTCTAAATATGAATAATTTTACTTCATATTTTTTCTAGTATTTTAGCATTGGCTGGGATATTGTTCTCTCTCGTATCTACTTTTATTATTCTTTAGTTGCTAAATAAAATCCGTTACGTTCCTTTGGTTATTATTGCTACAGTAGTTGTTTGCTTCTTCTTAAATTTGTTCTTCTCGTTGTTTATCATTTTAGCTTGTGGCATGCTAATTTATATTCAACAATTATTCATATCATTATTTTGCTATTTTTCTTTGATAAATATTTTTTCTATTTATATTATTAATATATTACAAAAAAATTAAAACAAAAAGCGTTACAAGTCATAATTTTAATGTTTCCATCACGAATACATATAACAAGGATGTGAAACTCCTATGCCGAGCTATAAGCGCCCGTGGCTGAATTTACGGCTCCTATCTGGGCGGAGTCTAGTCCACAGTCGTTGCGTACTTTGTACTGCGCATCAGTTCAAACATCATACGATCATAACTATTCGAAAACACATGCGGTTGGTTATCTCGCTCGCCTGTTGCGCAGTACGGAGTACGCAACGACCGAGAATTTAACCCTACCCAGATAGGCGCCTTTTCTCCTGCTACCCTCTCCACTCGAGTTTCACATCCTTGTTATATGTATTCGTGGTTTCCATATATCAAGTTTAATAATCAGAGAACTTCAATTTCGGGATTCGATATTTTTTCTTTGGCAATAGCGCTTTCTTGTAAAACAATAACGCTCTAAAGTAACTAAATTTTAAATGAGAGATAACTTTATTTTTTAAATATTGGGTTGTTATCACAAAGAAATGACAAAATTAAAATATATGACGTGCAACGATTTTTGTTTTAATTTTAATGTATGTGTTTTAATTTTATTGTATTGATTTTATTTGTCCCTTTTATGTTTTATACAGATTTTATTTTCTCCCTTAGGGGTCCTCAATATATTTTAAGTGTTAACTTTAATTCTGCTTAATTCCATTTAGTAATGTATTTTTGATAAAAACTGATAATGACCTTGCAAGCAGAAAGCGTTTAGTTTCTAGAATACACACTTATAAAAACATACAGTTTTTAAGCAATACTTTATACATTGCATCTACAATATTTGAAAGTGTGCGCAAAGTCTGCAGTAATTATGTGTAGTTTTATATATATTTATTTGGTTTTTGTATATCACAAAATATTTTTTATATTTTGCACTTATAAAATAGTATATTAAACAAAGCATTTCATATGGAATTCTGTTATGACACGAGTTCAAGTTTAAAAAACGAATCGCGAAGCGATGAGTTTTTTAAAGAACGAGTGTCACAACAGCTATATGAAATAAGTTGTTTATAATATTTTTTATATTTTGCCCATTTTACCATTTTTTAAATTAATTTTTTATTTTTATGTAATTACGAAAATTTTTAATTTAAAAAGTATGTCGGCAGCACTGTGTAATTTATAAAATTTGACAGTTGTGACATTTAGATTATCAAATGTTAATGTTTTAAAATATTTTAAAGTGAATAATATACCAATAATAATATATTATATAAGTAAAATATTATATTCATATTCACAGATACTTTCTTAAAGAACAATATAAAATTAATAAATTGCTATTAGCCACAAATGTCATTGTCAATAGTCTTGCCTTTAGAAACTTCACTCATGTCGCCAACCATTTAAAACAAAAATTTGCGTGCGTAAAAGTTACATTACGATACGCAAATGCGTTTTATAATGAAGATTTTTATAAGTGTAAAATCTTATAGTTGACGACCTTCGTGTGATTCCTAACGAGCAAGGCGCCTTGAATATCCTCCAGGATATTCTGATAGCATTGTTGTGGTGATCACCGTCAAATATCTCGATGCCTAAATTGGTGCTAAATATACGCAAATAACTGTATCCAGAGTGGAAGGATTAACTGACAATCCTGTTAATACGGTTTTTGTGCCCTTTATCAAGACCCTAGATAGAGAGGCTCAGGTCGATAAATAATGCAAATACATTAATATACTGCTGGATAACAAGCCTAATACTATCAGGTTAGGTTAGCTTTCATGTAATTGGTCGTTCAACGTCCCTTCCACTGAAAGATCTATTGTGGCTCACCAGTAGGTTATAGTCGTTCTATGCATCTGATGAAGCATTATACAGATAGAATAACGAACAGAGCTCGGCTAAATTTCTAGATGAAAAACCAAATTTAGACTAAAGTCACAAGTCCCATGCTAGTTCATTGTTCAGTTGTATGGTAGCCGAAAGTTCTCCAAAATATGGATGTGAGACAACTGTTAAAATTACAGGAAGGGGTCTGGGGCTTTGAGAAGTACGCCAACTTCTGCTATGGATCCCTCCTGAATCTGCACCCCAATGTGTGGTAAGCTGGTAATACAATTCAGTTTGAAAACAACAAAATATCCAAGTTTCTACAAACTCACATCATGTATATGATGCCGGAACAAGTATAACCAACTTAGAGAAACCATATCATGTCAGTAAATGATCCACGGAATATATATTATCCAAGCCTGGAGGGAACATATTCCTAAACTAGGTAAGAATTGGGACCATATTTTAAGCTGAAGTGGTCGCACTGCCTGAGTGCGGGTTCCAGGACATCATGGTATTGCGGTCAACAAGAAGGCCGATAAATGCGTCAAGCAGGATGCACACGAGTTTCTCATCGGACCAGTACCGAAGGAAAAGTATTGTTTTCCAGTGGGTGGCAGACCGTAACCAAAAGCACACGTCTAGGAAATTAAGGATTGTTAAATAGAAAAACCCCATTTTTTAATGTCCTGTTATGAGAAGTGGAAGCATGATCACTATAGGTACAATAGATGCCTGTAGTGGAATATGATATCAAGCTAGTTATATATTTGGAATATTTGTTCCAAAAAATTTGTCCACTTCCGCTTTAGAAATATTTGCTATTAAAATACGTTAAAGTATGTGCATTTAATATATATGTACGAACAATAAGACCATTAAAAATAAAACTTTTTAAACAAAACTTCCACTATTTATTTAAAAAAATGTTTTTTAAACTCAATGGAAGCAGTTTCGCTAAAAAATAGCATTGTCAGATTGACATACATTTTGTTTGTTTGTAGCTAGGTACCTGATGAACCTAGATGTAGGTAGTATTAAGACTAGATCAAGTGTGGAAGTAATAAGACATAACAATATTAAAGCCTGGATGTTATTAGCCCTAAGGCATTATTCTGGATGTATTTTTCTCTAAGATTTGTGAAATTGTGTAGAAAAACCAGAATAAAAACTATATCATGCTGATGTTTACAATAACCTAATATAAATATGTATGTTACATTTATATCTTTGTATAAAATTAAGACTCAATCAAATCAATCAAAGTAAACACATGTCTAGTTATTTTTTGTGTCACAGTTGGTAATTTGGTGCAATTTATTAGTCCATGTCATTTTCAGACTAAAAATCAAACATAACCATAATTTTCGTTTAACTGTTACTGTAGGCACTGTTACAAACTTTTTACCAGGCGTTGTAACTGTTGTGTTTCTGCAGTACGGTACAAAACAAGGTTTATACGATATTGACATTATTTATCTTTACAAATTTTGGAGAATTCAACCAAAAAATATTAACAAACTTTTATTTATAATATTGAAACGTCAAGCTCGAATAGAAAGTAAATAAAACCAAAACACTCGTTATGTCTTCGACAATTCTTCAAATTCGAATGGGGAATGGCTTTTTTCTGGAGACTTTATATTTAGTGGTATGACGTATCTGAAGTGAAAGTTGCAAACATTTAGGAATTCTTAATTTCCAGTTTTGTCCTAATATATTCGGCTAAACAAATTTTTAAATTAATTTTTATATACTTCAATAATACACCAAAAGCCGGATACCGGTTTAACACCCCATTACGTGTTATCTATGTATAAAATGAAAACTCAATGAAAGTAAATATTTTAATAGTGGAGAAGTTCCAAAATTAATTTGTTTCATTAACTATTTTAAATTGATGATCTACTAGATGTCTTTTTATTTTAAGTTCTTCAAGAAAATCTAAATTTTGTTTTTTATTATTTGAATGTCATTGGATATTCAAGTTGGTGTTTTGCATAGCTAATAACATCTAGGCTTTAATATTGTTTTGTGTTATTACTTCCATACCTACTTGGTCTAGCCTTAATACTACTTAAATAACATCGGGTACCTAGCTACAAACAAACAAAATGTAACTGCAATATGTCAATCTAAATATGCTAGTTTTTGACGAAACAGCTGACATTGAGCTTAAAGAGCAATATAATAAATAAGTAGTGAAGTTTTGTTTAAAAAGTTCTATTTTTAATTTTCTCAGTATGATAGACTTCCACAAAGTAAAGGTAACTACAGTCAATTTTGTATGTACGAATGTTGCAATAGTTTTAAAAACGATGTTTTAATAGCCAATTACTTAATAACAATCCAAAAGACATAGGCTTTTCTTTGAAAAATGTAATTATTATTATAAAATGTTGTGAACTTAGGTAACTTTGGTATAAGTTTATGATTTATGCCTTTTATGGTCTCAACAAAGCACAGTTAACCGGTTAAAAAACACGTAAGTGTGGCAATACATTACTTAGAGTAAATTAACTCAAATGCTTTTAATCAAAAATCAGTTTTAATTGTTTAAGCCTTGAATCTAAATGTAATGGTTCAAACGACGTTAAAATTCTCAAATAGCTGGTTCAGTTTGGCTTAACGACACCTCAGCTGTTTCTAAATACATACAGACAAGGTGAAAGAGTTCTAGTTCTCATTTCGGACTGCATATATCAGCGTTATTGATGGAGTCTGACGAATGTTATGAAAAATAATTAATAAAACAGAAGTCAATTTATTACAAAGTTCAAAGAAAGTTAATTGTTATTTTAGATTAATTATACGAGATTGAAGTAGGCACTGGATTTTTAAGTACAGTCAGGACCAAAAAAATGAAGTTATTTAGTGCTAAAAATATCGTTGGGGACAACAATTGACGTAATACGGTATGACATACAAAAGGAGAAAAATTAATATTTCTTATAGATATGCTTAAGACTGTCCATTATTTATTTTTAATATATTTATTTGTCCTACAGTAATAAATATTTTTATAACGGTAAGTAATAGAAAACACAACTGATTTGTTTGTTTTAGTATTTGTTTATCTGTTTAATATGGATATATGGAATTACAGCTAATATAAAATAGGTTTTTGGACAGCAAATTAATTTGCTTTCTAAATCAATACATCAGTACCATATTAATTGTAAAATATTTTAATGAACGTTACAATAAAAGTATTAAGGTTGTTCATACATAAAGTTAAATATATTGTATATTTTTTTTTAGAAAGCACTTAGACCACATTAGGTGGATTCTGCTTCCTCCTGAGCCACCCCTTTATTGTTCAGCTTATTTGATTATAGTAGGTACTGTCTAATTTGAACTAATAAAGAAAAATTGGATAAAAGAAGAACTTCTTACTTCCCATTACTTCCTATGGAGCCTCTGTCACCTTTTTCGGACATTTCACTACCTGGGTATTGGAGGAGATAGCGTTCGGCAGCCTTTCTTTCGATTAGAGTAATGCGTAGCACTCTTTTTCGTTGTTCTCCTTTCGTAGACTTTTGCGTTTTTGTGTGTTTTTCGCTGAACCTTTTTGGCAAAGAGCTGCTGCTAAGAAATCACCTCAAAGAGCGGATCCACTTATTAAAGGTGCTCCTTTTCGAGATCCGCACATCTTTAAAGGGATGGGCGGAGCCTCTCGTAAGTGGTTCCTCTTCTGTTTGTCCCTCGCCTTATAGTTTTAACCATAAGTTCTGTATTAAATCTTTGAAAATGTTTGTAAGTTCTTTTATTTGTTTCCCAAAAAGTTTCATGGTTTCAAAGAAGTCTTTTTCTTTCTTTCCATCCTTTTTAGTAGCATTGACGTGGTTTTACTGAAACTTTTTAATTTTAAAATGTAACCTGTTTTATGAGTTATGCTCACACAACGTTTTTCTAGAATAAATAATGGAGAGAATACAGAGAATTTTCTAAATGATCATTTAACTTTTAGAATTACTAGTTGCACTATTCCATAAAAAAGGCTTAAGGTACAAGCCAAAAAGGTAAGGCCAACTTTATTAAATTATAAAATATTAAACGACAAGATTGACATAAACTGGGATAAGAAAATACTGTTTACTTAAATGAACATTAACAATAAAGCTATTAATACCATTGTTGTAACATTCTATGTAAACCATTAGAATAATTCTTTAAATTAATTATATTAATACCGCTAACACCATCTATAATAAAAAGTTTGTAAGAATATATTATAATTATTAATTTCTACAGTTAGTGGAAAATTTAAATTCGGTCGTGCTTTTATCTTACCTGGCTTTCCGGTAAGTTAATGTTGTTATTTTTGTCCTACCACAGTTGTGGAACAACGGGTAGGCTAGGAAATTTTTAAAACTTTCTTAATACAATTTTCACTATTAATATCTATAGATATATCTACGATAATATATGAAATCAGATAGGATTTTTAAAGTAAATTCTAAATCTAGGCATATTTTCATTTGAAACACGCATTTAATAGTATTTTATTGGAATCGTTTTTTATTAAAAATGCAAAATGGTGAGTTTAAAAGTACTTTTCTTGAATTTGTAATAATTTTTTATAACATGAATATTAATTGTAAATTTGTTGTAGTAGTGCCATTATTTGTATTTTATAAATGTAAATAAAGATTTCTGAATACGAATTTTTGGGATTTTGGATAATAGAGACAACGTGTTTATGTACGTAGTTAATTTTTTATATATATATATAATCAATAACCTTTCTACCGTAAAGGTGTAAGGTGATAAAATTTACACTATAGACTGTAAACAAACTTTGTCCATACTTTTTTATTTTTTGCCTTCTTTTGTGCTGTTGTCCATGTCAGTCCTCTGTTAATTTTTTAAGTGAAATAAAATACAGCTGAAAAAATTTTACCGGCTAATCAAAATGTTAGGTTTTATAATACAATTACAGCTAATTTTTTAATTAAACGTGGAAGATTAGTTCAAACATTTATTGTTTATTGTTTATTATTCATGCTATTATTTTAGGACGAGCTACATGATCGACGTATTTCGGCTTCAAGATTGTGTAAACTTATCACTCAGAAACAATTAAAAAAGTACAAGTATACAAGTTAAGTTCAGGATAATAGAAACTTGTTTTTTGAAAACAAATATTACACTGTACTAACTAAATTTTGATATTAAAATTCTCATCGCTACGTCACTGAATAAAATAATTGTACACAAACAAATATTTTAACTTGCTGTTATAGTGTGTTCAACAATATAGTTCATACAATAAAAGGGGACTGATGGTGATAATAAACTTATTAGGTACTTTTAGCTCAGGTATTGCAAGTTTGGGTTAAAGTCAGGATTAAATTTGCAAAAATAATATTTTAATAGAAACGCATATTAAAGGATATTCACAATAAAATTAAATAAAAATTTAAATATGTTATCAATTCAGTTTCACTATCACTATCGTCGTCTACATTAATTATAAGGGGTTTTATGTTAGTATCAAATGCCCTGTATGAATCCTCCACTTTTATAACATAATAATGTAGGCAAGTATAGTAGAATAAATTTATTGCCTAACCCTTACTTTTTGGAAGTCCATCTTATTAAGAATAATAAAAAAACTCTTCGTTTGAACGTAACTTCCAAGTTTATTTGAAAAAATTAGGTTTTAAATTACAATAACGGCCGTAAGATTAGTATCGTCAGATTGACATTTAAGTTACATTGTATTTTAAATCAAAGTAAACAGTCTAATAGTGGGAAACTTTTATTTTATTTTGCAATTATGCAAAATTGGTCCGGTCCTAAACACCATAGCTTAAACGTGTTTAAAATCGAGCTCTAGAATATTTTATCAAAATCCACTGCAAATTCGACAAAAAAAGTGTTTTTTGCGACCAAGTAGTGAATTTATAGTGTATAAATATTAGTGAACCAAATCTGAAGTATAAACTGTAAGTTACAACATATTATATAAATATCTATAGTGTTTTGTATTTGAATAAAATACAAATTCTTATCTGCTGAGAAAAACTTCAAACCAGTTTTTTCTACAATTAGCAGACAGTGTTTGAACTTACCAGTGCCGTATCTCGGAGACCTAATGAAATTAAACAATGGATAATAGTCCACAAACAGGGGTTTTTACCCAAACAAATACTCAAAATCAGCCAAATTCACAACCAAGCTCTTATGCATCTGTAACAAACCAACCAAATACTAGAAATTCTAACTTTACATCAAAAAAGCAAGCTATTCTATTTGATTCAATAGATAATACTAAAATAGAAGATTACCTTACAGCTCTAAGTCAACAAATACAATCTAAAAATATAATTGTTTGCTCAAGATTATGGAATAATAGAGTATGCATATATCTAGCGAGTTAGTAAATAATTTTTTTAAGAATCATGAAAAAATCGAAATTAATCAACAAATAATTCATGCACACAGACTAATAACTCCCAGCCAACGTTTAGTATTATCCAATGTTTGTCCCTCTATCCCACACTCTGTCCTAGAATATGAACTCAACAATCTTGGTATAAAAGCTTTATCACCTCTAAGCTTCCTACGAATAGGAACCTCAACTGCAGAATTCCAACTTATCCTAAGCTTTAGAAGACAGACCTACATTCAACCATTAAATAACTGCAGCCTTCCCTCATCTTTGCTTGTCAGTTATGACCAAACTACATACCGCGTATTTTTATCTCTCGATAACCAATCATGCCACTTTTGCAAACAAATTAACCACCTTTCAGCAAATTGTCCTTTGAAAAATCCCACAGTAATAACTCCAGGCACAACTCAAAGCCAAACCACAAGTATGCAAACTCCTACAGTTACGCCCTCAACTACCTCAATTATTAAAGCTAATATTACTCCCGAAAGCTATAAAACCAGACCGGAATGGCAACAAACAGAAAATAAAACACAAAAGAATCAACTTCCTCAGAACCACTTACAATACACAAATAACAGTATTGACACAGAGAAACAAAATAACGAAATTAATGAAATACAAAACGATAACAAAACACCTGAAGTAACTCCTATGAAAACGACTAAAACACAAGCAAAACGCACAAGATCAGAAATATCTCCATCACCGACAGAAACCACAGATGAACCAAATTTTTTAAAACCAAAAAATATTGACAAAAAAATAAAAAATTACCAAGAAAAGAAAACGTTACAAAGTATGCTACAACACGTAAAACCGATGTTTGAAGATCCAGATGCTTATTACACTATCAACTTTGATTAATTAATAAATTTCTTTGAAAATTGTGAAGGAATAAATGATATAGTCAGTGTAGTAAAAATTTACACCGAGGAAATCATAGAAATTACTGATCTACTCACCAAAATTTATCCATACCTTAAAGAACGTAAAATAAAAAGTAAATGCACTCGTATAAGAAATAAAATATTGAAACAAATAAATCCAGACATTAATACAGAACCAGAAAGTGACGCCTCTACTGGAAATTAATAATATTTTAAATTCAATGGAACATAAATGGGGTATACGCCCATTTAGAAATGCTTAAACTATTAATTAGTAACCACAAGCCAATGATAATATGTTTACAAGAAACAAATTTTAAAAACAATGAGTCATACAATTTAAAACATTTCAATTGCTTTTTCAAAAATAGAGAGAGGGCTAACAGAACCAGTGGCGGAGTTGCAATTTATACGCGAAATAACATGGATGTCGAACCAATTCACTTTTAACAACCATGGAAGCTATAGCTATTAAAGTCAAAGATACAACTACTTTTTATGTGTGTAACCTTTATATTTCACCAAATCAAGAACCTACCCTAGAAGAACTCTCAAACCTATTAAAAGAAATCCCTACACCTCGAATAATAGTTGGCGATTTTAATGCCCATAACCCAATTTGGCGTTCAAAAAAATTAACGACACTAGGACATAAAATAGAAACGATAAAAGATCAAATGAATTTAAATATTCTTAATGACGGTCAAAATACTCGTTTTAACGACACTAGGACATAAAATAGAACGGATAAAAGATCAAATGAATTTAAATATTCTTAATGACGGTCAAAATACTCGTTTTGACATCAGAACTGGGGAAGGTTCGGCTATCGATCTCTCTATTTGTGAAGTCTGTATCACACAAAACCTTACTTGGGATGTATTACCAGACCTGTACGATAGTGATCATTATCCCATTATAATAAGCAATGAACAAGAGTCGACCTCGACTCAAAATATAAAATGGAACTTAAAAAATGCTAGATGGGTGCAATTCCCAAATTACATTGAAAATCATTTAAAAAGAGATGAAAATAGAAACATGAACAAAATGTTTAATTCGTTTTCAGAAATAATAATAGAATCAGCTAACAAATTTATCGGAACAGTAGAATTAAAGGGTGAACATCGTACCGTACCCTGGTGGAATTCAAATTGCAAAGAAGCCATAAAAGAGTCAAAAAGATTTTTTAATATTCATAAAAAACAAAAAACCGAAGAAAACTGTTTAGAATTCAAAAAACTGAGAGCTAAAGCTAGGTATACCATTAAAAAAGCCAAACGAGAATCGTGGGCAGAATATGTCTCCACAATAAACAGCTCTACACCAATTACAACAATTTGGAAAAAAGGATCAAAACCTTACAGTTCAATTCGATTTTTACAACAAAACAATGTAATCTATAAGACTCAACAAGAAATAGCAGACCTGATGGCTACTGTATATGAAACACATTCCAGTAAGCGAACTACACACCCGAATTCCTGAATAAAAAAGAAAATGTAGAAAATACTTCAATAGAATATGAAGAAAATATGGTTTCTGAATTAAACTCATCAATAACAATGGACGAGCTAGACTCAGTACTAAGAGACACGAAAAATTCAAGCCCAGGTCCTGACAACATTCCTCTTATCTTTATTCAAAATTTAGGCCTAAAAAGAACATTTATTAGGGATATATAATATAATTTTAACAAAAAACGTATTCCCCGATTCATTATTATACCTGTCTCTAAACGACACAAAACCAAATCGAATCCTGAAACATACAGACCAATTTCGCTCACATGTAACATGGAAAAATTCTTGAAAAAATCATAAATAATCGGTTAATGTGGTTTTTAGAATCGAACAAACTTGTTATACCTGAACAATACGGAATTCGAAAGAACTGTTCAACATTGGATAATTTGGTGGACCTAGAATCAGATATCCACGAAGCTTTGGCAATTAAACAAGGTTGCATCGCTATATTCTTCGACATCAGTAAAGCCTACGAAACAGTATGGAAATATCCAATTATTAAATGTCTTAGTCAATGGTCGATTAGAGGTAATATTCTAAAATATGTAAATAACTTCCTTAAAAATGGACAGTTTCAAGTTCTAGTTGATGGAACATATTCCCAACTACAAACACAAGAAAACGGGATACCACAAGGCTCTAATCTCAGCACCACATTATTCCTAAATGCAATAAACACAATAATAGACGAATGTAAACACCTAGTGCAAGCTAGATTATACGCAGATGACCTAGTGATATTTTGTAGAGGAAAAAATATTGCAAGCATACTCGAACTCCTCCAAAATACCATAACAAGTGTAGAAAATTGGTCAAACTTAAATGGACCTTAACACCTCAAAAACGAAAGCAGTATGTTTCTCTAATTCAAATGTTACTGATGTAAAGGAAATCGAATATGTTAAAGAAATCCAGTTTCTAGGAATGATCTTCGATCGTAAACTAACTTGGAAATCACACATACAGTATCTAAAGAAATCCTGCCAACCTGGAATAAATCTACTTAGATTACTTGCTTTTAAGAACTGGGGAGCCGAATACTCATGCCTGCTTCACATATATAGAGCTATAATTCGCTCAAAACTGAACTACGGGTCTATTGTCTATAATTCTGCCAAAAAAACACTTCTCAAAACATTAGACACAATACTGCTATTCGGGTTTCTCTTAGAGCTTATCCTACAAGCCCTATTCAAAGCCTTTACTGTGAATCTGGAGAGCTTCCTCTATCTCTCAGAAGACAATACCTAAGTCTTTCATATTCTGCTACAATTTCTGCAAATCAAAATAAACCCGTAATTCACAATGTATTTGCTGATCGTTTCTCAACTAAATTTTATTTAACTTTTTGCACAGATCCTCCATTCTATTATCGTGTAAAAGGCTACTTGTCTAACCTCAATTTTCAATTTCCAAGCACTTATGATATTCTCTCTATTCTCATCCCGCCACCTTGGACAAATACCCTTACCTAGACCTGATTTTAGTCTGACGAGCTTCAACAAATCTGAAACTCCAACAACTGTCATAAAACATGAATTCCATCAGATAATAAACTGAAATAGTAGTACATACGAAATTTATACTGATGCTTCAAAAAACGATGAAGGGGTAGGGGCAGCTGTATACTCTAAAGAATTTTCAGCCTCATTTAAATTACCAAGTTCTACCACTATTTTCTCTTCTGAATTATTTGCAATTTTACAAGCAATTATTCTTATCCATCAGAAAAATAAGCAAAAGAGCATAATAATCAGTGACTCTCTTAGTTCGCTCAAAGCAATACAACAACTTTATTGCAATCACCCTTTTTTACTTCTCATCAAGATAGAGCTTTAAAGAATCTTGGATAAAAATTTTGACTTAAAATTTTTATGGGTTCCTTCACATAAAGGAATAAAAGGCAACGAAATGGTTAGCACGCTTGCTAAAAACGCTCCTAGTAATCCTTCATCAATAAAATTTAATACTACCATACATACAGACTTACAAAGTAATTTTAAACAAAAGATTACAAGTATTTGGAAAGACGAATGGAAGAGCGCTCCTAGCAAACTACTAGAAGTAAATCAAAATGGTCAACCATGGAAATTAAAATCAAAGAAAAGAAGAGAACAAGTTATAGTAACACTTTTGCGCATTGGACATACGAAACTAACGCACCAATACTTAATGAAGAGAACAAACAAACCCACCTGTGAAATGTGCAACTCTGACTTGTCAGTTAAACATTTTTCGATTGACTGTGTTAAATATGAAAATGAACGAAAGAAGTTTTGCATACCGAACTCTCTTAAAAGTGCCCTCGATGAGAACAGTGATTCCCAAAAACTTTTCAATTTTCTAAAAAGCGTTAAACTACTAAATAAAATTTAACCCTATATTATGTAAAAACTACTATGTCAAACATATTGTAACGCTAATAACCCAAGAGGTTGATGCGTCTTTTAAATTAAAAAAAAATATGCAAAATTATGCAAATTATTATGCAAAACACCTACTTGAACATCCAACCTTACTCTTACAGACCAGTGATATCGTACTACACACTTGTGATAAAAAACAAAATTTAGATTTCCTTGAAGAACTTGAAATAAAAAGACATCTAGCTGATCCACAATTTAAAGTTGTTAATGAACAAATAAATCTTGGAAGTTCTCCACTATTAAACTGTTTACTTTTATTGAGTTTACCTTATATACATAGATAAGACGTAATTGTAAAACACAAATATATTAAGTTATTCTAAAGATCAGCATGATATAGTTTTTTCCTGGTTTTTCTATATCATTGCACAGTTATACTGATCTTAGAGGGAAGTACATTCAGGATAATCCCTTAGGGCTATTTACATCTAGGCTTTAATATTGTTATAACTTATTACTTTCATACTTGGTCCAGCCTTAATACTACCTAAACAACATCAGCTACAAACAAACAAAATGTAATTTAAATGTCAATCTGACGATGCTATTCAGCGAAACGGCCGTCATTATAATTTAAAACATATTTTTTCAAATAAGCTTGGAAGTTGCGTTTAAACGAAGAGTTTTTATTATTCTTAGTAGGTATAGTATTTTGGGTCCGCACTTTCTTTTTTAGTTTTCTCCACATATGCTCAATCGGGCAGTAGTAAGGAGGAAGACGAAGAACTGTATGTTCTTTGGATGCTGCAATTATGTCACATACATATGTCTTCTGTATGTTAAATGTCCTTAGAACCTCTAAAATCTCCGTTTTTTTATATATTTCTTCAAAGTACATGTTGTTTTGAAGCATAAATTCCTGGATTTCCGCTTTTGTATTTGAAGAGCTTGGAACCTTCTTCAATTGACGACTATGGTAACTGGCATTGTCCATAACTATGACACTATATATATTTGGCAGTAAAGTGTTTTCGAACCAATCTCGATTAATTCGGCTGTAGTATCTTGGTGTTACTCCAACGACGAATCTTGAATGTTCTTCGCCAAAAGTCCCAAACCGTTTGGAATCCAACCATCTTCTGATCCAGCATGAATTGTGTGGAGTGGAGTCTCATTTGCAATGATCTGATAGTAGGCACCAACTTTTCTTCGTACATGGAGTAGATAGTTATTCTTATCAAATCTTTATCAACATCATCAGTGGTTCTGGAAGCACCACTATCGTTTCGTTTTCGTCTCGGATGAATTGGCCTCGAAATGTGAACTCTCACTGATGATTCCGGTACACCTGACAAATCGCTGGTTTCTCTTACAGCAGGAGTAAAAGCCCAACCCCTTTGGACCAGCTTCTGATGAACATGTCTGACGATTTCTTTGGCATCAAGGGTTAAAACTCGTCTTCGAACAGGGAACAGTAACACACGGCGCCGCTGATGCAGTTTCTTAAGGACGAAACATTTTTCACAAAAATTATTAAACAGCACAGACTAACTTTCACTATGGGAACACAAATATAAAAATGATTATACTCAACCCAAATTATACAAATACAAGGTCCTTTACTCTGTGCAAATTTTGATCATAAAGAATAAACCGTAACAGACGATCGCACTAAAAGTGGTTTATTACCATCAGTCACCTTTTATTGTAGGCACTATGTTGTTGAACACAGTATAAACAAAAACATTGAGACTTAATGTGGTGCACTTGTTTTGTTATGACGAGCACACAAAATAACTCCTATCACTTTTTGACGTAATTTTAATTTGACAGCTTTTTGACATTATTTTATTTTTTGGTTATATGGTAATATGCTTAGAACAAAAAGAAACAGGAAGGAGTCTGTCATATATTAAGAGGGGCGTTTCTAATTTGGTATGACTGCCTGAATTTAGTGAAAAATCTGGTTATTTTTAAATTACAAGAATGTAGAGTAGATGGCGATAGTGGTTTCAAATGAGTATTTTTATTATAAATTCGAATATTTTTAGAGCTTGTTGACTTTCTTTATCTTAGACAGAGATGAAAAATATGAATTTTGCTTCGTAAATCTTTGAATGTTTCCACGACACACACATACATTTGACCTTGAGACAATAAACAGATGAAAAATACCTGTATATTTTTATTAAAAATATTCTATTTGGATGCACTTGAAGTTTGTTGTGTTTCATAGGCGTAACAAATTAATTGTTTTTAGGATTTAAAATATCGATATATAAAAAAAATAAAAAGATTTCGGCATTCCTAAGATTTCGGCATTCCTAACAAATAATTAATTAATGAAATTTATTGCACTAACCAGAGTTGGGTCGGATATTGAAAAAAAGTATCCGGATACACGATTACTCAAAATGTATCCGGTTACTTTTTTAAAAAGTTCGAATACTTTCATTTAAAAATGTGTTCGGATACAAGTATCGGATACTTCCTAGGACATACATTATTAGTATTAAAACTATGTATAGTTTAGTATATAATAGTATAGTATAGTATATAATAGTATAGTATAGTATATAATAGTATGTATAATATATAATAATAAAAATACATTTAATGAGCTAACGAAAAACTTTTTCGTGTCACTGCCTGAGCTTTTGATATTGAATTTGGCCAGCGTCGGACCAGCCGAGTTTTCAAACTTTTTAGGGGGTGTACTTTTTTTTACTTGTAGGTACACTAAAATAAAAATATAAATATTAGGATGTCCTTTATTATAATCCGAAAAATAATTTCTTCTAATAATTATAAATACAGTGTACAAAGGGATTCTTGAAAAGAGAGATATAGAAAATATAAAAAATAAATAACGTACTTATATGAAACTTTATAACTGATTTACAGGTAAAAACAAAGCTCCATTAGAATATAACAGTATATTATAACGGTGACCAGTGCGAAAAAGGGGATTGTTAGACAAATCTGAATTAAAGGAAGGGCAGTGTTGTGCCTACGGTAGGTGCATTATCGGAGGGCGATAATTAATATTTAAAAGTATCCGAATATCAAAAACAGTATCCGGGTGCCGGATACTTTAAAATTTGGTCACGGATACGGATACCGGGTACAAAATTTAAAAAGTATCTCTAGATACAGCTTTCGGATACATAAAAAGTATCCGGATATTGTATCCGTATTCTGAAGTATCCGAATACTACCCAGCTCTGGTACTAACCCTTAATAATTAAGGTATTTATTAGAATAAATATATTAATTATAATAAAAACATATTACGGTTTCGAAATATACACACATCAACATGGTCTGAAGAAAAATTGAAATAAAGTGGAAAGTATATAATTATTTATACCTTTTTTAAAATTGAGATTGAATATGTATTGGCAACAATGCAAAATTAAACAAAAAGGTTAGTTTGATCAGAGATTATTTTATTTACTTTCTGATGGATGTATTAGGTATTTGAAGGTGTTGAAGTAGATGTAAATTTTTAGAATATATTTTGTGGGGAAAAATTTAAATACTTTTCCAAAACGTTTGTTGATTATTGCAAAAGTGTTACTATAATGTTTGTAAACATTAACATGTTAGTCTGTCTTCAATATGACTTCAAGTAAGTACCTTGCTAATTATTTACTGCCTAAATAAATAAATATCATTTATTTTTTAGAGAGTATTGGACATTCCTAAATTACCACCCAGATACATGATTTAATAAAAAAATAGAGTACAAAGTAAAGCACACCCTACAATAAAGCTTACCTATAGTTTATTTTTATTTTGAGAATGTGGTGCAAGAAAAAAATATTTCCATGTTTTCAATAACCTACCATAATAACTAACCAATCTAATATCTATAGAAATACACTTTGTGCACCTGTTTTCAAGATACCTAAAGAGTTGGGATAAGCTGACTATCAGCGATTGGCCAATACTCTTGCAAGTACTAAACATAATTGTTAATGTTATGGGTATATCTTAATAAAACTAATTGTATCATTAAATTATGGCTATTAATTATATTCCAAAAATGTCAACACCATACTTTGTGGAATCAATTGAAATTAAAATGTATCCAATAGGATTGTAACTTTATTTTTTTAACTGGAATCTTTCACTCAAATAAAAAAATCTTATTTATTTTATAAAGATCCATATTTTATTTACATTTGAAAGCACTCTCCATCTAGTAATCAGAAGTGATAAGAGGTAAGTTTTAATTTGTTTATTTACTGGTTTAATTTTTTACAATTAATATGTAGATATTATTTATTTTATTATCTATGATTCAGATCTAAATATCAAATTTAGTTTTAAAAGATGAATTGATATAGGTATTTTGAATATTATAGATATATGAATTTTCTTCTTTTTGAGTACCTACCAATAGTATTTGCCCATGTTGAAGTATTTTCTTTGGAAAATTGAAATCAGTTGTATTTTGTGTACTACTGCTACTGTGTGCTTATTCCCCTGTGAATTTGCCTCTTGATACTAAATAATTAGCATTACCAGAGAAGTGTTAATGCTACTCGTTCTTTGAGCCATCCTTTGTCTACTTTAAATACTAGGATAGACCAGGAAGAATATTAGTATCATTTTCTAAATCAAAACTATTTGATTAATTTTTGATTATTTTATTAGGTGGAGTATGGTAAACTAAATATTTCTACAAGATTCAATAGGTTACTACTTTTCTAAAGTATTTCAAAAATGTCCTGAAAATACTATTTTTAGCAATATACTTTTTCTGACAACCACATATATTATTTCATCTATGTTTAGATAATTAAATTGTTGGAGAAATAAATCAATGGTTTTCAAAATATATGCTACTGTTTCCTCAAAAACTTTGGACCTCAAGTAACTGCCTACACTGTGGTTGTATTTTGTTAATAGTAAGAAGACTGACAAAATTTGTAACTGAGTTATTAATGTTATGAATTATTTTATATTTTATTTCTATTTTTTTATTTTTTAGAACTGTTTCCTCAAAAACTTTGGACCTGAAGTAACTGCCTACACAGGTTTTATTCTATTTATATTAAATAATTAATAATTTTTACTGTTAATTTTAATTTTTTATTTTTTAGAACTCTTTCTTCAAAAACATTGAATCTGGACCCTTATAGAACCCATGGCTACATCAATATGAAACCTATTGTGGGCTATACTATGTGTTTTAAAATACAAATGTTTATTTTAGGGTTCAATTACATTTTAAATATTACCAAATAATATTTGCATATTATTAGTAAATAACAAGTAAATGTTTTTCTTTTTTAGGACTTTTAGGACAATTATATGTACCCAGTTCACCATATTATGGAAATATATGAACTTTATTCTGACATGATTATGGAACCCTTTGGTCGGTTTTATCATTTACCAACAAACTTTCAATGGTGAAGGGGATATATATAAAGATAACAGATGTTTTAATAAAAATATTACATATTTGACTGTAAATTTTAATTCTTCACATTATCTAAAGAGAAAGCTATTATATTTTTGCATATTGAACATGTAAATAAATATTGTAGAAACCCTTACTTTGTGGATATTATTATCATGCCTATTTAGAAAAACAGTTTAACACTTAGCTGTTAATATTTACATATATGTGGTTTTAATTTATAAATGTAAATCCCTTAGGTTGGGTTTAGTTATTTAACAAATAAAGATATAAGATAATGATTAGGTAACTGAAAAGATTAAAAAAAAGTATAAACAAAAATCGGGTCTCTCAAAACTCACATTTTTACCAATTCGACTAAAATAGGACAACTGTGTTTAAGTAAAAAGTAATTTAGGAAATAACAACAGTTCATAACACAACAAAAACACCTCTTGCACATATCACAGTTGGATAATGCTATAAACGATGTAAAAACCAACGCAAATTGTGAAAATATACTTTAAAATTAATTTTTTTAACTTCTGGTAAATTATAAACGAATATTAGTATAGACAATTATATATTTAAAAGCAAAACACTAAAATTAATATATTTTGACGTTATAAACGAGAAATAAGGTTAGGTTGGTTATGTTTTAAGTGAAGTTTGGATTTGGAGAATTAAAATCGACATACGTCTTTGAAAAAAGCGCCACCAAAACTGTTGAACTAAGTTGACAGATTAGTGCAATGTTCAAATTTTGCGTGCAACAAATCTCAAAAAATATACCTTTCTTTAACTTCATATTTTGCTAGTCGCATTCTCTATGCTTTCTTTAGGAGTTAAGCTTCTGGCGTTAAAATTCGTGATCACAAATTGTCAAACTTTTTAAAAACATACCATCACTTAAACACCAATATCTCTTTTATTACAATATAAAACTTAACTAAAAAACCTTATCTCCTAGAGAAAGGTCTAAGCTATATCCTGTTAATATTTGAATACGTAATTTAAAGGCGTTCTTTAGATTTGTTGTTTACAAAATGATTAAAATTTTGGGTACAATTCAGGCTTGCCACCCGTTTTCAGCTGTCATATTTTTGACGCCCCTCTTAACTTTAAGAAAAATTTGCGACGGAAGTCGGCCATCTTGAAGCTCCTTGTATGACTCATTGTTTATATTTACAGTATACTGTCAAAGCAATATTTGCATATAAATGTCAAAAATGAGCGCATAGGCGTATCATTCGGTTCTTATTAATAATAAATTATTTAGAACACTATTTGTATTCACATACTTGATTGGTTGAAATTTATTAAAAACAAAAAACCTTGATATAATTTTTATTTTTTTTCGGTACATCAATGGAAACGGAAATTAAATTTGACAATTGGCCGCCATATGCAAGCTCCTTTCTGGACTCAACGTCATTTTGCATATACTCCTTCCTGTATCTTTTTGTTCTAAGGTAATATGCAATTTTTCTTGAGTGACAGTCATTTAGCATTTCCTGTAGGTGCTTGTTCTTTCTGATAAAAAAGAAGAAGAAAAAAGGATCCAAGTAGGCAAGAAGTTGGAGAATCACCAGGAGAACGTCGCTATGGGAGATTATGAATCAGGGAGATAAATAAGAGGGTTGAAACAAAAAAAATAATCATGCATTTTTATACAGTTTTTTAATGAAATGTATTAAAGTACAAAGTTTTTGCTTTTCTACAATTAAAATTGTATTTAGTGGAACCACACCACTAAACTTAAATAGGCCGGTTTTTTACACACTTGACGATGACGAACCATTTCTTTCACTAATTTGCATTCGATATTACTTATAATTTCGCCAAAAACACCAATATAACTCCAAAATATCGTTGAATTTGTTTTGGTAACAATACTTGAAATAATTAAAGAGACTTATTTCGATGATTTAACCGAATGAAATAGTTCAATGGTTAAACATTCCATAAATTGAGTTGTATAATTTAGGTGCTTATAACTAATAAAATATTACTAAGAGATAGCATGGTCACAATATTTTTACAAATGTAATTAACAAATACTATATCAAGACGATGCATTCGACCAGAAATAGGTAATGTATTAGCAAGTAAAAATATAAATAGTTCCGCCTCCTCTGATATTGGGTCTATGGCATAAACTATCCATAAAACCACTCATTAATTGTTTTGAACAATCTTATATTGACACCTCCGTTAACGCTAAATTTCGTAAATACCACCCCAAACTTTCGCAAGACAGTCTAAAACAATTAAAACTTATTTGCTGGCGATACCCAACATCAATTTTGGTGTTGCCGTTGACAAGCTAATCCGAGCTATAAGTGTACCAACATTGTGGTAAACCCGATTCTATTTCAAAAGGACTAGTTTCTAAACGTAAAAGCGTTGAAGTGATTTGCAAAGTTTCCTTTAACTTACCAGCAAACTTGATTTAGATACAAAATAAAATATAGATATGTTTCTTATGAGTAGATAAACGAAGTCATGATAAATATGAACGTAACAAAATCATAATTTCATTCACGCAAACCATTTAAAAAAATACAATAATTGAATTTTTAATTAACCTCTATAATCTTCTAATGAAATTATTTTAATTATACACTTTTATACCAAGTACAAGGTATTTTAATTAAAAATATAAAACCAGTTATAAAGTTATATAATATGTCCACCATTGTTTTTTATATTATTTAAATTAGGTTAGATTAGATTGTGTCATGTTTTGTCTACGTTGCTATGACAGTGTATCTATAGGTACCTATAGTTCAAACCAAACACTTTTCTTAGTGCGTCATAGTTAATCGAATTCTTTCTAACTTATTAAGTTGAATGTAAGAAGGAAAAGGTACCTTCGCTATTATTATGAACTCAACTAATGCGTTAGAATAAATTACTTTCTTGTTAGTATAAAAGACAGCCTTTCGTAGACTTTCGGTACAGTATTAAGCTCTTATTAATACTAGGCGTAGTATACTAGCTCATTTATATTATGAAATTTATTGTACTAACCCTTACTACGTAAAAGTCCATCTTATAAAGAACGTTAAAAAAATGTAATGCTGTATATGTAGGTCAAACACAAAGAAATTTTGAAATAAGATTCAATGAACAGTTAAGACCATATAGATTACAACAACCGGATAAGTCAAACTATGAAAAACACGTTCTTGAACATCCACAATCACTCATACACACCAATGACCTTTAAATATTACATATTTGTGATAAAAAAACAAAATTTAGATTTCCTCAAAGAACTTGAAATAAAAAGACATCTAGCAGATCCACAATATAAAGTTGTTAATGAACAAATAAATCTTGGAAGTTCACCACTATTAAACTGTTTACTTTGATTAAGTCTTCATTTTATACATAGATAAGACGTAATTGTAACACAAATATATTGAGTTATTGTAAAGATCAGCATAGTATAGTTTTTTCCTGGTTTTTCTATATCATTGCACAGTTATACTGATCTTAGAGGGAAATACATCCAAGATAATCCCTTAGGGCTAATAACATCTAGGCTTTAATATTGTTATGTCTTATGACTTCCATACTTGGTCTAGCCTACTATCTAATCAACATCAGAAAAACAAAATGTAACTTAAATATGGTAATCTGACGATGCTAATTCTATAGCGAAACAGCCGACATTGCATTTCATAATTTGCGAATAAATAGTGAGAGTTTAATTCAACCTTTTAGTTGTTTACCGTTCTTCATATATATTATGATTCCATGCAGTTTTTTGTACTTCATTATTTTAAATAAAATATATTTACACGCACTACGTTATTATTTGTAATTTTATATAGCCCCTATTTTTATTAAAACTGATGAAGATTATGTTTAAACTTAAGTAAAAAAATAAATATAAATTATTTTATTAATTATGTGAAACTAGTTCAGTTCTTTCAGTTCTTGCTTTATTTTGTTGCTGTATTTGCAACACATAAATTTTTACGTGTAAGTTAATAACCTTGAAATTAAATATTATTTCACTTAAAAGTTTTAATAAAGTTTGAAGTTTCTCCCGAAAGCCACTTATATTTTTTTTTAAATTCAAAGTTTAAGCAATTTCGTGTATAGTTCAAAATCTTGTTTTCTGGAAAGTCGGTGCTACAAAAAACTTTTGTGTCATTTGGCATGAAAATTCATAGCAAAAAAGTATTCAGGTAAAAGTAAATAAAAAAGTAAAATTATTTGTGTTGATAGATTATCCTGAAATAAGTTACAAATTTATTTATCAAAACAAAATCTTTGTTAAAATATAAAATTGAATGGTATAAACAAAATATAAGATTCAAACTTTTATTGTACTTCCCAAGAAATTTAATTAACAATTGTTAAAATATTTAAATATATTTAATACCTGACCTATTTGACAATAGGTATTAAATTATTATGTCTGCATTGATTTTGATTGACAGTAACTGGCTGTTTATTCCCATCTTTAACAAAATAAGGACAAATTATTTCATTACCATACTCAGCAACTCAAATTGTTACTCTAACACTGTGGAGAGACTATGGTGGTGCCCTTCAGTAGCATTGGTACAATTTTTTTTCCGACGACCTAAAAAGCTTTTATATATGTAGATATCTTTCTGATATTTGTTTTAAATATAGGCCATTATTGCACCAAACTGCTTATAAGCAGAAATAATGTTCTATAAACAAAACCTTTTTTAGTAAAAAAAACCATAATACAAGTTGCTTCCTCGATTTCATAGCCCTCTTAATGTCGATACTGTTTTTTTGGCGACTACTGTACTTATTATAATTGCCACAATTACATTAAATTTTAAAAATAATTTAAAACATAGCAGGCTTCAAATAACAGTTAAAAAAGTTTGCTTAATAATTATATTTTACAACAGAACTATATATTTTTATTTTAAATAGCTGTCCAATCAAGATATAACTTTGTTATATATCAAAAATTATAAAATGAATTTGAGTCATACTTATATTATGTATATTTTTATCTATTTTGTTGCTTGGTTAAAAAAACTTCTATAAATTTTTAATTTGATATTTTTGTCGGGAAAGGGGATTTATAATCATTTTTTTTCATAAATTGTTTTTGAAACATGCTTAGCTAAAATTATTTTTAATTTTCAATAACAATCAGTTTTACCAACAATATAAAAGAACAGCAATGGGTAAATGTTAATCACTGCTTATAGCGATAAGCAATTTTGAAACACAGATTAGTCAAGAGATTCATCGAGTATTTCCCAAACATCTTCTTATTCTTTAAGTGCCATCTCCGCGAATCATCATGGCTATCTTCGCTTTCGATGTGGTTGCTCGGAAGAATTGCATCCATACCAATGTCTCAGATTCTTTAGCCATGAAATTCGTCTTCTTCCTATGCTTCTTCTGCCTTCTATCTTCCCTTGCATAATAAGTCGTAAGATACTGTACTTCTCTCCACGAATTAGGTATCCTAAATATTGTAGTTTTGTATCCTTAACGGTTCGTTTCACTTCTTTTTCTTTACCAATTTTTACCAGTACTTTGATATTAGTGATTCGATCAACCCAAGAAATTCTTCTGTAAGCCTATTTCGAAAAAAATAAGTCACCCCATTGCTTCTGAATTTAGTGTCCATACCCCATAATAAAGAACACTGTTGTGTTGTTATTTTTGGAGATCTTCATAATTTTTGCCTTTTTATATTGAGGGAGAGTCCTTAGTTAGCACTAATCCTCGGTATCCTACCCATAACTATTATGACGGTGTCGTCGGCGTATCTGATGTTATTAATTAAAACATCATTTACTTTAATACCAGCTGCCTCATGTTCAAAAGCTTCTAGAGTGATTTGTTCCGAGTACGCATTAAACAACAAAGATGATAGTATGCTACTCCGCTCTTTATTTCCAGTTCTTCAGACTAATCTTGACCTATTTTTACTGTGGATTATAGTACAGATTTGAAGTTATTCGCATATCTTGTATATCCAAATTTTTGTTCTTAAGAAGTAAGTAGTTAACTTGGTAATTTTTTACTTCATCGAAAACCTTATTATAATCTATAAAGCAAACATAGAGGTGCCGATTAACGTCCAGACATCTTTGCGTCAACACGTTAAAGCTTCTCTTTGTACCTACTCCGTTGCGAAATCCAAACGGGGTATCACCAATATCCAATTCTAGTTTAAAGTGTATTCTGTTATGGATAATTTTTAGAAAAAAATTTAACTTGTGAGACATAAAGCTTATGGTTCGATAATCACTGCATTCCCTTGCATTTACTATTTTCGGCAGGCATATGAATGTTGATGTTAACATTTCTTGTGAAATAATTTCTGTACTGTGGATTGTGTTGAACAGCTCCATCAAAAGCTTATGGTATAGATATTTAGAAGATATTTTTGCAGTTTTTAATAAGAAGAAATCATTGGTAGAAGATTTCATTTCAAAACCAAATTCAAACTTCCTAAGCACATATAAACTAAAAATGAATGAACATTTTTAGACACATTGGTAATTAGGAATAATAACAGGCTAGAATTTGATATTTTTAGAAAAGACACAAAATGGCAAGTTTATAGGTGTTATCCAACATACTTCTTCCTGGATCGTCTCTGGTCTTTGATCTATTTTCTCTGCGTTGGCTTTCAGTATGTAGGAACTGAACAATAGGATCAGAATTTTTTCGTTAACTTTTTGCATACACTGAGAGTAATTGGCTTTCGAAGATAATGTCATTGTTTTGTGTTATCTCAGTGGCAATTATTTCAATTTCTTGTTCAAGGCTAGTTTATCACTTAATTTGACTTTTATTTGAAGAGTAACCCTGAATAATAGCATTTTTCCTTTTCGGTAGATTTAACATGTATGAAAGAATAAACTCCATAATTTTTTCGTTCTTCCATGCATTTTGCCCTGTTCTATATCTTTTTTTTTTCATGTGCTTGTCTATATCTATCTCTTATTTTTTGCTTCTTTGACTGAAACATAGTGGTTAAAAATTATTAATGATATTATTTTTTTGATAGTTCAATATCAGGTATTATTAAAGAAGGTTAAAACCCTTTATGGATAATCCTACGGAGGACTGATAGAAAGTACGTTAGTATACAAGTACCGATTTTTGCAACTATAATTTTAAAAATTAAGAACTGAACAATTAACCTAATAAAGAACTTTTAAATACTGGTTATCAAAAGAACACCAAATAAGAGAACACACATTTGGATAAAAATTGGTAACAAAATAGAGTGTGTAGGTGTCCTTTTAAGTACCCTGCTCAACTTGTTATCAACTTTAAATACAAATACCATAACAGCACCACCAGATAGCCATTTATCAACCATTAAATATCTTTGACTCACTGCGATTTTAAATATTTTGATTATTTTTTTTTATTTTAAATGGGAACAAGCATATACAGGATCAATTATCTCGTATGCAAATCACTAATTAATTTAAAATAAAACATTACTTACTGTCGAGTAGATCACAATCTAGTTTTACTTTTTTCCACACTGCATCCTTCAATATATTATTTCAATATATTATCATGCTGTGATCGACAATAAAAAAACTGCGACCAAATTAATAAAACGGCTCCAGCCAAATCCGTCAGCACAGGATTCTGTCCCGACGTGTTGTGCCGCTCGTTTTGCTTGGGAAATGGCCGTGCGTGAAATGGGATGCGCCACATAGCACAGCATGAACTAAGCGCATCTCACCAATAGAGTATAGAAGTTAATATTATATTACAATACAGTGTGTTCTATCTGCTATATTATAATCTAAAAACCGCTTTAATACTAATTCCATGAAAACTATGTCTATCTATGGAAGGAAGGAAATATTGGGGAATAGGGGTGAATCGACATCGGGGTCAGAAGAATTTGAATTTTTTATTTTTATTATTTCTATATTTTAAGGTATAATCCAATTTCTTTGGTAAATTTTAAGAGATTATTAGCGGATTCAGAGGTAAAAGACATTATATCATTAAAGGAATTGGTTTTTAAGATTTTATTTCTTATTTGTTGAAGTTATCTGCAGTCTGCGATTATAAGTTTAATAAAGATGTGGAATTTACAGAAGGAACAATTAGGGAGAGGTTAATTTCTAAGAAGGTAGGAGTGAGAAATGTAAGAGTGACTTATGGCTAATCTTTTTAGTATTACGTTGCTTCTTCTTGTAAAATCATTAAAGTGGAAATAGTTAAAAAAACTGTTTTTAATAGCGTATAAGTAGTTTGTTTTTACCATTTTGTTTTGTCCAATCGCTTTGGATATGTTGGTAGATAATGGGAGAAAGGAATGCATTTAATTCTTTAGAGTTGTATAACAAATAAAAAGGAATTCCATCCACACATGCTTGTTTGGCTAGCTGATCTGCCATTTCGTTGCCAGTTATGTCCACATAAATGTAATATCGCGTTTTCTTAATTTGGAGATATATAACAGATCTTGAATCTGATTAGATATTGGGTGGTTTGGAGAGAGATTTTGTATGCCTTGAATTGGATTTTATGAAGTCTGTGATAATTACTGAGTAAGAAAATCTGTTTTTCAGAATATATTTAATGGCTTCCCGAATGGCTAACCGTTCTGCAGTCAAAATTGAATTGTTTTAATGTAAATTTATTGTACTAACCCTTACTTCTTCTTATTAAGAATAATAAAAAACTCGTTTGAACGTAACTTTTAAGTTCATTTAAAAAAATAAGGTATTAAATTACAATGATGGCCGTTTCGCTAAGATTAGCATCGTCTGACGATGAATGGAGGTCAGGGAAAGGAAGAGCTCAAAGAGAGGATTGAAAAAAATCCCAGTCAGCTTTTTTAAGGTTCCATCTTTTGGGGATGTTTTGAGATATTGGTCTGGGTTGTAGGTATGATTAGGAAGTGGTCGCTTCGATGCGTGTCTTCTAAAATTTTCCATTGAATATATGGAAGAATAGTTGGGGAACAAAAAGAGAGATCTCTGTTGGAAAAATTACCCGAGCTGCATAAAAAAGTGGAGAGATTAGTCTTTAATGACGTTGGAGAGTGAAGAGAGATAATGTCTTCAATAATTCGCCCTCTATTGGATACATGACTAGAGCCCCAATTTAGTTGTGAGATAATAAGGAGTTAAGGTCATGGAGAGATATGTTTGCTGATGGTGGAAGGTAAAGGTTGCAGATTGTGATTTTATCATAAAGGAATGTTATTATAACGCAAACTTCTAAATCAGAAATAATATTTATTTTTTCAGAATCTAATTATTCATTTATATCTGTAGCAACTCCGCTGGATGCTCGGTTCGCATTTGTTCTGTTATTAAAATGTATGTTATAGTGTTTTATTTTGCGGGATGAGTCATTTTTAAAATTAGGTTCTTGAATACAAATGATTAAGAAAGTGTATGTTTTTATTAAATAATTTAACTCCTCTTGGTTAGGGTTAAATCTGTTAATATTCCATTGCATAATTGGAAGGGGTCTGGAAATGGGATCTTTTGAAGAAGAAAGAGCATCCTGGTGAGGGGTAGGATTTGGAAAAGGGATAGGGAGAGTAAGGGAAGGTTGTAAAGTGGGATGGTTAGATGTGGAAAGAAAGGAAGGGGGGGTATTAACCAGAGAGGAGGTGGTTGAGGTTGGTTCTTGGGAAGGTCACATTGAGTGGAAGATTATTTGAGAGGAGTTGAGGGTTTTGAGGATGTTATTGGGCTATATTTAGAAATAAACGACGGGTTTTTGCTTTTTGAGGAAGTGTGACCAAAAACATTACATGAAAAACATCTTAGTGGGTTAGGGATGTGTTGTCTAACACGTATGGAATGAAAGCCTGCGTATAGTTTGGAAGGTAGAGAGTTCGTGTTAAATGAAACAATAAAGGTCCCTGTACACCTTTATCCCTAAGATTACTTATAATTTCCTCGTCAGTACAGACAGTCGAATCCTTGCAAGTTATGACACCTTTAATAGTATTCAGATACGAATGTGGGGATGTGGTAACCGTATATTCGTGTAATTTATTAAAAATGGTTTGCTTTAATTAATAAGGAACCATCTGATAGTTTTTTTGTATCTTTTAAGGAGCCAAAAAAGTTGCTAAGAGCTTTATGGATAACAAAAGGAGTAATATTTGTACTATTATCTGAAGTTCTTTTGATAACAAAGAATCTATTATAGTTATTAATACAGTTAATTTGTAGGAGACTCAACTCTGGGTTGCTTTGACCCGCTAAGAGGGGAAAAAGAAGAAAAATTTAGAGAACTATTCATATTAGTCCCACGAGTATCCTAGGAATTATTTGGTCCACCATGATAGAGCCTGAATATCACGGTAAGGCATAATTACAAGTCAGATTCTGCCCGGTGTCTAGCGGAAACCGTTCGCGACTCACAGAAGGCTTAGTCATGCATCCTTAGACCATATACAAATAGACTGGCTGTGACGTCATTTTTCTGAACAACATACTGAAGCCAATATTATCTCTCTTTGTCGCATGAAGTTCGTAGAGCTACGGGATGAGGTGTGTGGGCAGTACTGTTTACAAACAACAAATACCAGCGGCGCAAAGGTCTTTTAATAGGTACCTAACAAGGTTTTAACTCTAATCAAAATTCTTAAATCATAACTTTAACCCAAAATCAATACAACGAAAACAATAACACAAATAGTTTATGAACAGGGTAAGATTAATGTTTACATATGATTCGCAATGTTCCATGCTATAAGAGACAGTGCAGTCGAAGATATACGAAAACAACCGAAGAAGTTTTATTCAAACGTGGATTTGTTTGTAAACATATAGTTATAGAACACAATATAAAGTTATTTTGGCTTCACAACAAGGACAGAAAATTGACGTCTATTTGTATATGGTCTAAGCATGCATCCTATCAGCACGGTATCTAACGCCCATAAGACAGAAAGGGACAACATAAGACGACACAAACGTGACTGGGGCCCTGGGATTGTCACGCCCGTGATTCGGAACAGAAGGCCAGGAAGCGATCCGTCCAGAATCCCCCTAGGGGAATGTCTATCTATGCTTCTTTGCTTGCGTAAACTCATAAAGCCGCACATTTAAACGCCAATTTATTAAGTAGAAAGATTTTGTTCCGCCGTGAAATAAATAATTTGTTATTCATACTCTTTAGATTAATAAAAGCATTTTATAAATATTATTTTGTTTTGACTTCTATTTATTTTCATACTTGATTTCTACCATTATAATTGTAAATGTAAACAGATTTATTTCTTTGTTACAAAAATTGGTAATATACAAAATGTATATTATGATTTATTTCTTACCGAATTGCATAAATCCTTTGTTAATATATTTTTAAAGAATAATAAAAAAAATATTTTTTCTTAACAAAACTTCCACGTTTAATTAAAAATATTAGGTTTTAAATGCAATGACAGCTGTTTCGCTAGAATTAGCTGACGATGCTGTCTTCGTCGAGTTATCGGCAAGAAAAGGGCAATGTATTGGGGGTATCGTAATTTATAGATAAGGGTGCGGTGAATCGGGGTTGATTTTAAGGTCCGTAATGACGGTAATCCAAAGTAAGGTAGCATGGCGATAGACATGTTACAAATTTAGACTATTTTTCTAACTTCTTCTACGTCTACCAGATTACCGTCACTTTCTCGATAAAAGAAGATACTGCTTAAAATCACAAAATTGTTAGGAAGTTTTATAAATCAGAACATCAAAATTTAAAAATTTATACAAAATTTTTGCTTTTTATTAAAAAAATTGCTTTTTTAATTTAAATACAGCATTTTCGCTTAAAACTAGTTCAGATTCACATATTTAAGTTACATTTGGTTTTTTAATTTTAATACAATAAATCTCAATAAATTTCAAATTATAAGTCTAACTTTAAATATCCTGTTTCTTTGAAATATTTGTATAAGACATATTAAGTCAATCATTACATGGTGTGTAGTATCTCCAGTTGAAAGATTGTTCATTCTTAATGAATCACCCTGTAGCTTGAGAACATTGCACCTTTTTAAGTATATGTGTAAACTATTTGTAAATAAATATATTCTACTAACCATTTTTCTGTAGAAGTCTATCTTACTAAGAATAATAAATAATTAAACGTTTAAACTAAATTTCCACCTTTTATTTCCAAAAAAGATTTTTTAATGCAATGTCAGCTGTTGACAGACTGACAATGCTAGTTCTAGTGAAACAGCTGTCATTGCATTTAAAAATCTGTTTTTTAAATAAAAGGTGGAATATTCGTTGTTTATTATTCCTAACTATTTGTTATTACGAGTATCTCTAACATAAAAAAAGTATACTAGCTAAAGCTTGTTTAAAACATCTATTATTACTCAGGTAAAACATTTTTTTTTTAATTTTTTTTGCTGTGATATCATTTAAGGCTCTAAATAAAAAATATAAATCTATTTTGTAGGTGATATAAAGTAAACATTTCTAATAATAATGAAAACCTCTTTCATTATGATGAAAATCATCAAGAATGCATGTCGTTTGGAATCAGAGAATGCCATAATGAACAGGTAACACTAACTCTTATCGTTTGTCGAGACATCTAAATTCGCGTTTTGATGCTTTTGTTTCAATTCTTCGTCGTGACAGCAGGATTCTGTAAAGCACTGTTTACAATTTACGAGCGTTCACTGAATTCCAAAGAGTTATTTTGATATCTTGTTTTTGTCGACGGAGAATTATGAAATTGGTAGATATATTATTAAAATATTAAATTTTTTTTTTCATAATTATAAGAAATAATATGTTATGCAAAAATATTATGTAAATCAGTAAAAACCATCTTAACCATAATAAACAAATAACTAAAATATACAAACCAACATTTCTGCTTTGGACAATTTATAAGTATAATTGCAGTGAAAAATAAATATAAATAAACTTTCAAATGATATTTATTATACGACCTTGCGTTTTCAAAGTGTTGCTTTCTTAAAATACACAATAAAGAACAGTTTATTAAACTAGAATCTAGACAAATTGAAGCTGAAGCTTGTTCAATCCAGGAAAACTAGCAGGCAATACCGTCGCTGTCGTGTGTAATGTTTTCTTTTAAGAGATTGAAACCGCCGCCACTGGCCCTTGTTGTAGTTATAAAATGTAAAAATGATTATTAATTAATAAAATTAAAACAATAAAAATATTTATTTCATAGTCAGCAATGTTAACATGGTAAATGTTTTATATTTTTTATTCAGAATGATTATAGACTTTTAACTGTAATAACATAATAATATTTTGTAATTGTAATTTAAATAAAAGTTGTTTTTAAAAAAATTTCTTTTTAAAAACCAAATTCAAAAAGTTGTCGCTACGAGCTGCGAAGGACGGCTTTGTGAGAGTCGAATATTCTGCCGAGAATGTTTCGGAAGTTCTCTGAATTCGAATGGTGTTTACAAAATTAATTGTCCAACATGTAATGCGATATACATAGGTCAAACACAAAGAAATTTGGAAGCAAGGTTTCATGAACACATAAGAGCATATAGATTACAACAACCAGATAAGTCGAACTATGCAAAACACGTTTTTGAACATCCACACTCACTCATACACACCAATGACATTCAAATACTACACATTTGCGGTAAAAAACCAAATTTATATTTCTTTTAAGAACTTGAAATAAAAAGACATCAAGCAGAATTTAAAGTTGTTAATGAACAAATAAATACCCTACCAGGATATTTATTTATTTTTTATTTTTTTTACCCTTCAAAATATCACAGTTTTGTGATTTCGTTCAATGAAAACGCTTAAACTTCATTCTTTTATGCTAAATGTTCTAATAATTCCGTTTAATAATGATAAAACAACGAGTGATATTAATAAATTTATTAGAATTGATACATTCATAAAACAAGTCAAAAAAACTAGTTTAATCGTTTAAGTGTGTATAATATTTGCTTGTTTGTCGTCCTACGGACTAGTGATTTTATTTCAATTCAGTTTGCTAAATAAAAAGTTTATTTACAACTAGTAGGTATATAATGAACTCATAATACATCTATTTGCTTGATCTTAATAGTACCCATTAATTACGTCGGTGTTTAATGACACTAATCACAGCTTTTTTGATTTAGCTTTAATATTACATTGTTATGCTACAAACCATAGGTTTTAAAATTTTAGTATTTTTTTCTACTTTGCATAAATATACAATAAAATGTTGTATCAAATATTTGTTACAATAAATAATAGTGTTTTTAAAAATACGTATTTAATTTAACCAGAATTTTTAAAATAAAACTTCAACAAAATGATTTAGTAGTCGTGGATAAAGTATAATATTCTACTCGCGTATAATGGCAATTATTTTCTCTGTGACTTAGGCCTCTCGCCTGCGATTCGTGGCCGTAAACTTCACCTTGAGAATAATAGTCTGAGGCAACTGCCATTGATAAATTTTTTTTTTTGAAAATTTGGTTCACTTTGTTAAATTGCTATTTTTTATATTGTGTTCTAATTTTTTTTTTATTTAATAATCTTTAATCAAAAATAAGAAAGATCAAAAGAAATGTGGAAAATATCTCGAATACCGCCTATACAGAAAATATTTTCTATCAGCCACCAGCAGAATTCTACATATTTTTTGTCTCGGGTGAAGTAATATATGCATACATACCATAAAAGAGCAATTTTAGGAATCCCAACCATTTATCTAACACATTCAATAAAATTTTAAGCAAAGAAACATATTCGAAAATACGAAATATAAATCATGTAAAAGTAAATTTAATTTGCAAGTATAACACCAATAGGTAAAACATTCCTTAAAATTGAACAATTAGACACGGAGCCGTTAGCATAAAAATTGCCGACATGTGGAATTGGAAAATTTTTAAGATTTATGTTTTAAATAAAAATACGAACCAAACGTAACTGGTATAACAATACATTTTTTTGTCGACAATATTTTTAATTAATCAATAAAAATAAATCAATTAACTTTTAATCAACAGTTAGCAAATATCCTGAACTCCAAATGCACTTGGTCTACAAACCTGTATTCTGTCGAAAAAAAGTTGTCAGACCTAATTAAAAATTGTAAATGAAGATAAATCTGTCAGCTTAAAAATTTTCCGGAAGCCGCTGTCAGACTAGTTAACTAGTTTAATTAGGTTTGACAACCACTTTTGACAAAAAAAATAATTGTCAGGCCAGTTACGTTTGGTTCTTGTTTTTAATCTTTATTCTTAAAAATTTCACAATTTCGCTATGACGGCAATTTTTATTCTAACAGCTCCCTGACTATATGAATAATTATTAACCCTAATTTCAAGCACACTAAAGAAGAAGAATACGTAAAAAATACGGTAATATTGATCAACAGATAACCAAATAAAAGTAAAAAGCTAAAAATTCGCCAGATAAAAATTTAAACAACCAGCCAAACAGTCGCACTAATCAGACGTGTTAATTCTCTTTAATAATAAATTGTATTCTTCATATTTATTTTACAAAGCAATTAGATAATTTGTTTAAGGCTGGGCATTGGGAGTGAGAAAACGGTCCTAAAAAGAGAGCGAATAAGTGTACCCGAGAGGTGCTGCCTCTTGCAATGACCTTACGCGATAAACGAAATAATATTATATTCATTCTTGGAGTATATCAGTTTCCTTTAAAAATTTCAGGGCTGGATTAATTTTAAAACAAACATGTTTGATTTTGTTAAATATGAATTGGCTATTTGTATTTACATTAAACGATATTAATTTATAGATTTTACACAATATTTTTATTTATATATGTTTTTTTTCTCAAATCAAAATTATAAATAGAATATTATTGGGGTATTATTTTTAAAAAGGCAATCATTCAAGTGTAAAATGTTATCATTTGTTTATCTTAACTAAGCAATAACGAGTAGGTAAGGACCGAACAGCGAAAGAAAATATACTACATACCGGATGGTCATTAAAAACTCACGATATACACATTCATATATGGCAATATTTTGAAAAGCTCTTTAAAAAGGAAAGAAGAAGAAAACAAAAATTAAAATTTACCAAAAAGCAGTTGAGCGGATTATTTTAAAAATCTTAAGTGTTTAAATATATTCGGTTACCATTATATTATATACTATACACATTCATAAAAAAACTGAAATAGGTTCCAAAAGTTCAAAGTAACGAACTGGAAAAACTAAAATGGTCAAAAATTCGATTAACAAGTTTTTTAGTAAAAAAATTTAAGAAAATTAACAGTACCTCCCAATAATTTTTCAGAGTATTTAATAAGATTAGAGAATATGTTTGTTTTGAATTCTAATAATTATTGTATACTATCTATACAATCAAATTTGTAAACCGACAAATAAAAGATCAACCTTTAAATAAAGAACATCCGAAATAAAAATTTTTGCAAAATATGTAATAATTGAAAACAATGATAATAGTAAGAGTTTAAGATTATGGATGTCGATATCATTAGTTTTTATGAAATAATTGAAGGTTTTATTGCACGAAAATTGTTACTTTATTTTAGAATAGAGTAAGCAAGTCTACCTGAGTTTTATTACTGTGTTCGAGTACCCTTATTCTTACTACAAAGTTAAACCCTTACAAGGTTTACAACATGTTTACCAAATGTT
Organism: Ophraella communa; assembly: GCA_035357415.1. NCBI lineage: Eukaryota > Metazoa > Arthropoda > Insecta > Coleoptera > Chrysomelidae > Ophraella > Ophraella communa. Next base: position 21,269,390 of record CM068994.1, on the reverse strand, counting down.
AAAATAAATGGAAACTTTCACTTTTTCAATCAAAATAATCTTAACTATAAATAATATAATATTTTAACAGAGATAAACTATTGTACATGAAATCAACATATTTCAAGATAAGCAAATAAAGAGCCTTAAACATTGTGTCTTTTCTCTGAATTCCCTTTTTAAGTATTTTACCCTTTTACCTGTCCCAATTTAAGCAATCAGGTAATTAATGTTAGTTATTACAACGAAAAGTTTCTTCATTGTTGTTATTAGAATATTATATGTAATAATCGCAATAAAAGATAATACAAAAATATAAATAATGAATGTGATCAAAACACCCCACGCTTAACCCTCGTAGACACACTTTCGAATAAACATACCCCATTGACCCTCGTATAACGTATTTCTGCTATTGTACCGATGATTTACGACCGCTCACAAAAAAATCGGCAACTGTTATAATACAAGTTAAAAACATAAATTATAAATTAATTAATTATTATAAATATTGATAACACAATTATTGCAACTATTCAAATTAATTCCCGACGAATTCGTAAACTGACTTTGCCTTGTTGGGAATTACTGCTTAGAGCATTACCAGCTGCCTCTTCAATATCGCTTGGTAGCTCTTCAGAACTTGAATGACTCATTTTTTAAAAATAAAACTAAAAATTTATCAATTTCTCTAAAAGCCTTCCGTCTACGCTTTTTACAAAATGTCAAACTGAAAACTAACTTGAAGTAACAGCAACAAACTAACTGGTTTATAAAAGTTGACAGTTACTTGGGACACTTAAACGTCACTCACTAGATTAATACATTATTTTCGAACTTAGTGCAAAAATTCATACGGTTTTCATAAATAAAACTGGCTATAAAATCAGACGGATTTTGATAAACTTTAATTTTGTTTTATTTTATGGGGTTTCAGAACAAGCAAAACTTTTTATCAGGAATGACATTTTTCACTAAAACTAAGGTATTTAAACATTTTTCACCTTTAGGATACCCCATCCGTGGACACGTTGTATATTAGTATTAATATTATAGTAAGTATATTAAATTAAATAAAGATTTGCCAAATTCCTAATGCGGACCTGATAAACAAACTTTAATAGATGTTCTATCACAACGCCCTCAATTAGACAATGCTCACACTAATTTGGGAATAATTTTTTAAAATCCTTTTATATGTGATAAAAGAGTTGCCTAAATTTGTAAAAAAATGGCAACATTTCTGATTTCTTAAAAATTACTTTCAAAGAGCTTTTAAGGAAAAAAAACGAATTTATTGTAATTTTTAAAAACACTGACTTATGAGTAGATATATCATCTATTCAAAGAAGAAATATTTTTAAAATCATATCACGTTTAAGTGAGATATTAATCATTTTATGAAATGTAAAAATAGACATATTTCGGGAATTTTTTCTGGATGATTCCTTGTACTCTTAAGCTTCAAAATTCTTTATTGAATAACTTTATATATCTAGTATACTACTGATTTTTTTTCAATTTTCATTGCCTTATAGTTTTTGCTAAAAGCTCTTTGAAAGGACGTCGCATTTGCCTATATTAAATACACTGCCAATGCCCGGCCTTAAGAGGCGGCCCAAAACACTTCCACCTCTGGTACTAGACGTCAGAGTGAAGTGTAGAAAAGGGATACCGAATCTCTTGAGGAAGGACACGTCGGGAAAGTTTGAACTCAAGTTTAATAGAAATTACATGGTCATTTTTACAAAAAATGACCAAGATATCAATATTATTAAAACTAAAATGTTCGAAAAATATCCTGTACCACACCTACACGAGAAAAGAAGACAAGTCCCATGCATTCGTACTCAGAGGTATGACATACGACACGGAACCTGACGACATCAAAGAAGACCTGTTAACCACAAACAAAATCAACTCCAGCCAGATATACACTGGATTTCCTGAACAAAACCGTAAAAATCATCGAATTCACCAGAGTTTCCTGGGAACTCAGGAAACAAGGAAAACCCATTATCCAATGTCACCGGTGCCAGAAATGGGGACACGTGACCTCCAACTGCGGACGTCCACCCAAATGCCTCAAATGTGCAGCTGATCACCTTACTAAAGAGTATAAAAAGAACCCCTCATCACCTGCACTGTGGTGAAGGTGATCATCCAGCAAATGCATCCATCTGTCCAATTTACAACCGTAAGCTGGATTTCATAAAAAATAAAAAGAACCTCAACAGAGCAGCGGCCAAGCAGGCAACCAAGTTTATTTCAGCTCCGACACCAGCAAGTAATTCATGGACGGGTAATAGAAATCAGGAGTACATCGATATCGTCAATCAGGAGGAATTCCCAGCACTCAATAAGAGAGATAGACCAGGGGCTACCGGAACACAGTCGAGACCACCAGCAGCGCATCCGCCACCACCCACAACTACTACTTCGGGACGGCGACAAGAGGACAAATTCCAAGGCCTCAACTCACTCTTCCAAGAACTCAACTCGTTGACAAGAGCGGTCAAGGATCTAATAGACGATATGAGGGAAGCTACCACCAAATTGGAGAAGTTCATGACCTACAACAGATTCGTCCAGAATATAGATAAGTATGATTTCTAATGGCTCTTAGGAATTCAGGGGCGCACAATAAAGAATCGATCAATCTAATTTTTTGTAATATCAAAAATAAATTATTTTCAGTACAAAATGTCATAAAAAAAATAATCCAGACATCTTATTGTTGGATGAAACCTTTCTAAATAGGGAAAACAAACTCGACCTTCAAAATAAATAATACATAACCTAGAGGCATGATCGCATAAATGGGGGAGGGGGGTTATTGTTAGCTATTAAAAAAACATTTTTAACAATCTTAACACCACAATTGAACACATACTGTTGACTATTGACAATGGAATTCTCATTGTGGGTGCTTATAACCGCCCACTGAACATGTTGAATAACAGTGACTTTCGAAAACTTCACTAACTCTTATGAAAAGGTAGTGTTGATTGGAAATTTCAACTGTAAGCACCAAGAATGGGATCCTTGTTGTCAAACTGCAAATCACAATGGAAATATTCTCTCTAGATTCTGCATAAGTACAGATTGCAATGTCTTTAGTACCCCATGCTTTAAGATATGTTAAAAGATTATCAATATTATCTAAATATTTTACTGATTTAGAATATTCAATGCATACTTTACAAGTATAAATATTTAAACATTTTTTTATTAAATATCCTTAAACATAATTAAATGTAACTCAACTGCACTCTTTCCACACAAATCTCCACAGTTGCAAGCCTCTAACCAGAGCTGAGCTCTAAAAATAAATTAAATTAAGTTCTAGTTGTCGTTATTTATTGTAAGGCATAATAAGTTTATTGTGTAAAACAGATAATAAAAAAGGTACATAAATACTATTAAAAAATGTAATATAAAAGAATAAACCAGTAATACAAGTAGATATATTTTGGTACAATGCCGAAACTGTAAGTAAAAAGACTTACCTAACAGATGTTTAGGAAATCCGAACATACTTCTTCCTTCTTCTGTTCCTAGTGGCATCCAAGAACAGCACAACTTATTCTTCCCATAATTAAAATTATAAACAGATCAACCTACACAATTTTAGTAAAGATAAGTTTTCAAAACAAGTAAATTTAAAAATTAAATGTTCTGCCAGAATTGACAACTATCTTATTATAATCATGGCGTCTTCAGACATGCGCAAACGAAAAATAATTTGCCATTACTTTCGCTTCTTGTTAGTTGGTGTATTCTTTGCAAATACTATAAGTACCGCTAGATATGCCACAACTAAACTGTTAACTCTTAAATCCTACTTAGTGAAAATCTCTGAGAGATGAGGGGATTAAAGAGAAAGTGGCTCTGAAAAACCGAACCAGGATGTGGTGGCATAGAACTAGAGACGCAAATTACAGGGAATTAATGTTTACTTTACAAAGACAAATAAACGCAGAAATTTCGACGCTACGTAACGATAACTGGTGAAAATTTCTGCGTAAAATCGACAACAGAACGACCAGACTTTGAGGAACGGTACACAAATTAAGAAGAAAAAGACAACCTATAGACAGACTAATACATAATCAAAACAACTAATGAAAATGACATAGCAAGAGCCTTTGGAGAGTATTTCCAGAGTAATTTTGTTAATAACACGCCCAATACCAACAAACATTGTAATGATAAGTTTGCCAAAAGTGTAACGACACTTAACCCCTTTTATGCAAGCACAAAAAAAGTGAAGTGGCGAACTATTGACAGTGGCTAAATGAAACAGATGCAATAAAAATTAGTTTAACCAGCACTTCCAGGCTAATCTCAGGGATGGGATCGCTGCTGGTGTCACTAAGGGTAGGTTGGGGAAGGTTACACCACACTTTATCTTAATATTTGAGCGCCACCTATGTTTTGATTTTTACTCCTAACCAAATAAGGAAAACAATGGAACGACAATAGGTGCAATCCTACCAAATGTTAAGATATAATGTTCGATAAGGTATTGTACAGTGACACTAAAAGACAGAAATAATTTTTATATAATTTAATAATTACAAAAAAAAATAATGAACAATCTTGAATTGATATTTTGACATAGGTTGTATATTAATATTGAAATAATAAAATGATATTATGACATAGGTTGTATATTAATATTAAAATAATGAATTGATAACACCTATATATTGAAATGAAATTATGTGAAATTAAATGTATGTATACAGGGTGTTTCATTAAGAATTATCCATATAGTAACTGGAGAAACCTTAGCACTAAATATGAAGATTTAAGCCAAAACACTTAAATAAAATATTCCTCCTAACCGAGATATAGGGTGTTTTATTTTAACTATTCTAAATGATTGTATCCCATATTTTTGACACCTTCTAATATTTTTTCTTCATACTTGGCGAAAAGTTTACACATATTAGGTTACTTTAAACAGTGGCAAAAGATAGTTTTTCTCGATTACCAGAGGCGTGCGGTAGGGATGGATACTTTCTTTTATCCCCCTACAATTTACGCCACTGTTGTAATAATTGTTTCTGCATGTTTTTTTGATTTTCCGTCACTTTCTACGTAAATATCATCCTTTTGTCTCAATACGATAGAGTGAGTAGTTTTCGAATTATTTGCATTTAAAGGTAATGTTTGAAATATCCATTTTTGTTTTATTGCATATTTTATTGCTTAAGTTTCCTTTAATTTAACTACCTTGATAACAAAATTTGTTAATTCTAATCGTAAATTCAAATGGGTCAATAACTATTTAACTAAATAAATAAAATTTATTAGTTTCAAATGATTTTTTCATATTAATATTTATCAAAATTTCAGTTTTAAATTTATAAAAAAATAGAACTATGATTTTTATTATGAAATAAAATTATGAATACATAAAATAAACGTACTGAAACAATTATTTATTTAGACTAATGTAACAAAAAATTCTAGTTAGTTACCATTATAGTAAATTTTCCATTGACTTCAATACATTTATTAATCCTTTTGGAAAAAATTCTCCTAACCTTTAGAAATATGTTGGGTTGATTCCTAATAAAATTTGCAATATTTTCTATTTGTTGCCATAGTTCCTGTCGGGTATTAATTTCTTGAGCTTACACAAGTCTCTTCATATGTCCCCAAAAATAAAAGTCTAGGAGATTAAAATCGGGACTTCGATCAGGCCATGGAAATTCACTCCCTGGCCCTATCCATCTATGAGGAAATGTATTGTTTATATAATTTCGAGCCGCTAAAGGATAATGTGGTGGGGCGCCGTCTTGCATAAACCACATACTTCTTCTTTGGTTTAATAGTAAGTTTTCCAGCTCATCAAAAAGTGGATTTTGAAGTAATTCCAGATATGAACGGCCATTTAAATTTGCAGGTAATTCAAAAGGACCTGCGAATTTGATGTGAATTTTATCTTATTTATTAGTATCTGATAATAAAAATCAAATTTCTTAATTTTCATAAATTTAAAATTAAAAAACATTGATATGAAAAAATCTTTTGAAATGAAATTTACTGAAACTAATAAACTTTATTTATTTAGTGAAATAGTTATTAAAGCATGTAAATTTATGATTAGAATTAACAAAATTTTGTTGTCAAGGTGGTTATATTATTAAGGAAACTCATGTTGAATAAGCAATAAAACAAAAATGGATATTTTAAACATTACCTTTAAATGTAAATAACTCGAAAACTACTCACTCTATCGTATTGAGACAAGAGGATAATATTTACGTAAAAAGTAACGGAGAATCAAAAAACATGCAGAATCAATTATTACAACAGTGGCGTAAATTGTAGAGGGATAAAAGAAAGTATCCATCCCTACCGCACGCCTCTGGTAATCGAGAAAAACTATCTTTTGCCACTGTTTAAAGTAACCTAATATGTGTAAACTTTTTGCCAAGTATGAATACATATTAGGTTACTTTAAATAGTGGCAAAAGATAGTTTTTCTCGATTACCAGAGGCGTGTGGTAGAGATGGATACTTTCTTTTATCCCCCTACAATTTACGCCACTGTCGTAATAATTGTTTCTGCATGTTTTTTTGATTCTCCGTTACTTTCTACGTAAATATTATCCTCTCGTCTCAATACGATAGAGTGAGTAGTTTTCGAGTTATTTACATTTAAAGGTAATGTTTAAAATATCCATTTTTGTTTTATTGCTTATTCAACATGAGTTTCCTTAATAATATAACCACCTTGACAACAAAATTTGTTAATTTTAATCGTAAATTCACATGCCTCAATAACTATCTCACTAAATAAATAAAGTTTATTAGTTTCAGTAAATTTTATTTCAAAAGATTTTTTCATATCAATGTTTTTTAAATTTAAATTTATGAAAATTCAGAAATTTGATTTTTATTATGAGATACTAATAAATAAGATAAAATTCGCAGCAAATTCGCAGGTCCTTTTGAATTACCTGCAAATTTAAATTGCCGTTCATATCTGGAATTACTTCAAAATCCACTTTTTGATGAGCTGGAAAACTTACTATTAAACCAAAGAAGAAGTATTTGGTTTATGCAAGACGGCGCCCCACCACATTATCCTTTAGCGGTTCGAAATTATCTAAATGGATAGGCCGAGGGAGTGAATTTCCATGGTCTGCTCGGAGTCCCGATTTTAATCTCCTAGACTTTTATTTTTGAGGACATATGAAGACACTTGTGTAAGCTCAAGAAATTAATACCCGACAGGAATTATGGCAACAAATAGAAAATGTTGCAAATTTTATTAGGAATCAACCCAACATATTTCTAAAGGTTAGGAGAATTTTTTCCAAAAGGATTAATAAATGTATTGAAGTCAATGGAAAATTTACTATAATGTTAACTAACTAGAATTTTTTGTTACAGTAGTCTTAATAAACAATTGTTTCAGTACGTTTATTTAATGTATTCATCATGTTATTTCATAATAAAAATCATAGTTCTATTTTTTTATAAATTTAAAACTGAAATTTTGATAAATATTAATATGAAAAAATCATTGGAAACTAATAAATTTTAATTATTTAGTGAAATATTTATTGACTCATGTGGATTTACGATTAGAATTAACAACTTTTGTTATAAAGGTGGTTAAATTATTAAGGAAACTCATGTTAAATAAGCAATAAAACAAAAATGGATATTTCAAACATTACCTTTAAATGCAAATAATTCGAAAACTACTCACTCTATCGTATTGAGACAGGAGGATAATATTTACGTAGAAAGTAACGGAGAATCAAAAAAACATGCAGAAACAATTATTACAACAGTGGCGTAAATTGTAGGGGGATAAAAGAAAGTATCCATCCCTACCGCACGCCTCTGGTAATCGATAAAAACTATTTTTTGCCACTGTTTAAAGGAACCTAATATGTGTTAACTCTTTGCCAAGTATGAAGAAAAAATATTGGAAGGTGTCAAAAATATGGGATACAATCATTTGGAATAGTTAAAATAAAACACCCTATATCTCGGTTGGGAGGAATATTTTATTTAAGTGTTTTGGCTTAAATCTTCATATTTAGTGCTAAGGTTTCTCCAGTTACTATATGGATAATTCTTAATGAAACACCCTGTATATATAATGATGATATAAATTAAGTTCACAGAAATTACTCAAAAGTTAAATTGAATTACTTACAAGTTAGTTTTGACTCTACGTTTATTAGAAACCCTTATTTTAATCACATTGATTGTTCCGACTGATTATTCACCAGCTCCTGATGGTAATAGGGCACTGGTTGTATTGTTTAATCCCTGGGGATGACAGGTTTCTTCAGCCCCTTGTGTCCACTCAGGAGTTTCAACGTCACTGGTCTTGGGACTCAAGTTCGGACCATATCATGAAAATATGATTAAAAAAATTAGAATTGTAAATAGGGTTAATAAGCACCAGCACTATGAAATCTAGATTATTTAGTTTTACTTTTAAGTAATTCCTTAAGTAAAACAGCTACTAGGGATATGATATCCCAGCAAACCTAGTATATAACTAGTAATGATCATAAAAAAATTTAATGCATCTATAATTTTTGAATACAAAAGAAAAAACAGCTCAACATGAGCTAAACAATAATGCTTAACTAGATATTATTACTAAATCCAATGTAAAAATTACAAAAAAAAATGAACCTAAGTTATACTAACTATCGAAATTGAATATCCAGAGGTGGTTATCAAACACAAATGATAAATTCAAACAATAGTTACTAAACAAGGTATTGTTCAATACCAAACTCTGATATTCACATACTAATAATGAACAGAAATCAAAATATAAAGTAATATATAATATAGTAATGGTAGTGCTGACACTTAGATTCAGGTACACTTATTGTCAAATTGGCTTTACAGACAATCAATAAAACGAAAAGGAATAAGTTAACCTCAGTAAAGGAAAACTCAAATGATTTCCCAAACTCTCGGATTGAAAATAACGAGCAGGGTATGTAATTCTCTACAAAAAGAAATTGCAAAAATGCAATTAACATATATTATTAAAATAATAAAGAGATGTACATACCTGTCTCATCCTGAAACTTCCAGTGAACAATCCGACAGCCAAAGAAATCCTGAGATAATCACCTCGTGGTAAGCTAAAAGTTATCTGAAGTTCTATATCACTTTCAAAGGTCGTAGCTGAAGCACATCTTCCAATCAATCTAACAAAAGATTTAAAGAACTGAGAAGGTCGGTAATTAAATCACATTTAAATAAGATAAACTGTTTAGACAAAACTTAGATATTAATCAAAGGTTAGCAACCCATCTGATTACAAAAATATGTATTGAATTTGATAAATTGAATATATATTATTTTAAATTGCCATCAAAATAATTAAAATCTATAATGATTCAATAAATAAATAGCGATTTAATACGATACCGACATTTTTGTTAAAAAGTCAATCTTTTCATAACCAACCCTTCTCCTCGTCAGTCAACCTTTCCAACCGGCGTCCCGGTCAAGAGAGCGACCTCAGCGAGCCTCTGCATTGTTCAAATCTCTTGCTACGTTCGATTTCCGATCTAGCGTTCGATGATATTGAACGAGAACAATTCTGCATTGATAAATCGAACCAGAGATATACAACACACATAACACCTGTTGAAACAAAATAAGTACCTACATTATATTATTTATAGCTTACCTTCAACTAGCTATCGTCACTATGGGTTATCACAAATTATAAAATTATGTTTAATAACGAGAACGAGAACGAGAACAATTCTGCATTGATAAATCGAACCAGAGATATACAACACACATAACACCTGTTGAAACAAAATAAGTACCTACATTATATTATTTATAGCTTACCTTCAACTAGCTATCGTCACTATGGGTTATCACAAATTATAAAATTATGTTTAATAAAATAAACAATAAAATGTAACGAGGTATCGTTACACATCATCCTTCCCTCCGAAAAAAATTAACCCCAGTTAATTTTTTTTTGCAATACTCCCACAGTCATAACAGCCAACCAAAGATAACTATTACAATACTTAGTAACTAATCTTAAAAGTTTTAAAAAGATATATATTATAACTACCCGTAATATTATGATATATTACAAATGTATTACAAATGGATCGTATTGATTTGACTCCGGCGTAATACCCGTAATATTATGATATATTACAAATGTATTACAAATGGATCGTATTGATATGACTCCGGCGTTCCCAAACAAAAGCCAATGAAATGAATCCTTGCCTAGTAATTTCAGAATGGACCTCGCTAAAGATGTTATAAAGCGTCGTAGTTAACCATATCTGAAACCTCACACCATACTTGCCTAACAAGTGCTCATCCCAAAGGTAATGATGAAAAACCATCACCAAACCAATACATCCCATTTTCTTGGTCAGTTTGACAAAATTCTTTTAATAGAATTTGTTTGTTAGAAAAAAAAGGATCACCAAGCAATACCCTAGAACATTATAGTATGTCCGAAACTAAAATTGACTTTATATTCGACTTAACTTTAAGAGAGTGCTCCTTCAAAAGTACTGCGAGAAATCTTGAGAAATGACAAGTAAAGCCATGTTCATATAAACACAGTAGTAGAAAGCCCCCATAATTGACAACATCCCTTGGGAATAACTTTGCCCGAAGACCTAAAACCCCCCATGAATCTATGCTGGAATTACTATTACCATTTAAGATAGTCATTTCTTAACCCTCTCGCACCCACTAATGAACGGCCCTATAAAACAAATACGCAAAAGCAAGACAAAAATTACTAGTATGTAATTGATTGTGTTAACCTCTACTTTTTGAAAGTTCATCTAACTAAGAACAATAAATAACTGCACAGTTAACCTAAACTTCCACTATTTATTTGAAAAATTCGCTTAAAAATCAATTAAAGCTGTTTCGTCATAACTAGCATCGTCAGATCATAAAAAACATTATGAAGAAATGTAACTCTCAATAGCGAGACAAATACAATAATAATTCTTCATAATTTTCAAGAACATGCAAAACTAAATAAAAGCTAATATCTGTATTAACCCGGTCCTTAAACTAGACGCCATTAATTACTTTACATGTTTGAAAATAATATGCATTTGCGTAAATATTTCCCCAATAAATAAAATAATTCTACACTTCAAATATAAAAGGTATACCAAGAAATTCTGTTGTTTTTACTGACAGGTAACTACTACTGTAACTCAAGCTAAATATCACTAACAACTGTTTCGGAATCCGATACGTCACCATCAGGTAAATTTTCATCGTTACTGTAAAAATGTTCTTTTAAATCTTTAACATGGAAATTACCTAAGTCATTACCATCCATGTTCTGCAAACTGTAAACTAAATTGGATAAAACTTTAGTAACTATACACGGTACAAATTTTGGAGCTAATTTTGCTGTGAAATCATTTGCTTTAGAAGACTGAACAAAATTCTTTTTCCATACCCTGTCTCCTACATGAAATTTAAGATCCCGTTTCCTTAAGTTATAGTGTTTTGAGTACCTAGCATAAGCTTCTTTTAATTTATTCCTAACATCTTCATATAACGTTGGGTATTTTTGAATATCCTCAAGTAATTGTAACTTATCACCAATAGTAACTACATTATTAGCATTATCCGCGATTTTTCCTAGTAATCCCCCGATAAAGGAATATTTCTACCAAAAGTCAAAAATGCTGGAGAATACTCGGTTACATCATGTTTAACTACTCTGATTGCTTGTGCTATTTTATGAATATTAGTATCCCACGTTTTATGATTTTCGTGTATGTAACATCGAATAGCTGTAACAATGACTTTATTAACCCGCTCGGTATGGTTTACTTGAGGTGTATAGGAAGCATTATAAAAGATTTTTTGAACGTTATAATTATTCATTAGGTTTTTAAAATCTCTACTAACAAATTGAGATCCGTCATCAGTAGCTACTATTTGAGGTATACCATAAATAAGAAAAACTTGATTTTCCATGAATCTAACAATGCTTTTTGCGGTAGCGTTAGGCATAGGATTAACGACCGTATATTTAGTAAAATAATCTACTACAACAAGACAATATCGATTCCCATTTTTGGATCTGGTATAAGGACCTATTAAATCACACGAAATCGTTTGAAAAGGAAAATTAATATTTCTAAAAGAACCCATTAAACCAGCCTGTGGTAAGTTTGAACTTTTACAAGCAGCGCAAACTTCACAGCTTTTTACATATTTATAAACATCTTTCCTAATTTTTGGCCAATAATAAAGCTCTAAAATTCTAGACAACGTTTTGGAAATGCCAAAATGAGCTGCTGTAGGATTATCATGATATAACTTGAAAATTTCTTGACGATTTTTCCGCAGTACTACAAATTTCCAATTAGATACGTTACTTTCGAAAACATATGTTTATATAAAATGCCATTTTCTACTTTAAAAGAAGGGTATTTTTCAGGATAAGTCTCTACCTTTGTTAGCATAGATTTATACCAATTATCAGGAATAAAAGAACTTACGTCAATAACAGAAATTTCCGGCAAAGATCTACTCAAAGCATCTGCAACTACATTTAAAGCACCTTTACGATGTTTGATTTCAAAGTTAAATCGCGATAATCTCAAAGACCAACGTGCCAATCTTCCGGAAGGGTTAGATAACTTGTGTAGAAACAAAAGACTTGAATGGTCCGTCTCGATAATGAAGCGAGTACCTTCTATAAAAGATCTAAATTTCTCTACGGCAAAAACGACAGCCCATAGTTCCTTTTCTGTTGTTGAATATTTCCTTTGGCTAGATGTCAAAGTTTTGCTTGCATAAGCTACTGGGTGATCAATTCCATCATTCTCCTGGTAAAGAACTGCACCGACTCCTGTGTCGCTTACATCACATTGTATTGTAAAAGTTTTAGTAAAATCAGGTGACGCCAAGATAGGAGCTGAAGTTAACCTAGTTTTAATTTCTTTGAAAGCTTCATCTGCCTGTGGTGTCCAAGTAATAGATTGACCTTTTTTCTTGCCATGCATGTAGATCATTAATTGGAGCACAAACTGTAGCGAAATCTTTGATGAATCTCCTATACCAGCTAACAAGACCAACTAACCTCTTTATTTCAGTGGTATTTTTCGGAACTGGATACTCCATTATAGCTTCAACTTTTCCTGGATCTGTTCTGAGCCCATTATGATCAACGACAAAACCTAAATAAGTTAGAGAAGGAACGCAAAATTCACACTTTTCCAAATTTACAGTTAATCCTGCTTCTTTAAGTCTATGATATACTTCTTTTAAAATTTCAATATGTTTCTCAAAACTAGGAGTTGCAATAACCATATCATCAAGATAAACAAAAGCATAAGGCCATAGGGATGGTCCAAGAACTGAATCCATTAATCTACACATTGTTTTGGGTGCGTTTGCTAAACCAAAAGGCATGACATTAAATTCAAATAGACCTCTACCATATACTGCAAATGCGGTTTTTGGACGTAAAGATTGTTCTAACGGTATCTGAAAAAATGCACTCTTCAAGTCAATCGACGACAAATATCTAGCATTTCTCAGTTTATTCAAAATACTATCTATTAAAGGCATTGGATATGGATCTGGAACTGTAACCTGGTTTAACTTCCTGCCATCACAACATACTCGATATTTTCCATCTTTCTTCGGAACTAACCATAGCGGACTACACCATGAGCTCTTGGACGGTTGAATAACCCCAAGTTCTAACATCTCGTCAATATTCTTGTTAAGATGCTCCTGCATTGCTGGTGAAAGAGGATACTGCCTCTGTGCTATTGGCTTAGTATCACCAGTATCAATAGTATGAGATAAGATATGTGTTTGACCTAACTTGTCTGGAGGAGCTATGTCCTTAAAACATTGTATAACCTTATTTAATTCTGCTTTTTGACTGTCTAATAAACTATCAAATGGTTGAATTGTATTAACAATACTAATTTCAGAACTTAATTCAAAATTTAACTGTTTATAATCAATTTTAAGCCCAAAAAGTTTATGAAAATCCATCCCCAAAATTAATGTTTGCTTTATAGAAGGCACAATCAAAATTTTCATTGTAAAAGTTACATTATTTAATGAAATAGGAACAAAAACATGGCCTAACAAATCCTGAAAAGTACCATCCGCAGTTGTAACACTGACAACATTATCATATTGAATAGGTAAATTTAGTTTCTTTAAAAGATAAAACCCACCAGATCCTAAAATCGTTGATGTGCTACCTGTATCAATAAAACCTTAGACTGTTTCGTTTGAAAATGTGACGTTAAGATAAAACCTATTATCGTTGGGTTTTTGAACAAAAACTGGACTAAGCTGGATAACATTTAAGTTATTTTTGTTTGACATATCATTATTACCTGATCTGACAACCTTATTATTAGACAAGACAATACCATTACTATCATTTTTAGAAATATTTGTAGTTAAAAACCGTTTTACAAACAACAAATATTCGTTCCATTCTGACAACGAAGTTTTTATTGTGTTTTGTGGAATTTGTTTCTCTTGCTTTGACTTTGTTGAGTTTGTGATGTACTTTGGTTTTCGGTTTGTGAAGCGGATGATGTGCTTGCGTTTAAATTTACGTATAGACTGGAAACCTTGGTTTGATTTCCAGTAACTTTCCCGTTTTTTGAACAATTAAAACAGTTCCTTTTCGTTACATTTTTATTACCACAACCAAAACAAAATACTTGTTTGCTTTTGTAGCATTTACTGAATGTATGACCTAGTAAATCACAATTCCAACATTTCAAAACGTCAATTTTAGAAACATTATGTCTAGATTGAAAAGAAGGTTTATTGACATTTCTACTTTCAAATGGTCTACTTAAATCGGGTTCTAACAATCCTACACTTGAACTAGATGGTGGTTTATACCTTTGAGACCAAGAATTGGACTCCTCAAGTTTTCTGCAAAGATCTGTTAACTCGGCAACAGTCAAAGGATTTTGTAATGCTAAACTTGAAATATAAAAAGGTAAAAGATTTCTCCGGATCTTTTTTACTCTAGTTACTTCATCTAATTTATAACTTAATCTATTAAAAAGTCCTTCCATTGAAGCTATGTATAAAGCTACCCTCTCATTTGAACCCTGAGTTCTATTATTAATTTCAGTTTTTAAATCATCATCATAGTAACATGGTAAAAAATCCTCTTTAAGCCTATCAACTAATTGATCCCAATTTGCAACTTTATCCCTAATACTTAAATACCAAGTGAAAGCAGAGTCTTTAAACAAATCACAAGCCGAATAATATAACTCATCTTTAGAAACTCCTCTAGCAATTAACAATATATTAACCTTTTCTAAAAAAGAATGAACTGATTCCTTATCATTAACCCCAGTGAAATAAATGTTCCATTTACAAGGAGGAACTGATTTACGATTACTAAAGAAATGTTGATCATTAGAATCATTAGGAGTAGACCTATTACGTGTCGTTTTGAGTGCAAAATCTCCCTCTAAAGTTAAAACTTGAGTAAATAAATCTTTAATAACTGATTGTTCCTCATCATCACATGGCTTTAACTTACTAACACGATTCGATAAATGAGTTAATCTAGAAGAAATTCTTTTAAATCCAATATCAGAAGGTACCCCATTGAACTCTTTAATCACTTTAATTGAACTCTTTAATCACAGTTAAATCTGAAATTGTAATTTTTATTTCTGCAACCTCATCAGCAAAAGGCATTACATTAGGTACAGACGTTATAAAACTACGATTAGCTTTTTCCTGGCTCAATACTCCTCGCAAAATTTTCAGGTTATTGTCTACATTACCAGAAGGTTCTAAACCCCTAATAATTATTTCATATGCTAACTCATGAGATTTTAAATGATTTGGATCCATTTTATATAAATTCCACAAAACTCCCTACGAAAATATATATGTATACTAACTAATTAATAACTAAAATTGTGCCAAAAATATACGAAAAATATACGTTAATCAGAAATGAAAATAAATGAAAATAAATGCAATTTTTAAACCAACTATTTTAACGATAAATGTAATACAAAAACTATCAGATTTTAAAATTATACCAATATGTGCCACTGTAAGGAGAGATAAAGAAAGTGTAGACAAAGTAAGGATGTAACAAAATGTATTTGCTGTTGTAGCCCTTAAAAAACACTAAAATATTAGTTGGGCGCCAAAAGTGTAATGATAAGTTTGCCAAAAGTGTAACAACCCTTAACCCCTTTTATGCAAGCACAAAAAAGGTGAAGTGGCGAACTATTGACAGTGGCTTAATGAAACAGATGCAATAAAAATCAGTTTAACCAACACTTCCAGGCTAATCTCAGGGATGGGATGGCTGCTGGTGTTACTAAGGTTAGGTTAGGGAAGGTTACACCGCACTTTATCTTAATATTTGAGCGCCACCTATGTTTTGATTTTTACTCCTAACAAAACAAGGAAAACAATGGAACGACAGTAGGTGCAATCCTACCAAATGTTAAGATATAATGTTCGATAAGGTATTGTACACTGACACTAAAAGACAGAAATAATTTTTATATAATTTAATAATTACAAAAAAAAAATAATGAACAATCTTGAATTGATATTTTGACATAGGTTGTATATTGACATTAAAATAATGAAATGATATTATGACATAGTTTGTATATTAATATTGAAATAATGAATTGATAACAACTATTTATTGAAATGAAATTATGTGAAATTAAATGTATGTATATATTGTAATAAATTACAATTAAATAAAATGATAACAATTGTTATAATATAGTTTAAATTGATATAGCTATTAAATTTGTTGTTTTTATAATTTTAAATTTTTATTTTTAAAGTTTTGTGGGGCTATAATTTATGTTAATTTTGTCTCAATTTTTATTTATTCTTTATTCAATTTAAAACACCTTTAAAGTTTCTTTATTTTATTGATCCTTTTCTGTTTAAAAAAAATTATATCATTAAACTTAAAATATGTAATTTTATTTATTATTTATTTTTAAATTTAGTATATCTAAATTAATTGCTGAGCATTAGTTACTCTTAACCCCAGTAGTCAGTTCATAATATAACATTCTACAGTATTATTATTTATTTCCTTTCCTTTACCTAAAGGAATCAATAAACCCTTAACCTATTCAATGATACGGCTATGGCATTTTCGTGCGCATCAACCCCCATATAAAAGAACACGTGATACTTAACGGTTGTTTGCTGGGGTGAGGATGTTGAATAGCGTATGTTTATTAGTCGACATAAAATTTTCAATAATGCAATGTTTTTAGATCAAGATTATTTTAAAAAATTATTTAAAGATATTGAAATATATTACTCACAATGTTTTATAGGAGTTATGAAAGTGATATTAGTGAATAAAGTTAAACACATACCGTAAACTCACTTGTTGCTGAAGGTCAAGGATGGAAATTCTTCGTAGCGGTTTCACACACTCGGATTCTTACTAGTAGATAATTCACAAGACGTGTGAATACCTCCTTGGACGGATACCAAAAAGGATTATAACCACTGGATATTATGTCTCCTTGGTTTCTTCAGATTTTTTTTATTATTATTACAGGTTAGTCAAAAATATTTAATTTTTTCTTCTTAGGATATGATATTTTATTAATCAGTACACAATTTCCATATACAATTTTCCAATAAGTTTTGTTTTAAAATAAATTATATAGTTAATCAAATTAAATTTCAGCCATCTTTAATTTTTAACAGTAGTCGGCCATTGTTTTTTATGATAATTTTTTAATAGACTGACGTGGATTGGCCTTTTGATGAATTTAGTGACCTCGATTTTCATTTTCCATGGGCTTATATACCCTCGCCCAAAAAATCGAAAAATGGCTACCTTTTTGAGCGTGTTTTGTTTTTTCCTAACCCATTTACCTCAAATTTTTAGAAAATTGAATTTTTAATTTAGCATTTTCTGGCCTTATAATTGTTATAAATCAAATCTGCATAGCTTATTTCATTATAAGTTAACATTTTTAGAATTTTAAAATCAATCTTTCCTTATTGAAACAGCTGACTTTACGGAGTAAACAATGTCGGCCATTTTGACAATTATCAATATTAAATTTAACAATTATGAGCAAATATCTCTGTTTGGCCATTAATTTTAACAAAAATTGAAAATTTACATATTCTAATATGATCAGATAACCTTTTTTTCTAATGACACCGCTTATTTTAATTTTTATTAACATTTTAAATCTAAAGCGTCATAACGATTCAACTACAAAATTTATCAAATAAACGGATTAATAATACATAAAATCATCAACAAACCCCTTAAAATTAATTATCTTGCAACAACATACAATTATAACCAATAATAACATCAATCAATCATCTAACATTAAGTTTATGTTTTTCCACTACAACCACATCTTTCCAGTTTATAATCAATAGTTTTTGATCACCACTTTATTATTTACAGTGTTTTTCCACTTGATTTATCAATCATAATGTCCTTGACTAAGCTTTAATTAAACAGTCTTAGCTTGTAAACAAAAACATCACTTTCTTACAGTTTTATTCTATCATGTAATAAATTTCAATATCTTTCTTTTTAGATTCTGTCTTAAGTATTGTATTTCTATCAAAATATGAGATGTACCAGAACATAGGAAGTACTTGGCTTGTACTATTATCCGATACATTATAATACAGGACTCATCACTTGATGCTTAATTGAATTTGAAAATATTGTTTGGGTAAGTAAAATTTATTTATCAAATTATAATCATTGTCTATGATTTATTTATTTTGCTCTAATAGCTAAAATTAGTTTGTTGAGGTTTAAATTTTTGTATCTTATATTACTAACTGAATACAGTTGAATATTCTCTACCTTATATAATAATTTTAAATAACCTACACCTACTTGTTCTTATTTTATAACTACCTATTAAAAAAAAACATTATTGAACTTATTATTATTTTTAACATTGATTATAACTTATTTGGATTTTGATCTAAATAACTTAATATAACTAATATAGTTGGTTTCTTACTAATATTGTATTCCTATGATTCATTATTAACATATTCTAATACTTATTTACTTTCTTATTTTTAGCTTAAACAAAATAGGATCTTGGACTTTGATTCTTGGATCGACTACTGGTGTCAGTGCTCATTCTTATGAACTCATTTTACCAAGATAGTTTTTGTGTTCTTATGTGAATTAAGATTTACTGGATTGGCTCTAATAAAGAAATTTTTGGTGTATTGATCATTTAATGAAAAAATTCGAAAGTTACATTCATGTTTAATAATTTATTTTAATTCAAGTCATATATTAGGTAAGTTGTATTTATGATTATTTTAAAACATTACAATATATAATGATGATATAAATAAAGTTCACAGAAATTACTCAAAAGTTAAATTGGATTACTTACAAGTTAGTTTTGACTCTACGTTTATTAGAAACCCTTATTTTAATCACATTGATTGTTCCGACTGATTATTCACCAGCTCCTGACGGTAATAGGGCACTGGTTGTATTGTTTAATCCCTGGGGATGACAGGTTTCTTCAGCCCCTTGTGTCCACTCAGGAGTTTCAACGTCACTGGTCTTGAGACTCAAGTTCGGACCATATCATGAAAATATGATTAAAAAAATTAGAATTGTAAATAGGGTTAATAAGCACCAGCACTATGAAATATAGATTATTTAGTTTTACTTTTAAGTAATTCCTTAAGTAAAACAGCTACTAGGGATATGATATCCCAGCAAACCTAGTATATAACTAGTAATGATCATAAAAAAATTTAATGCATTTATAATTTTTGAATACAAAAGAAAAAACAGCTCAACATGAGCTAAACAATAATGCTTAACTAGATATTATTACTAAATCCAATGTAAAAATTAGAAAAAAAATAAACCTAAGTTATACTAACTATCGAAATTGAATATCCAGAGGTGGTTATCAAACACATATGATAAATTCAAACAATAGTTACTAAACAAGGTATTGTTCAATACCAAACTCAGATATTCACATACTAATAATGAACAGAAATCAAAATATAAAGTAATATATAATATAGTAATGGTAGTGCTGACACTTAGATTCAGGTACACTTATTGTCAAATTGGCTTTACAGACAATCAATAAAACGAAAAGGAATAAGTTAACCTCAGTAAAGGAAAACTCAAATGATTTCCCAAACTCTTGGATTGAAAATAACGAGCAGGGTATGTAATTCTCTACAAAAAGAAATTGCAAAAATGCAATTAATATATATTATTAAAATAATAAAGAGATGTACATACCTGTCTCATCCTGAAACTTCCAGTGAACAATCCGACAGCCAAAGAAATCCTGAGATGATCACCTCGTGGTAAGCTAAAAGTTATCTGAAGTTCTATATCACTTTCAAAGGTCGTAGCTGAAGCACATCTTCCAATCAATCTAACAAAAGATTTAAAGAACTGAAAAGGTCGGTAATTAAATCACATTTAAATAAGATAAACTGTTTAGACAAAACTTAGATATTAATCAAAGGTTAGCAACCCATCTGATTACAAAAATATGTATTGAATTTGATAAATTGAATATATATTATTTTAAATTGCCATCAAAATAATTAAAATCTATAATGATTCAATAAATAAATAGCGATTTAATACGATACCGACATTTTTGTTAAAAAGCCAATCTTTTCATAACCAACCCTTCTCCTCGTCAGTCAACCTTTCCAACCGGCGTCCCGGTCAAGAGAGCGACCTCAGCGAGCCTCTGCATTGTTCAAATCTCTTGCTACGTTCGATTTCCGATCTAGCGTTCGATGTTATTGAACGAGAACAATTCTGCATTGATAAATCGAACCAGAGATATACAACACACATAACACCTGTTGAAACAAAATAAGTACCTACATTATATTATTTATAGCTTACCTTCAACTAGCTATCGTCACTATGGGTACTCACAAATTATAAAATTATGTTTAATAAAATAAACAATAAAATGTAACGAGTTATCGTTACAACATGTCGACACATTAATCTGGCTAACAAATTTCTTAAATAAACCACCTGAATCGACGACTAAAACATCAAAAACAGAAATTTATAAATTAATTGGTCATTTAATAAAACAAAACAGTTGGGCAACCTAAGTCCCACAACATTGAACTACGCAATTCTTGGCTGCAAAGGGAGCCTCATTTCCAATTCGACTGCCTCCACATTACCTCGTAGCAACTCCTGTCACCCCACACTGCAATGAAAATTGATCACAGATGAAACGCAACGCAGTTTAGAGTACTGCAAACTCAATAATAATATGGTATCCTGAAGGGATAATCAATAAAAGTGATACTTAAAAACTAGTAAAATGGAAAGAGAAATAATGAATGGATCTCTAATCCCATTACACTGCGACCCAATCCTGTGCAGTATCCCAAAGTCCTCCCATGATGAAAACACCCTACACCCTCAACGGCAATGGTTCCCTAACTGGCGTGTCCAATGTGACCATCAATACAGGTGCCTCACCACTCAAGGCCCTTGTTCAATAATTTCCTAACGGATGACTGCACAGCCAGGCTTGCACCCATAATGGTATTAGCCCGTAACAAAAAAACTAGAGAACACGGAATCTACTTTTTTAACAGAAAAGAGAAAAAACCACCAAATAATTCCGCATTGGAATACTATTGCAAGATATGGCGTCAAAATCGGGATAAAATGTGCTTAGATACTTCTTCTTAAAAATAACTAAGCAAGTGTCAAAATCGGCATAAAGAGATGTACATACCTGTCTCATCCTGAAACTTCCAGTGAACAATTCGACAGCCAAAGAAATCCTGAGATGATCACCTCGTGGTAAGCTAAAAGTTATCTGAAGTTCTATATCACTTTCAAAGGTCGTAGCTGAAGCACATCTTCCAATCAATCTAACAAAAGATTTAAAGAACTGAAAAGGTCGGTAATTAAATCACATTTAAATAAGATAAACTGTTTAGACAAAACTTAGATATTAATCAAAGGTTAGCAACCCATCTGATTACAAAAATATGTATTGAATTCGATAAATTGAATATATATTATTTTAAATTGCCATCAAAATAATTAAAATCTATAATGATTCAATAAATAAATAGCGATTTAATACGATACCGACATTTTTGTTAAAAAGCCAATCTTTTCATAACCAACCCTTTTCCTCGTCAGTCAACCTTTCCAACCGGCGTCCCGGTCAAGAGAGCGACCTCAGCGAGCCTCTACATTGTTCAAATCTCTTGCTACGTTCGATTTCCGATCTAGCGTTCGATGTTATTGAACGAGAACAATTCTGCATTGATAAATCGAACCAGAGATATACAACACACATAACACCTGTTGAAACAAAATAAGTACCTACATTATATTATTTATAGCTTACCTTCAACTAGCTATCGTCACTATGGGTTCTCACAAATTATAAAATTATGTTTAATAAAATAAACAATAAAATGTAACGAGTTATCGTTACAACATGTCGACACATTAATCTGGCTAACAAATTTCTTAAATAAACCACCTGAATCGACGACTAAAACATCAAAAACAGAAATTTATAAATTAATTGGTCATTTAATAAAACAAAACAGTTGGGCAACCTAAGTCCCACAACATTGAACTACGCAATTCTTGGCTGCAAAGGGAGCCTCATTTCCAATTCGACTGCCTCCACATTACCTCGTAGCAACTCCTATCACCCCACACTGCAATGAAAATTGATCACAGATGAAACGCAACGCAGTTTAGAGTACTGCAAACTCAATAATAATATGGTATCCTGAAGGGATAATCAATAAAAGTGATACTTAAAAACTAGTAAAATGGAAAGAGAAATAATGAATGGATCTCTAATCCCATTACACTGCGACCCAATCCTGTGCAGTATCCCAAAGTCCTCCCATGATGAAAACACCCTACACCCTCAACGGCAATGGTTCCCTAACTGGCGTGTCCAATGTGACCATCAATACAGGTGCCTCACCACTCAAGGCCCTTGTTCAATAATTTCCTAACGGATGACTGCACAGCCAGGCTTGCACCCATAATGGTATTAGCCCGTAACAAAAAAACTAGAGAACACGGAATCTACTTTTTTAACAGAAAAGAGAAAAAACCACCAAATAATTCCGCATTGGAATACTATTGCAAGATATGGCGTCAAAATCGGGATAAAATGTGCTTAGATACTTCTTCTTAAAAATAACTAAGCAAGTGTCAAAATCGGCATAATCAAAAGCGTCAAAATCGGGATAGTCAAAAGCAACAAAGGGGAATTACATGGCCTTATTCGTTACATAGAGTGTTGCTGGGAAGAAAGAAACAACACATAACTCAGCTGATTGTAGATGCGGTATAAAAGAACAGTCAAGAGCATCGCACTCACATAATGTGGTCCCTTAGACACGAGCAACCCCTGCTGAACTCACCTACAAATCTGACACAAAATGACAACGAAACTAACTGCACCAACCTCAACCAAATGATAGAAAACGTGGCCTAAAAGGTGGTTAGGTTGAAGGACTCTGGACAATCCTCGGGTGACGGAATTCTCAAACCCCCAGTCACAGGGCACTAAAACAAAGACAATCTAGAGACAGAAGGAAAATAGAAACACACAGAAAAAATAAAGGGTCAACAATGGAGTTGCTGTTTAAACTGGATTCAAGTAAGGAAAGGTAAGGAAGGGAAGGTAACGAACATGTTTCCCCACTAAGCCAACCAAAACCAAAAAACAGTGCAAGGAAGGAGCATGTATCGACAATTATAGACCAATTTCGTTTCTTCATAACCTGGCAAAAATTTTCAATAAGGTGATACTAAGTAGGCTCCAGAAATACGAACAAAAACTCAAAATAATTCCTGACGAGCTCAGCTAATCCGTGATTGGTTTCCGGAAGAAACAACCCTCTCTAATGGTAGTTGTTGACATAAGGAAGTCCTTAGATACAGTTTGGATACCTGGGCTGGTTCAAAAGCTTTCTCATATGGAATTACCAGACCAGGACCATTTTCAATCAAAGCTGGGATGCCGCAAGGATCAGTGCTATCGCCTATGCTGTATTCGCTGTTCACAGCAGATTTTTCGAAATCTAATCAATTGTGCACTGCACTTTACGCAGATGACTTGTTAGGTGCGAACAGCAAGAACGGCGAAACTAGCACTACGGGGGGTCGAGGCACCTCAACGCGAAAATAGTTCCTTAATTTATTCACAATAAACTCACGCTCAACCCGCGAAAGACGCAATACATGGTGCTACATGGTAGTTCCAGAGCCAAAACATATCTTTTCTCCAGGCTTAAACTCCAGGAGGAAACTATCCAACCTAGCTCTAGTATAAAGTATCTTGGATACATTATACAGCCAAACACTCGCCACAGCGAGCATATCGATGGGAGGTTAACTCAGGCCAAAGTGGTGATGCGGGTCCCATATCCAATGATTAGCCCAAACAGCAAACTTACCATCAAAAATAAACTTCTACTTTATAAACAGGTAGTCATACATTGTTTCATGGGTACCCCTATTCAACCTTTAGAGAGCCTTCCAGCCACTGCAAGTTGTGCAGAATAAATTTCTGCACATGGCGGTATGGAAAGGCGGACCTCGCTATCCAAGGAACACCTGTTTACATGATTTCACAAATTTTTCATTCATTAAAGACTATGTTTACAATTTAGAAAAAAGATTTTGCCTGAACCAAATTCTAGGGAAGCGGGCAGTTTATACTAAGAAAAGATATCTTTTACTTCATGAAGAAATTTTCAATGCATCTCCACATCCACCACAAGGTTAATGTACTCTCAACTCTTATTTTGATAGAAACACTAGTAAGTCTGTAATATATACACTTATTTTATTTTAACTATACAATAATCAAATTCAAAAGGTCTTTTTACAACCACGAAGTAAATGATAGAATGTATGTATTTATTAGCGTAAATGAGGAATGAACCGCCTTAATTTTAATTACTTTTTTTTTATATATTTACATGTCATTTTGTACATTTAAAAATTATACCTAAATATGTTTCGGTGTGCAAACCTGTTTTTATGAGTTTTCAGGTACATATCTAACAAAAGCTAATAGTTATAGTTTAGTGATCGGACGAATCTATTGTGGATCATAAACTAATTCAATGACTGAGTAATGCATATTGCAAGGAACCAGTGAAGGTGCTGAGAGATTGGTAACGCATGAAAATGAAGAGGAGCATAAAATACTTTATTATATTTTGTACGGCTTTTCTGTCAATCTATGTAAACAAACATTATACAATTTGAGATTAATAAAGATCTTTAAGTTGTTTAAATTCTGTAATAATTGCTGCCTCTATGACGTTACGATAAAGAAGATTTATTTGTAGTCTAGTACCGTTACATAATTTAGGGGGTTTAAAATAACAACTTAATAAAAAGATTATCAGAGGAATACCAAACGGGTTAGGAGTATTTAGAAAATCGGGGGTGTAATGAAGAACAGCTACTACTGTCTATATTTTTTGAAGTGTACGTTACATTTTTTTTTATATATAGTAAAAACTTCGTTATTGACTGAAAGTCGGCGATAAGTATGTAATTTTATGATTACTATTTTTATTAATAATATAATTTTCTTATTTACTTGTACAATTTTTGTGGGTGTGATAAATTATACATACTATGGCTAAATACTGTTTTTGTTTAATGAAATACACACTTAAATAACTTCATTTATAGATAACCGGTATACCACTCCGACATTACACTATATACACTTATTTCACTGTTTAATTGCTCTCCACGAGCTAATTGTTCGCTGTTAACTAAGACTGTTCTAGCCAATAACTGACTGTCCTGCACATGTATCGCCTTTTATATTACAGTTAATATTATTTTCGAGAAATAAAACAACGGGGGTTCTCCTAGAAGGAGCCGTACTCACCGTTATTTAAAATTTTGGAGAGGGCCTACTTCTGAACTTAACAATAAAATAATACTAAACTAGGTCATTAAGTGTATGTAAAGCTTGGGCAGTTCCTAGAGCTCAATTATTCCTTCGAATATGCTGCTCTAATCTATTCCAGATATATTTAATGGGGTTTTTATCTGGAATGCATAATGGCCAATCAAACCACTTGATTGCCTCATCATCTAGATATTTACTGACAATCCTGGCAGCGTGTATCTCTGCTTAAAAATGCTGCTCCTGGTTATAAAAGGTAAAAAATGATCTTCCAGGACCTCGGTTACATATCTGTGAGCCATTCTTTATGAAAACACTGCACATGCTGCTATAGTGATGCCGTCCAAACTATAGCAAACCCACCAAAAAATTTACGTCTCTGGTCAATACAGGCAGGGTGTATCTTCATTCAGGTCTTCTTCATACCATTTAACGTCCGTCTTAGTTCCATACCTACTGATTGCAAAATTCAATCTTGCGAATTCGCTGCTGGTGGTTCACTGTTGGCCCTATAGTATGACAATCCATTGGCACAAAGCCTTGTTCTAACTTTCCATTGGCTCACATTAATGTTTCTAATTTCTTGAAGCGATTATATAGCAAAACTGCAGGAGCTATTATATTCTGCATCTACAAAATATTTATATAAAAGTATATTTTTTTTATTGCTAGCTGTAGAACCTGACATTATTGACTTTTGTTAAGGTAGTAAAGTTCATTATTGCCAAGGTAAAAAAATACAGAATCTACTTGACTAGAGCTTAATCTTAGTATATATGGGTGCATCTTTATGTACCCGTATAAACGTAGTAAAAGAGCGTATTTATTCATTAGAAGTAAAACAATATTACGCCTAGAGATATAATTTTCTTTTTAAAGAAATACCATTTTGGTCTTAGAACGTTGGTTAATTTTATTTACAGTAATCTGTAAAAGTTGATATTTGCTTAGTCAAAAAAATGTAGGTACTTATAACGTGCTTTTTATTTTTAGTAGTTAATTAGAATATTGTAGAATTTATGATATATTTGTGTTTGGATATTCTAAATGTGCCACAAAGGGAGAAAATGTTCTAAATGCACGACATCTCATTTTGGTTAAAAATTTTAGGATGATCAAATTATAAGGTTCATTAAGAATAATTAAAAACTCTAAGATCAGTATAACTGTGCAATGATATAGAAAAACCAGGAAAAAACTATATCATACTGATCTTTACAATAACTTAATATATTTGTGTTTTACAATTACGTCTTATCTATGTATAAAATGTAAACTCAATCTAAGTAAACAGTTTAATCGTGGAGAACTTCCAAGATTTATTTGTTAATTAACAACTTTAAATTGTGGATCAGCTAGATGTCTTTTTATTTCAAGTTCTTCAAGGAAATCTAAATTTTGTGTTTTATCACAAGTGTGTAGTGTGTGGATGTCATTGGTGTGTAAGAGTGAGGTTGGATGTTCAAGTAGGTGTTTTGCATAATTTGACTTATCTGGTTGTTTTAATCTATATGCTCTTAAGTGTTCATTGAATCTTACTTCAAAATTTCTTTGTGTTTGACCTATATATACACAATTTAAAGTTGTTAAAGAACAAATAAATCTTGGAAGTTCTCCACTATTAAACTGTTTACTTTGATTGAGTTTACATTTTATACATAGATAAGACGTAATTGTAAAACAAAAATATATTAAGTTATTGTAAAGATCAGTATG
Organism: Ophraella communa; assembly: GCA_035357415.1. Taxonomy (NCBI): domain Eukaryota; kingdom Metazoa; phylum Arthropoda; class Insecta; order Coleoptera; family Chrysomelidae; genus Ophraella; species Ophraella communa. The sequence goes on along the minus strand of CM068994.1, from coordinate 21,241,680 downwards.
ATATAGTTTTTACCTGGTTTTTTTATATCATTGCACAGTTATACTGTGCATCCAGGATAATCCCTTAGGGCTATTAACATCTAGGCTTTAATAATGTTATAACTTATTACTTCCATTCTTGGTCTATAGAGCGGGTCACAGTTATTATGCAGCGTGGCCGGCATAGGCCAATGTAAATCTTATGGGCGAATATTCAACATTGTTGCCACTTTGGTTACGGCTTGAACCACAATTAACTTAGCCAATTTATTTTCGTAGAAACATTTTATTATGAATTTTGCAAAACAGATGTATTCTATATAATAAATATTATTAAAAAATGGAATTCAAATCTATTTATGTAGATTGTAATCAGTATATACCTGATCACTTGATGGATTATTTAGGTCTCTACTAAATCTTTTAGACAAATCCTAATCCTATTGCCAGTGAAAATATTATTTAATTACAAAGATGCTAATTATTTTTACCTGTATGATCCCTTGATCCTCGTAAACCGTTATGTAATATTCCTGGAATGTAGAGGTAAGTAAATGTACAGGTAAGTAATATTATAGACAGGTCCCTATCTGTTTCTGCTGATAAACAAAAGGACATTATTGAAACAACAGCCATGCAGTTAGCAGCACCGTTTGAAAAATTTAAACAAGGTGAAAATCTTCATCGTCAAACCAAGAGGCTTTTATTGAATATTTTAACGTATACGTTGAATACAAAAGATGACAAAAGTGTGACAGCGAAAATAGAACTGATTTCTGAAATGACTGGCCTTAGTGTGAGAACAGTGTATAATCTGAAAAGCGAAGCCGCTACTGGACCTGTGACATCGCCAAAAACACGAAGACGGAACAGCAGCCAGTCGAAATCAAGACTAATCACCTACGATGAAGGTATCCAATCGCAAATACGAAAAGCTGTGCATGAATTCTACTCCGAAAATATTCCACCAACATTGGCAAAAGTTCTTGCTAAAATAAATTCAGACGAAACTGTACCAAATTTTTCTAAAAGTACGCTAAGACGCTTGCTTAACGATATGGGGTTTGTTTATGGAAAGAGAGGAAGAGACTCGATTCTAATAGAAATAGCTGATATAATCGCCTGGAGGCACAAATATTTAAGATCAGTGAAGAAGTTCCGCGAAGAAGGATATAACGTAATATATCTGGACGAGTCATGGATTAATGTGGGCCACAGTGTAAATTTTGAATGGAAAGACACTACAATAAAAAATGCCCGAGATGCATTTGTCAAAGGACTGACAACAGGACTGAAGGCTCCAAGTCAACGAGGACCGAGATTTGTTCTTCTTCATGCAGGCTGGAAAGACGGTTTTCTTGAGGGTGCAGAAAAAACTTTTCTGGCAAAGAAAGGTGCAGACGATTACCACGACGAAATGGACGCGGAAGGCTTTGAGGCCTGGTTTAAAGATCAATTGATCCCTAATTTGCCGAAAAAGGGATCAAAGAATGTTGTAGTGTTGGACAATGCGTCATACCATTCGGCGAAGTTACCTTTTCCAAAGACAACTTGGAATATGGAACAAATAAAGTACTGGCTACTGGAAAAAGAGATTTACTTCGAAGATGATTATTTAAAAAAAGAATTATTGGCTACTGCAAACGCGTTTAGAGAGCAGTACGACCTAAGAAAAATAGACGACATTGCCACGGGTCATAATATAACAGTCCTACGATTACCACCTTATCATTGCAAATTAAATCCTATTGAAATGGTGTGGAGCCAAGTGAAAGGATATGTGGCTCGTAATAATAGTACTTTTAAAAAAGAGGATGTGGAAAAACTTATAAAAACAGCGTATTCGCAAGTAACCCCAATGCAGTGGTCTAATTATGAAAAAAAGGTAAAGAAGACAGAGGAAAAGATGTGGCAAACAGATCATTTAATGGAAGACATTGAGCCAATAATAATAAATCTAAATGAAGACGATTAAGATGAAGACTTGGATGACGATGAAGATCAGTAATACATTTCCTAACCCTCAAATGTTCCATTCAATTTTCATTTATTTTAGTTATTACCTGCTAATCATTGCCATTTTTAAAGTATAATTTTAATTTAAGTTAAAATACGTAATTATTAATTCATTTACTTATTCTATATTTTGTTTGTTACAACAACCCACCAGAAGAAGAAAAATCCTCGGAAAAATCATCGAGACGTCGGCAAGATTTCATTAGCTTTTCTCTGTTAATCGTTCTCCCTTAAAATTTAGATGACAGCTGACTTTTTTACCACTCGTCTTGTAATTTATGTATATATTATTATTGACATATTTTTATTATTAACTATATTATTATATTATTATTTCATAATTTGACAAAGGTCTTTTGTAAGGCCGCTGTATTTATTTATTTCTTTATACGTGATAATTAAACGTATAAAATTTGAATATATTAGCGGATTTACAATATTTTCCTTTAAACGCGAAAAATTTATCTAAAAGCATAATTATAAATATTCTTAATTACTCACTAAACGATTTTTAAATGAATAATTTAGTCAACATTTAAATCATAATAGTAACACATTGGCAAGTTATATTCCCGCGCCAGTTGGATCAAATTCGAATAACATGCCGATATGGCAACGCCATCGTCCATAAACGCAATGCTGCATAATAACTGTGACCCGCTCTATAGCCTTAATACTACCTAAACAACATCAGGTACATAGCTACAAACAAACAAAATGTAACTTAAATGTCAATCTAACGATGCTATTCAGCATTGTAATTTAAAACATAATTTTTCGAATAAACTTGGAAGTTGTGTTCAAACGAAGAGTTTTTTATTATTCTTAATTAGATGGACTTCCAAAAAGTAAGGGTGTTTACGGTGTATTTAAATACCAAAGAAAATATCCGTCATTATGCAAAATCGGCCACCAGAATAAGAATAGCATACAAAGTTTGTATTTTAATTTGGTTATCGTTATTTTTTCAGATTCAGGTATGTAAACACTGTAGAATATTATTGATATGTTACTTACATTTTTTAAATACTTTTGTTTAATTACAGTGGATTAATACATTACACTTAACAATAATTATTATCCTCTAAAAACCGTATTCCCACATAAGAATATACAGTTTCTAAAAATTGAAACTTATGTAAATATAAAACTGTTGACTTACCATCAGGCTAAACTGTGAAAAAAGTAGTTACGTAAGGGTTTTCTTTTTCAGCATTATACCAATGAATTAATCACGTAAAGTTTTTTAATAAATATATATATCTTTCAACGATTGAGTGAACTCCCAATGGTCGATAAAGAAGGGCAAAGAATGTAATCGATACAGGAAACTCTACACTGTAATTTCCGCGTGATAGAACTCCATCTCATCAGTTCTGTCTAGTCCACTATATAACTCGATTTATTACTAAAAGAGCAAAGTCTTTGGGTTTTTGGATCAGCAAATTTGTCAATGGATTTAAGTGACATAAATAGCTTGAAATTTTATGTTTATTCTAAAATCCACTGATATTTTGGCTATTCTAGATATTTTTATTATTGTATTTTAAAATAATAATATGGACAAAATTTAATTACAATAATAAAGTTATTTGTTTAGTCTTGCCCTACAATATACGTCCAGGTACTAATGGACTAATGGGGTTGGTGCCTTTTAAATTAAAACCCAAATGTTTATATCGTAGCCACATGAAAAAACTAGGGTTATCAGATGAAGCAAAGTGCAGATTCTGTGAGGAAGAGGATGAAACCTCAATACACATACTCGCAGAATGCCCTGCCTTGCAAAATTCTAGGGCTAGATACCTAGGAGCACATGGAATAGAGGAAGGGGACCTACCTGACTTGAAGCCCGACGATGTCCTCTAAACTTCCTCAGGAAAATAGGACTCGAAGAGCTGCTATAAGTCTGAGAAAATATCAGAACATGGCAAGTAAGGGGGAACACAATAGATCCTATAGGTCGCAGTGTAATTATCACCCCTAACTTATACATAAATACATTATATCGTAGTTAAGCTGGAATTTACTTTTTTTTGGTGTCTTATAAAATTGTACTTCAACAATTTGTTCATTTCACTAATCACTTTATTTAACCTTTTTCACATACAAATAATTTAAATATCTAATCAAAATAAAAACAAAGCATTAAAAAAGAAATAAAACAAACAAAAGCAAACCAACCATTATATAAATTCTATTTAGATTTCGATGCACTGAATAAACAACTTCCGCTTGCGAAATATTTACATTCATGTTCCTGCATCTCCTCAAGATATAAGCTTAAATTTTACCCAGATGCATATTTGCATGCTGTTTTTGTTTCATTAAAGTTCTATTTTACACCTTACATGAAGATGTCAATACGCTGCAGTGGTAAATTATTAAATTGCAGACAAGGTTTGCAAGCAGTTCATAATTCGAATTAAAAAAAGTGTACGTTAAGTGTAGAGTAATTAAGTAATATACGAATTGATGTTTTATTCCATAGGCACGATCAATAGAGTAATTTTGTAAAATTCTGATTGTTTATCCCATTTTTATAAATAAAGGCCATTTTTAGTTCGCTGAACGCTGGCTAGTTATTGACTACATTGTCTATTTTAGACTCATTCTCTTTGGTTTGCCACTAGGTATCAGATTAATGAAAAAAAATAATATTTTTTAATTATATATAAAAAAATTTAATTACAGATAAAACAAAATACATAATTTAAAAACGGCCAATAGGAACTGTGTAAAAATCACATAGCCATCGTTTATAAACATTAAGGGCTGAAAATTAACAGTTCAATTTAAAAATTTTAATCTCTAATCCAGTAAATTCTATTTTTTAAAGCAGAATTATTCCTTTGTTAGCTTGTTAAAGTAAATTACAAGATCTAAAACTGAACCTTATTTTATGAGCAACAAATCATCTGGAAACCGCTTTTCTCTAGGATGCATCGTTTTATCACAATATCATGAAAAGCAAAAAATTACAGTTTTTTAGCCTAAATGTTTGAATAACGCATCACGCAATTATTTTTTTTCTCATGAGATGAACCAACCGTTGTATATACTTCCCTTACAAATTCCAACAATAAAATAGCGCCTGGTATTTTTTATTTTAAAGACTATTATCTACCTTCGTTTTTTCTTCTTCTCTTTTGGAAACAAAAGTGGCCGGTTAGAATATCTGGGTCTAGAAAGGGTTCAAGCCCAAAGTTCAAATATATATCGAGCATCCTCCCCAGATAGGGCTAGCTTGCTAACTGTAAATTTATTTTAACAAATTTGATTAAAGAGTCGTTTCAAATTGGTATTTTTCCTACTTGCCTTAAGACAGCCATAATCATTCTTTTGCATAAAGGAGGTGATAAAGATCAAGTTTCTAACTATCGCCCAATCGCGCTTCTTCCTACGTTATCCAAGATCATTGAAAGGTTAGTAAAAAAAGACTTCTTTCATTTGTGGTTAAATACAATATTCTAGCTAAAGATCAATTTTGATTTTTAAGTGATAAATGCACAAATGATTCAATGTTTTCTCTTTTTAATAATATCTACTCCAGCTTAAACAATCGACACTCTACAGCTACAATATTTTGTGATTTCTCAAAAGCTTTCGATTTCGTGGATCATAAAATACTACTTAAAAAATTGCAGTACTATGGATTTAGGGGCAGGTTCAAGTGGTTCGAGTCTTTTCTTAATGAGAGACTTCAGCTTGTACTAGTTGGTTGGTTCGGTATTGGAACTTATATTGTTTTTGCTATTTATCAATGATATTGCTAACTTAAGCATCGGCGGTAAAATTTGTTTATTCGCAGACGACACTAGCTTTTCTTGGAGTCACCCGGATGTCACCGAACTGCATAGAATCGTTTCACATGACTTAACCATCATCAACTCTTGGTGTGATTCTAACCATATGTGTTTGAACGTTTCTAAGACGAAAGTTTTACCATAGACATCTCCAATTCAACAAAAATTATTTTGAATGATTCCACTATAGAGGTCGTTTACTCTGTGAGATTTTTGGGACTTGTCGTTGACAGCTCTCTAAAATGGGATGTACACATTGACGCTTTGTCAAAAAAACTAAGCTGAGAACAATATCTAGGGAGCTTCACCTGTCAGCTTCCAAAACAGTCTATTTTGCCCTCTTCGAGTCGCATCTCCGATATGCACTTCCTTTTTGGGGTACATGTTGTGTGACTCAATTTGAACGTATTTTTAAATTACAAGAGAGCTTTTCGGTATACGCTGAAACTTAGCAGTTAAACTCACTGTCGGGAATTCTTTAAAAAACATAAAATATTAACACTTCCATCCCTATTTATCTTTGAATTCATTTCCTTAATTCGGAAACATTTACCTGAAGTCTCAGACAGACTATCTCATCACTACCCTCTTAGAAGTGCAGAGTATGACTTTTATTTACCCAAACCACCCACGGAACTAATCAACTGTAAATTTATTTTAACAAATTTGATTAAAGAGTCGTTTCAAATTGGTATTTTTCCTATTTGCCTTAAGACAGCCATAATCATTCTTTTGCATAAAGGAGGTGATAAAGATCAAGTTTCTAACTATCGCCCAATCGCGCTTCTTCCTACGTTATCCAAGATCATTGAAAGGTTAGTAAAAAAAGACTTCTTTCATTTGTGGTTAAATACAATATTCTAGCTAAAGATCAATTTTGATTTTTAAGTGATAAATGCACAAATGATTCAATGTTTTCTCTTTTTAATAATATCTACTCCAGCTTAAACAATCGACACTCTACAGCTACAATATTTTGTGATTTCTCAAAAGCTTTCGATTTCGTGGATCATAAAATACTACTTAAAAAATTGCAGTACTATGGATTTAGGGGCAGGTTCAAGTGGTTCGAGTCTTTTCTTAATGAGAGACTTCAGCTTGTACTAGTTGGTTGGTTCGGTATTGGAACTTATATTGTTTTTGCTATTTATCAATGATATTGCTAACTTAAGCATCGGCGGTAAAATTTGTTTATTCGCAGACGACACTAGCTTTTCTTGGAGTCACCCGGATGTCACCGAACTGCATAGAATCGTTTCACATGACTTAACCATCATCAACTCTTGGTGTGATTCTAAACATATGTGTTTGAACGTTTCTAAGACGAAAGTTTTACCATAGACATCTCCAATTCAACAAAAATTATTTTGAATGATTCCACTATAGAGGTCGTTTACTCTGTGAGATTTTTGGGACTTGTCGTTGACAGCTCTCTAAAATGGGATGTACACATTGACGCTTTGTCAAAAAAACTAAGCTGAGAACAATATCTAGGGAGCTTCACCTGTCAGCTTCCAAAACAGTCTATTTTGCCCTCTTCGAGTCGCATCTCCGATATGCACTTCCTTTTTGGGGTACATGTTGTGTGACTCAATTTGAACGTATTTTTAAATTACAAGAGAGCTTTTCGGTATACGCTGAAACTTAGCAGTTAAACTCACTGTCGGGAATTCTTTAAAAAACATAAAATATTAACACTTCCATCCCTATTTATCTTTGAATTCATTTCCTTAATTCGGAAACATTTACCTGAAGTCTCAGACAGACTATCTCATCACTACCCTCTTAGAAGTGCAGAGTATGACTTTTATTTACCCAAACCACCCACGGAACTAATCAAAAGCTCTATTTTTTTTAACGCTAAGAAAATTCACAACAATCTACCCTTGGAAATAAAGCCCATTTCATCAATAACCGCATTTCGTTACGCATTAAAATTATACTTGGTAGAGAGAGCTTTGTATTCAGTAGACGACTTTCTTAAATAAAGTATTTGGGACCATCTCACGCACTGGAAGGTTAATTTATGATATTTATTTATTTTGTTGTTTGTTATTTTTTTTTTGTTGTTACTGTGGCTAAATTAAAATTTTAATTTTTTTTTAATTATTTATTTTTCTCATTCTATAATGTATACATAACGTATACTGTATGGTTATATAATATGTAGGGTGAGCAGTGGTGCTGATTTTTACCATACATAGTTTCAATTGAAACCAATAAATCTAATAACTTGCACGAAGGACCACTCACAATTGTGAGAAAAGGATATATAAAACATCTACAAATTAGAATAGTATTTATTATTAACGAATCAAGTTTTATTTTATAAAGCAAGACATGAAGGATAGTCTCAAATAAGCAGCGCCAACCAACAATAAAATAAAGTCTGGCAACCGCACTCCAGCACACAAGAAAGAATATATAAAAGGTTTTTTGTTCAAAGTTCATTACCCAATACACAAATAATATATAAAGTACATAAATAATTATATAGACGAAATATGCGACGGTAGGCAACACCGCTACTATAAGGGCCGGTAAAACGTGGTAGAAATTATTATAACAAAAGTTGTTTTCTTATTTTGCTTACCAGTCTGAATTTAGCACTACACTGATTTTTAATTACACTATACTTTAGTTTTAAGGATATTTAAAGATTTTAATTACTGTTGAATTTTTATGATTAAAATAGAAAGCTAGTAACGAACCCTACCTTGCTCTACGAAGGTTCGTTAGGAAGAGAGCGAGACTCGGTACCTATACCGCCAAAACTAATATATGTTCGATCGGGGAGTCGTGGCCCGTCGAACTACCGAACTAACTTTTAACTTTTAAGTTTACGGGGTGGCCGCAAATTGTTAAACGCGTTTTTAACATACTGGGGGGGGGGGAAACGAGAAAGGAAGAGAGAGAAACTAAAAACAAAAAGAGAGCAGTGTTTCAAAGAATAACAGATAGCCATAATGAAACAGTTCCGAAGAAGGTTGCCCTTCGGCATCCACGGTAGCCATGGGACCTTACAAAGGTGAGCCTCAATACAGCATTCTGACCAGCAATGAAACACGACATTTAAAGGAGAAAAGTCTAACTGCAATAAAATATTTTGGGGGATTATTTGTTTTCCAGGGGAAGAAGAGCGAGTTTCACAATCGGACGAGTGAATTCGCCGTCACTAGTCCTAATTTTGGCTACTCGGGCTTTTCCGTCTCGTCCAGGGTACAGTTCCACTATTCTGGCTAGTGGCCAATTCAGAGGAGGCCGATCCTCCGAAAGTACTAGAACCAAGTCACCTACGCTGAGTGGCTTTGATACCTTTTGCCATTTAGGCCGGTGCTGTAGTTGATGCAAATAATCTTTGGACCATCGTTTCCAAAAACTCTGCTGGATTTTTGTGCACTGGGCCCAAAAAGTCAAACGGTTACAAGGAGTGTCGCTAATATTCTTTTCAGGAAAAGAGGTTAAAGGGGATCCAATTAGAAAATGACCTGGAGTCAAAGGCTGAAGGTCATTGGGATCGTTTGATAAGGTATAAAGAGGACGACTATTTAAGATAGCCTCTATTTGAATTAAAATTGTTGAGGTTTCCTCAAAAGTGAAATGAGATGTGCCTAAGAGTCTCGTTAAATGAGCCTTAGTACTTCGAACTGCCGCTTCCCAAAGGCCACCCCAATGAGGAGATCTTGAAGGTATGAATTTCCACGCAATATCCGTTTGGGCTAAATAGGAAGAAATTGAATCAACATTATGTTGTGATTTAAAGAAAATAGATAAGTCTCGAAGTTGGTTACGAGCACCAACAAAATTGATGCCGTTATCAGAATAAGATGAATCTTTTTAGTGTGGCAATAAATGCTTCGGTCGATAGGCTGGTAACCAATTCAATATGGACCGCCTTGGTAACCATACAAATAAAGATAGCAATGTATGCTTTTAGAAGAGGTGCTTTACGAAGCCTGGAAGATTTAATAGAAATGGGACCGGCAAAGTCTACTCCAACTTTATTGAATGCACGGTCAGGTTGAATTCTATCAGATGGTAGTGGAGCCATGAGTTGCGAAGAAAATTGAGCTTGAAATCGGTAACACGTTATGCATTTAGCAAGAATTCGTTTAATTGCTCGAATTCCACCAAGAGGCCAATAACGTTGACGTAAATTGCCTAATACATTCTGAGGTCCGCTATGACCCAGCCTGCAGTGCTCTTGGTAGATCAAGCTGTCAACGATTGAATCGGTTTGGGGTAATAATATGGGAAATTTTTTCTCATAATTTATATCGGCATTCTGGAGGCGTCCGCCCACGCGCAAAATATGATCACCGTCTAAAAATATATTGAGTGGAATCAAAGATTTTTCAATTATTGGCTTTTCATTAGAAAGGCACTGAAGTTCTTTATAGAAATGTTCCTTTTGTATTTCTGAGATAATTAATAGAAGAGATTGATTTAGCTCGGTCACAGATAAAGAACCAGATAACCTGCTGACATTCTTTTTGCAATTATTTAGGAATCTTAAAACATAAGCTAGAGTTCTCTGGAGTCTACTAAATTTTGAAAAATGGAATAGCTCCTTCAAAGGGTTACAAGGAACATGAGCTGCAACTAACGAAGATTTCCTTAGTTCAGGAAGCGAGTCTAAATCAGTGAAAGTGTCGAAGATATTGAAATCATGAGTTTGACACAAAAATGTGGGTCCATGAAGCCAAAAGTGTCGGACTTTGACGGGAAACTTTCCACGGGTGAGTATATCTGCAGGATTTAATTCACTTCGGATATGTCGCCAAATTGATCCAGCGTTATGCTCATTGATTACAGCAATGCGTCTAGCAACAAATGGAGTTAGATCGTTCTCCTTTCGTTTCAGCCAGCATAAGCAGACAAGAGAATCACTCCAGAGATTCAAGGAATCAAATTTGTAACAAGGAGTGAGAATAGTAACAAGTTTATGGAGAAGTAACGAAAGCAGTACCATAGCACAAAGCTCTAGCTTTGGTACAGTTAACGGATTTTTCAAGGGACTAACCCTGGATTTGGAAGTAACAAGTTGCGAAGATGCGGACCCATCGGTATAGGTGACTACTAAATATACACAACAACCGTAAGCCGTTTGGCTAGCATCACAGAAGCCGTGTAATGAGGCCGTCTGTATTTCCTTATTTTCTACCAAAAGTCGAGGAATTGGAAATTGATCTAACTCCGAAAGAATATTAGTGAAAGTTTGCCATTGTTTTAGAACGGTTTCGTCCAATATGGGAGTGTCCCAATCAAGTTTTAATTTCCAAAGGGTTTGCATTATTAATTTACCTAAAACGATTACCGGATTAACTAAACCCAAAGGATCAAAGGTACTAGCTATAATGGATAAGACAACTCTCTTAGTGAGGCATGGAAAATCAGGTAAGGGTGAAGAACATATTTGAAGAGAATCTTCCGCAGAATTCCACTTTAGTCCCAGTATTTTGCAGGGAGAATTCTCTAAATTCAAGTCGAGTGTAGAAGCTTGGTCTAACGACAGAGTTTTTAAGAACGAAACAGAATTATAATGCCATTTGTGAAGGAAAAAGTCGTGTTTGTTAAGCAAGGCGTTTAATTCCGAGTAAAGTATCTGTAATTAAGAAAATTCATTGACTCCACCAAGGATATCATACATATAGGTTTGGGATAATATTGCCTCTCTAGCAAGATAAAAAGACGTATCTTTCGTCGCTATGTCGTTCAGGACTCTAGTAGCGAGAAAAGGTGCACAGTTTTGGCCAAAACTGAGCCGGGAAAGTTCGATACACTGAAATGGATCAGTTGGTTTATCTCGCCAAAGCACATTTTGCAAGTGGCGTTGATTTGGGTTTATCTCGATCATGCGATACATCATTTGGATGTCCACACACAAAATATATTTAAATGTTCGAAAGCGACAAATAATGTCGAAAAAGTTGTCCTGCACTTGATAACCCTTCATAGTCAGGTCGTTTAAAGAAACTCCAGTATCGGAGCGACAAGAATAATCGAAGACAATTCGGCATTTCGAAGAAACAGAAGATTCACGTAGAACCGCTCGATGTGGTACATAGTATTTTATGTTGTTAGAAGTTTCACAGTATAGAGATAAAGGTATGATCCTTGCATGGCCAAGGGATACATAATTGAAAAGGACATTTTTATAAGTTTCGAAGAATTCCAAATTATTAGCAAATTTGGCTTCGAGAGAACAGAATCGCCGTTTGGCTATAGACAAAGAATGACCTAGTGTTTTATTGGAGTCTGGCTTAAAAGGCATGTTGACCTGATATCGACCGGAAGGTAAAATTTTCGTGGTTTCTAAAAATATTGTTTCAGCAATTTGATCGTCTTTTGGAACGACTTTGGTGGAAGGTACTTCTTCCATTTCCCAAAACTTTTCTATTAGATCACTGATGTTTGGAGGCTCATAAAGATGATTATCAGTAACCGTTAGAAAAGAAAGAACAGGTGAATTTTTTTCCGAATGAACCCTACGATTTTCTGGTACGGGACCAGCTATAACATAACCCAGGTGGGTGTTAACGAAAGTGGGCAAATTATCCCCCATGCTAATAACTTCACCTTTTAGGAGGTTGAAATAGAGATCAGCACCGATCAATATTTGTATTTCATTTGGGTGAAAGAAAAGAGGATCGGCAAGATCTAGCTTTACATGGGTAGGTAAATTAAATTTATCCGGAGATATTGCGAATTGAGGCAATTGACTAGTTATATTGTCAATTACAGAACAAGTTACATGAAACACCCGAGAAGAATCTACTTGGGGACTGAATTTAAGATTTATGACATTGGTGCTTTGAGTGCACCGGTTGTTACCAAGACCAGAAATATTCAACTTATGGTTGCGATAAGGTATTCCTAAACTATCAGCAAATGATTTTTTAATAATGCTCATTTGGCTAGCTGAATCTAGTAACAAGCGAGCTACGACCATTTTTCCATCACTACAATATACGTTGACCAAAGCAGTAGGAAGAAGAACTAGCTTGTTTACAAAGCTTGTGGCTGCCAATGATGCTTGAGGTACATCATTAACAGGAGAGGTAGGATTGGGGATGTTTACCACCAAATTTGAATTGGGTTCAATTGCAGAACCCTGATTTTGTACATAGCTGCGTACAGGAGGAGCTCGATTTGTATTAACAGGGATATTATTATTTGAACTTGACTTATGACAATTTGAATCAAAATGAAGAAGTGAATGATGCGCCTTACCACAGCTTAGACACCTGTGCAACGATTTGCAAGCAGGAAGCAAATGAAGAGGATTTAGACAATTCAAACATAGTTTGTTAGTCTTAGCAAACTTGTGTCGATCATTAGGAGAGAGTGTTAAGAATTTTTGACATCTATACAAAGAATGAGTGGAGTCTGAGCAGTAAACACATTTTGCTTTGGTTACCTGATATGAATTGGATGTTGGCCTTGCTTTGTCTCCGATGCTAGAGTGTAAGCTGACTTTGGATTTTTGTTCCGCGACCTTATAATCTTTCTTTTGTCCACTAGGATCGAACAAATTTAAATTTTCCAACACAGTATACCGTTTTTTTAGAAATTCGAAAAATGATTCAACAGTTGCTAATTCGGTAGTCTCTCTTTCACTTTCAAATGCTCGTTTTGAATTAAAATCTAACTTTTGCTCTAATAGATATACTATAAGTGAATCGAAATACTGTTCAGGAGAGAGAGAGATATTTTTTATAAGTTCCAAGTTTTTCTTAGAGGTTATATAGAAATCCCTTAAACTAGCGGCGTTGCTTTTTGTCAAAGGTTTTTGATCCAATAAATTAGAATACAGATTAAAAAGTAGATTAGACTGATTGTCATACGTTTTGCTTAATATGTCAAGAGCTACTGGTAAATTTTGATTTGTTACACTTAGGCTGTCTATTAATTCTAAGGGTTGACCCCGTAAAAGACTCTTCAAGTAATAAAGTTTTTCACTGTTACTTTGAAGTTTTGTATTGTTAAGAACAAGAGCAGTAAATAAATCGAAGAATGAGGTCCATTCAGAAGCAATGCCAGTGAAAGGCTTAATATTGATTTTTGGGAGAACTATGTTAGAGTTGTCAGAAGGACGAACTCTATTTTGATTTGCTTTATCTACTAAAGAAGTTAATTGAGCTATAACTAATTCAAAACGATCATCAATAACGCTCTCTGATAGACCGCTATCTGATTCTATCTCATCAGGAGTCGAAGCTAATCCTACAATTTCCTGATGATACGCTTGGTAATTAGTATAATGCATTATAATGTTATCAAGTTTTACCTTTAAGATATAGGGTTCTTCAGAGCCCGTAAGATCTTTTAAATAACTTTCTATCCTAGAAAGCTGGCTCTTACAACCAGCCCGTTTGTTTTTAAGACTACGCAAAGTGGGTTCCATTTTACAGCTAAGGTAAATAATCAAAATCTATTACAAAGATAAAAACTAAACAAATTCGTAATATTCGAACAGCGAGTGAATACAAGTCATTCAATGAAAATATCAATATTAAAAATATTGGCAAAAATATAGCAAAAAGATACACAAATTCAGCATAATATTAAAATATCATATGAGTACACAAGTCAATAAAATATCAATATTAAAAGCCGAAGAAATAAATGTAGAAATTTTGTTTCATCCAATACCCAAAATAAATTAGAAATATTTAAAAAATCAAATGTTATTGGAATAATATAAAAAATGATATGATAGGTATAAAATATAAATTAACAGTCATTTATTTTAAGTTATAAACGCAAAAATATTTTCTTTTTATCAGTGCAAAATTAAAACACCGCACTGTATAAATAAGAGAGTACAAAATAACATAGGAACAAAAAGTTGAATGAAATAGACAGTGCAAAATAACCATTTAAATTATTTTATCAATGTTATAAAAAACTATAAGTTTAAAACGAAATAAACGATATGTTAAGCTTTACAAAAATATGCGAGTGAAAATAATTACACTCAAAACTAGAAAAATCAATAATATTCACAAACAATAACAGTATGAAATAGTTCAAAAACCAAGGGTGGTTTTTTATGTTGATGTCGGTTATCGTTGTCCGGCAGGTGTTCGACTTTACGAAAAGTCGATCACTTGCCGTTAAAATTATTGTAGTTGGAGCTTCGCGGTGTTGCCAAGCATTTGAATTATTCCGTAACACTCGCGAAATACCCGATAAGAGTTTTTTATTCGATAGTTTACTGTATTCTACACCAGTTATTAACACAAGAGATTATTTCAGATTGTTCTATTTCAGCTCCCTTACTTGTTGGAGGCTGACGCTACAGAGTGAGTCTAAAGTAATACATGTCGGTTTGACATTTGATATTTGCATATAAACATAAAATAGGGCACTAATAGAAACTGTAGAGCTGGAAATCCGGCTCGAAGGACCACAAAAGCTATGTATGGTTATATAATATGTAGGGTGAGCAGTGGTGCTGATTTTTACCATACATAGTTTCAATTGAAACCAATAAATCTAATAACTTGCACGAAGGACCACTCACAATTGTGAGAAAAGGATATATAAAACATCTACAAATTAGAATAGTATTTATTATTAACGAATCAAGTTTTATTTTATAAAGCAAGACATGAAGGATAGTCTCAAATAAGCAGCGCCAACCAACAATAAAATAAAGTCTGGCAACCGCACTCCAGCACACAAGAAAGAATATATAAAAGGTTTTTTGTTCAAAGTTCATTACCCAATACACAAATAATATATAAAGTACATAAATAATTATATAGACGAAATATGCGACGGTAGGCAACACCGCTACTATAAGGGCCGGTAAAACGTGGTAGAAATTATTATAACAAAAGTTGTTTTCTTATTTTGCTTACCAGTCTGAATTTAGCACTACACTGATTTTTAATTACACTATACTTTAGTTTTAAGGATATTTAAAGATTTTAATTACTGTTGAATTTTTATGATTAAAATAGAAAGCTAGTAACGAACCCTACCTTGCTCTACGAAGGTTCGTTAGGAAGAGAGCGAGACTCGGTACCTATACCGCCAAAACTAATATATGTTCGATCGGGGAGTCGTGGCCCGTCGAACTACCGAACTAACTTTTAACTTTTAAGTTTACGGGGTGGCCGCAAATTGTTAAACGCGTTTTTAACATATACATTTATTTTTTTTAACTGACCTTTCGCAATGTTTATAGTGTGAAGTTTGATTTGTTTGTATAATTTATTACTTGTAGATACTTTTGTATTACTGTTTTAATATGTTTTCCACAATTTTAAAAACATTTTTTCGACAATAAAGCTATTATTGTCAAACGAGTCAGGACTTGGTGAACTGTTACCAAAAGTATTTTGAAACTTTTTAGGATTAGTAATGCTTACGTTTTATCTGCATGAATGACAGTTAATAATTGATTTTTAAAATAGTTCACTTCCCGATCCAAATTTTTTTTAACTGGAATCTTCCCACGTTAAATAAAGTGTTAATTTATATTAATTCATATAGTCAAATTATTTGGTATATCGGTTTTTTTTCTATGATAGCGTTCATGACTTTTCTTGAGCTTCTTGTAATTCGCAATTTTTTGTCGAAATATAATAACTATTAGAGAGGTGGATTAAATATATTCCGAATCGATATTCCCTCGTTTTTTCAAAATTTTCATAAAATTTTATGAGTAGGTTTTTAAATAATTTATAAAAACCGCTTTCTAGCTGTAGTGACTTTGTTTTCGTTATGAGTTTTTATCTTTTACTTGATTTCTGTCATTCATTAAATGTCAATTTTGATGGGTCAGAAATATTGCAATAATATGCCTGAATTCTTATGGCCTTGGCGGAGAAGTGAAGTAAATGACGTGTATTACTTAGAACAGAGAACCAATCGGCCTCAGTTTGTTTAAACCTTAGAACATAAAATAGTAAGGAAGTATTGCTCATTCAAGAAGAGGTGACCGGGATGGTTATCCAAGATGGCTACCGGAAATTACTTTTTAACAGTGGCGTCCTATATTTTGATTTGTAGAAAAATAATGTCCTTATTGAAACATACCTATTATTATTCAGTATGGACACTAATCATTATATATTAAAATAACCATTTTAATAAGGAAAGTAGAGGAAAAAAAATAGTTTAACATTGCCTAAAATGGGGGTACTAGATTTAAGGAAATAAAACCAGTTATATACTACACAATTTTTATTAAAATTTTTCATTCTACCACTATTGGCCCTTAAATTGAGTTTTGTGTAAACATGTCTAACTTTTTCTACATTATTTATTTTACTTTTACATATATAATAAATTCTTGTTTTTAAATATACTACACAGATGCTTTTTATAAGTTGTTTCTACGAGGACTTTCAGAAGTAGATGGTAGAGTTTCAGGAACAGGAACTGGTGAAATAGTTTCACTACTAGTAGTTATTATCTCTTCAGCATAAGGGTCGTTAGTAATTACCTGCATAGAAAAGGTATATATTAGTGAAATATATGTTTAAGTAAAATATCTGTAAATAGATTTGAGAAAAAATATAGATTTGGTAAATGTTATTAAAGCAATTTTGTGGTTGTAATAATTACTTACATATTTCATTCTTGCGATTTTAATTGTAGGTATAGCATTTGGTACTAGTAAAACAATTACTGAAGAAATTCTATCTAATGATTGTTCTGTGAAATGTTGTGAGCCTTAAAAGCTATTTTTGCCTGGACTCCAGTTATCTTTATCCACAATATTTAACCATTTTCGTCTAATATTTTCATCCCGTGGGAAACTGTGAATGTAATAATGTGTTAATTAATACACAGATACATTTATTGTACAACGTTGCTTTATAATACTCCATAGACATAAAAATAATTGACATACACAGTTATGAGATTAACCAAAAAATTGTAAACTAATGATAATTAAAATAAAATATCCTCTTTCCATTATTGATACGCCTATGTCAATTTAAGTGGATAGGTTAGGGATCAATACAAAGTAATAATTTAATTTAAACATAAAAATATAGTTTACGTATATATAATGTATATTTATTATAATAATAGCTAGGTACTTACCAATAAATAATTTATCCAAATTTTTAACAGAAAACTAAATTTTTATAACTTGTAAACAAAGTATGAGTCATAAGTGGTTATCCAATATGGCCGACTTCCGTCGCCAGATTTTAACATTGTGGATATAACACAAACTCCTTCCTTACTATTTTATGTTCTAAGGTTTGAACACGTCAGCCAAGTTTTTAGAAATCACGTCTGGTATATTTTGTTTAGAGATGTTGGGTTCCCCGGAAGACGGTTGCCAGGAGAAATATATTTAGATACTATAATGAATTATACTTTTTGAAAATAAAAAATTTATATAATTTATATTTATTTATATATCTTTACGAGAATATACGTTAATTTTGGTCTGCAGAAGCTCAAGTTATAAAATTATTTTAAATTTGATGTTTCGGCATTTAATTGAAACAGCTCCACACTAACAATGAAAATGGACAGTTAATAACGGAAGAATGTTTAAATATTGATTTTTTGAAATCGAAGTGCGTTAAGAATTTTTAACAATGAATAAATGACAAACATTTTAGCAACGGGTTTACAATAATAATAAGCTAAACCATGTGAAAATGTTCCACCTTATGTTATTATGATAACTTTGTTTTATATAAGTAGGTTTTATTTGCCCTTTAATTTATTTTTCATATTTTTATAGCCAATATTTATTTTAATTTTAGCCCTACGATGTAAAAAATAGCGTATATACCATAGGAATAAAGTGCCTTTTAATCACTCAGGTGATTGTTGCCCTAGCTTCGCTCGCGCAACAAACTTTACCTTTGGGATTGAAAGATGCACTTTAGTCTTGTGGTATATAATGTACTATTTATAGTGCTATAAGTGCTAGACGTAGATTCTTAAAATTTTGGTTAGGGTAGGTTAGGTAAGGTTAGACGTAGATATTAAAAATTTTGGTGAATGCGCTATTATATCTATTGTATTAGCTGTAGTTAGGTTCGGTGAGTAGTGGTTCATCGTCCCTTCCCATGCGACCTGAAAGATTTATTGTGGCTCAACCCTAGGCAATACTCCTTCTATCAGCCCTATGCCTCTGATAAAGCTTATCCCTTTTATTGCATTGTTTTATGTCATTACCTTAAACTGGGTTTGTTAGAACAAATTTTATGATTATCAAATTTTGCTTTATTATGTAACTATTATATTTTATTTTGGTGATAGATAAATAAAAATTATAATTTAATTGCCCGTTATATCCTTTAATTTTAATTTCATTTTAGCGAGCTCAAATAAACCATTTGCTTAAGGACATATTTTATCAAATGTGTACGTCATGTTCGTTTTAATACTTTAGTAAGAAAAAATTTAATTGTTCCACGATGAATTAAAAATAAAAAAAAATCAACAAAAACAAAAAAATTTATTCACTTAAACATTTAAAAATTTCCTGTACAATATGTGGATTAAAAAATAAAGTGAAAGTTCATCTTAATAGAAGTTTGTCTTAAGTAATTTTGCTAAAGTGTTCAACGGTTCAATAAAATTATTATTTTTTTCGATTTTCACGTTCTGAGTTTCTTGGGGGGGACTTTGTGTTCGAACAGCAGACGTCCTTCAAGCAAGATGGCGGCTTAGCATCGGCTACTGGTATCTATTAGGTATCTATTTTTTTGCACACATTTATTAATAATAATAATATCGTTTTTATTATTCTAACATTGAAAACTACAAAAGCTAACTAATTACAATATACAAAAAATTATGAAAAATGCTGAAATAAAGGGCGAAGTTTATATTTATTGCCGGGAAAACAATAAAAATATTCTTACACTGAACCTCTAAAAATATACTTGTATAGTAAACTTTAAAAATGTCCGCAACTAAATATGTTCACATTATAACAAAATAGGATAAAAAAAAACAAGACAAAAATAAAGAAGTGGTTTTGCAAGGTTTAATTTTATTTTTACTGATTTGATATTGAACCTGGTCTAACGTTGAGATTTTAAAAGGAATAGCTTATAAAGGGAATTTGGAAGCATTTTATTAATAGAGTTATACAGAAAACAGATGTTATTAGTGAAACAACGTCGAAACAATTCAATCCTGAGGGAAGGAATAGTTAATAAATCTTTTCTTCTTATATATACTGTAATGATTAAAAAATCAAATTAAAGTTATCTTACCTAAGTTATTAGAATAATCCACGTATTATTAAGAAAAGGATAATATATGAAAATAATAATAGTCTTCTGTAAAATGAATTTCAAAGCTTCTTTTATTCTGAATTATACACATTAACTAAGTACACTGAATAAATAATTATATGAGTTTAAAAACACTATAATTCAGTAGTCTGTTTGAGTCATCTTTGTCTTGGTTATCGAATCAAGTATCAAGTGCAAGTTACCTAGAAATCAATTAAAAAATAAACATATTAGTTCCATTAAATTATCTTTAAGTATCAATAGTAAAACAAGTTTTATCAGAAATATAAAATGGAAATAACAAGTTAAGATTAATAATAATGAAACAAAAAGTAGTTGTTATTACAAAAGTATGAGTAGTTTATAAGCTATGATGTAGATTTAATATTTTAAACAAACAATAATATCAAAAGGAAACTAGTAATAAATAATCCATATAAATAAAGTAAATCATAATTAAGTATGTAATAGAATAATGAAAATACTTACAGATAGAATGGTCTATGATTTCAACATCCATAATAGTGGGTATAGCATTGAGAATCCCAATATTTGAATATACCTAAAAACATTCATTTTATTAAATAACGACTTATGTAATATGAACAAATAAACAAAATATGTGATTTAGAAACTGAGAGTGATAGGGTGAAACCAAAGTAGAACAGTGATAGTGAAATTGTAATGTGAGAGGACACTAGAGACAATTGTTGCGAAATACCATAATAGGATAGAATTTGTTGTTATTATTTGTAGAGATTATTAATATGTTTTACACTAAAATTTTATATGTTATAGCGTAGAAATGTTTGTTAATTATGTAATTTAAGTAAAATTTTGTATACAAAAATGGCGGAGATAAAGTAATTTTAAAAAGCAATCTATAAAGAAATTATAGAATATTAGTTATAGAAAATAACATCCATAAATATTTTAAAACCTAAGGAATGTAATTATGCAGAAATTTATTAGGTATTAAGTGTTTCAGCTCATAATTGTTTTTGAAAATTTCATTTTGTTTAATCACTTCGCTCCGTTTTAAAATTAAAATTAACAGGAAAAGAATGAAGTTTAATTAATGAAACTTGATTTATTATCAATTATTAAAGTAAAAGTTTAATTATAAACCAATAATAAAATCAATAAAGTAAGATTAATTAATTAGATTTATCAGAAAATCACGAAAAATTCCCTTATTAAACAATTGAAATTCAATTACATGTCAATTTGAGCGAAAACGTATAAATACCGTGAATTTCATTTTTTTTGCTCAGTTCCATTTGATTCAAAGTCAAACCCACGTCAAAAACAAAAGAAATTTATTAAAATTTAATGGCCGCCTAGTTGTAAATTATTACCCCCACTTGCTGCAACTGTTTATATTGAAAATATAAGTTTATACCATCAAATGTTGGAGAAATTAACAATAAATTGGAATATCTAGTACATGGAAGTATATTAAATAACCACCTACCTAAAAATTTTACGTTCCTGGATTTGAATATCACAAAAATCATCAAGAAGCATCAAGCATTGTACTTCGAAAGGAGCAGTGGACGCCATCTTTGCATACATGGTTGCGTAGAACACCATTTCCGACGAAGTGACATGTGAAGTGTAAAACGCTGTTGCCAACGTCAATAGGAGGAATCTTCACGGTATGTTTTTAAAAGACAAATTTAAATCACATATCTCAACTATTTAATTTGTAAAATAAACTGAATGTTTTTTTATAATGAGATATTCAAATTGACATAATAGTAAAATCGAATGATTAGAAGGTAGATGTGGAATCGATTATTGATTTATTTTGTAAGATCGAAGTTATAGGATTCAAATGAATATAATTTCAAATCAACTGATAGACAGGGTTTTATTTTAAAATTTTAACATCACATATACATGTCAATTTAGTTCTGAATAAAATAAATTTGAACCGACTACTGAATGGTAGAGTACTCCTGTGCATGAATTGTATACCGGGTAGATCATAAAATAATTTTTAAAAACTACAAGATAAATTTTAAATTTAAACAAGTAATAAATATTGATAGTCCTACAAATTTTAAAATTAATAATTAGAATAAAAGAAAAGGTAAATTCATTAAACAGAAGGGTACAATAATTTAAAAATAATTTATATTCAAAAATTTAATTAATACAATTAATTAAGAAACAAAATACATACTTCTACGAAACAATTTAACCTATTAATATTTGTATACATTACAATACATTATATTTCATCGTCCAGTCCTCGATATCACTTGATTACAATGCAGCACGCATTCTCGTGTAGCCCTGCTCACAAACTTTAAAGACTGTCCTGGCCTCCCTCGCTTAGTACATTCATCGTTTGCCTTCGTAGTTCATTGTATTCTGTGAGCTCTGCTAGGTAGCATCGCCGTACCGGTACAAGGAATATTTAGACACGTAAGCATTCTTTAAATTAATATTTACATATTATTTTTAGCATTTTAGTATGGGAAAATCAAGGAAACACAGGAAAAGAACTAGAAGTAGCTCATCCGATGAAATAGATTCTGTAAATCTATTAAAACGGATAAAAACATTAGAAAAAGAATTGTTAAAAAGCCGACGTTCTCGGTCAAACGATAGGAGCAGTCAAATTCGCAGTCCTCGTAGGAAGCGACAACGCTCAAGGTCAAGTTCGGCTAGTCGAACTAGCATCATGCATGAAACGAGTTTTACAGCTACTACGGCGGCGGTAAGTAATGACAATTTAAAATCATTTTCTCCGACTGCTCGTAGCTTATCCGGAGATAGGGAAAATATCGAAAATATGTTGATTCTTCATGACGAAGAATTCGTGGATCTATTAGGGGAGAACCCTGAATGTTCAAAAAATACTTCTTTTTTATTACATGAAGCTCTTAACACTAGATGGAAACATATTCTGTTGAACGGAATAAAAAAAGAGGAATCAGTGCCATTGCTGGATAAATACGACACTCCATCAAATTTGAGCGAACTGACACCGCCTCTACTAAACCCGGAGATAATTTCTATATTACCAAAGGTAAATCAAACCAAAGACTCTTCTCTCGTAGAGATCCAGAGACAGCTAAGCAAGGGCTTGACCGCGTTAGGTCAAGGCATTAATTTATTAATAACCGAGAGGGAAACTCTTCCAAAAAACATAGTAGAAAAACTATCTTCCCATTTATCGGATTCGGGAAAGATACTGACCAATCTTTTTCACAGGGTATCAATTTCTAGAAGAAATTTAATTTACCCGATGTTAAATAAAAATATTAAGGAACAAGTAGATAAATGTCCCCCTACCGAATTGTTATTCGGACCTAATTAAGGGGAAAAGATTAAAACCGCTAACAGTTTAGAAACGATGGCTAAAGATCTGAAATCTAATCCATCTACCTCATCCTATAAACAAAAAGGAGGAGGGGTAGGTCAAAGTTACACATCGGAACGGTCGAATTCCAGGTTTTCTTTAAACTCTCACCGCCCTGTTCGTCGCGTGGAGGCAACCAGGACATCCAAAGGGCAAGCCTCCAGGACCACGCGGAAGGAACAGAGACGGCGGGATTGAAACAGCTATCCGGACAAAAAAATTTAGAGGTAAGTCTTTTTGCCGGACGTTTAAAATACTTTTTTCATGATTGGAGTTCTATTACCTCAAATAGAATTATCTTAAATTGGGTCCAGGGTTACAAAATACCCTTCATTAGTCGACCAAGACAGGTAATTATACCAGTGGCTACAAAATTTTCAAATTCAGAAAGAAAACTTGATCTGCAATCTCTTACAAATTGGAGCTATTAAAAGATGTAAGTCTACGCCAACGGCAAAATACGATTTATACTAAATCTAAAACAATTCAATAAATTTATTGTCCCTCATTTCAAAATGGAAGACGCAAGAACGGTATCAAGATTGATACAAAAAGACTTTTTTGCGTCATCCATCGATCTTAAGGACGCCTACTACCTTATTCCTATTTCAGAGGACCATAGAATGTATCTAAGGTTTCACTACGAAAACGATCTTTTCGAATATACCTGCCTCCCGTTCGGGTTGGCATCAGCGCCTTTTACCTTTACCAAACTTATGAAGCCAGTCATTCAAGTTTTAAGGTCTAGGGGAATTATATGTATAATTTATTTGGATGACTTTCTGATAATGGGCCATTCTCATGAAGAGTGTTCCAAAAATGTTCGCTTTACATCCGATTTATTATCTAATTTGGGTTTTATAATAAATAAGGAAAAGTCCAACCTTAATCCTAGCCGCAGTTGCAAATTCTTGGGATTCATATTTAATACCAAAAGTATGACTTTAGAGTTAACGCAGGAAAAACGTCGAAAGATAGCAACTTTTGCAAATTTTTTCCTGACACATACCAGCTGTACAATTATACAACTAGCAAGATTTATTGGAATTCTAACCTCGGCCTGTCCAGCAATAAAGTATGGATGGTTATATACCAAGCGGCTAGAACGTACAAAATACTTAGCATTGCGAAAAAATAACTCTAGATATTCGGCAAAAATACAGATTCCGAGGGAAATTTTACCAGACATAGAATGGTGGAAGAATAATGTTTACAATTCTTCTAATAATTTAAAAAATGATAAATTTTTGATGGAAATTTACACAGATGCAAGCCTCACAGGTTGGGGAGCATTTTGCAACGGAAAAAAAGCGAATGGCTGGTGGACAGGACGATTTCAGAGCGAACACATAAATGTCTTAGAGCTTCAAGCAATATTTAACGGTTTGCGACATTTTGCATCAAATATTAAAAATAATAACGTCCTCATAAGGACTGGTAATACAACGGCACTAGCCTACATAAATAAAATGGGGGGCATTCAGTACCCACACTTGTGTAATTTAGCCAAAGAAATCTGGGAATGGTGTCAGGCGAAAAATTTATGGATTTTTGCCTCTTACGTAAGATCATCAGACAATGTACAGGCAGATCAGGCATCCCGTATCTTACCCCCGGAGACTGAATGGTCCCTGAACAATAGGTACTTTCGGCGAATCACAGAAAAATGGGGTATACCGGATATTGATATCTTCGCCTCGTCAAGTAATAAGAAATGTGAAAAATACATTTCAAGATTTAAAGATCGGAACGCCTACAAAATTGATGCCTTCACTGTCGACTGGAGGACACTTAATTTTTATGCTTTTCCTCCATTCGCTCTTATTGCAAGAACAATCCAGAAAATAATTTCTGATAAAGCGACCGGCATCTTAGTAGTTCCTTTTTGGCAAACACAACCCTGGTACCCAATTTTAGAAAAACTTCTAATATGTTCACCTATTTTCATTGGTCCATCCGATGATCTTCTTCTTTCTTATTACAGCACCCACCCATTATCCAGGAGCCTTACACTAATGGCTGCGAAGCTATCAGGAAGGCATTTCTGCTGAAAGGGTCTCCAGAATCAGCCTTAAACACAATTATTGATTCACTAGCTCCAGCAACGCTCAGACAATATGACACAACTCTTAGACAGTGGTGGCAATTTTACAAGGAAAATAATCTAAATCCATTTGAAGGTAAACCAATAAATGTGTTACGTTTCTTTCAACGTCTTCAAGAGACGTCTTCGATCTCATATAACGCCTTCAATTCACACAGAGCAGCCATCTCTTTGATTGTCTCTCATAATATAGGACAGGACCCGCTCCTAAAACGATACATGAAGGGAATTTTTAGAAAAAGGCCCCCAAGACCTCGCTATGAGGATACTTGGGACCCATCTATAGTTCTGACATATCTAGGCTCAATAGAAGAAACTTCAAGTATAAAAACATCTTCGGCCAAATTAGTTACTCTCATGGCTTTGGCTACGGGTCAGAGGATTCACACACTGTCCTTAATTAAAATCTCGAATATTAAGGAATTGGAGACGGGTATCAGAATATTCATTCCCGATTTCGTGAAGACATCTGGTCCAAATAAATCACAACCATATTTGGACTTCCCCTTTTACAATAGTCAGCCGAAGTTATGCGTTGCCAGCCTAGTGAGGAACTATTTGGAACTGACCAAACCATTCCGACAATCTGAAGATCACCTGTTTATTACATCAACAAAACCCTTTCGGAAGGCAACGAAACAAACCCTAAGCCGCTGGGTTAAGGACATTTTAAAACTTTCCGGAGTTGATACGGCAACGTTTACAGCGCACTCTGCGAGACACGCATCAACGTCAGCCGCATTGAGAAACGGTTTATCCATAGATTCCATCACGAAGTCGGCAGGTTGGACAAAATCATTGGAGACTTTCGCAAGGTTTTATAACCGACCATTGATGATACAAAATAACATCATGGAGGCGGTTTTTGAGTCTTCGCACTCTTAAATGGGGTAGAGTTATATTTTTTTTTGCTGTTTGTTTATTAATTAGAATTACATATTTTTCTTACTATATTTAATAAATCAGTTTTGTGGTAGAACTTCTTTAAATATCTGCCTTGTAATCAATTGATATCGAGGACTGGACGATGAAATATAATTACTAGATCAAATGAACTTACCTGAAGTTCGATCGTAATTATATGAAGCGTCCAGTCCGAAGATATCACCACCCTCCCTCTAACCACCCTTTGTTTTACCCCAAAACCATGAAACCTTTAAAGCAAATGAACTACGAAGGCAAACGATGAGTGTACTAAGCGCTTCATATAATTACGATCGAACTTCAGGTAAGTTCATTTGATCTAGTAATTATGAATGTCTGTCCGATAAGTGATTTTACGATAGAGGTATTTTTATCATAAATTATTCTGTTTACATCTATTTAATTACAAATTTTAACATAAACTTTTTATTTTAGGATATACTATGGTTTTATTCAAAATTAAAAAAGTTCCTACTAGTTATAAATTAACATAGCCCCCTAAATACGAATTTTATAGCCAACTTTTATGTTAGATCCAAAATGACGTATTCATAGGGAACTAGACAAAAATTTTAAATTTTTTAAATCTAATGAAAAAATGTCATAATTTAAAATCAACATATTTCAATTATTCCTATTATTTAGATAATTACCTAAATTAAAAAAATCTGGTGTTTACAAAATAAATTAATTAACCAGTGACATTTAAATACTACATATTTGTGATACAAAATCATTATTTAGATTTACTCGAAGAACTTTAAATAAAAATACATCTAAACTGGTTACGTTGATTAAGTCATAATTTTATACATAAATAAGACGTAATTGTAACAGAAATATATTAAATTATAGTAAAGATCAGCATGATATAGTTTGTTACTGGTTTTTCTATATAATTGTACAGTTATACTGATCTTAGAGGGAAATACATTCAGGATACTCTATTAGGGCTAATAACATTTAGGCTTTAATATTGTTATGTCTTATTACTTCTTTACTTGGTCTAGCCTTAACTACTTAATCATTATCAGGTCCCTAACTACAAACAAACAAAATGTAACTTCAATGTCAATCTGAAGATGCTAGTTTTTAGCAAAACAGCTGTAATTGAATTTAAAACGTTTCTTACGAATAAATAGTGGAAGTTTTATTCAACCCTTTAGTTGTTTATTTTTCTTAATAGGATGGACGTTTCTTACGAATAAAGAGTGGAAGTTTCATTCAACCGTTTAGTTGTTTATTTTTCTTAATAGGATGGACTTTTACACAGTAAGGGTTAGTACAATCTCCTCGACGAAGGTTTCGCTTTCGAAGCGGTTGCTCGTAAGACTTGCTTCGGGCTGCATCCATACCATTGTCTCAGATTATTTAGCCATTAAATTCGTCTTCTTCCTATGCTTCTTGTGCTTCCCTTGCAAGTCGTAAGAGATTGTACTCCTCTTCACGCATTATATGTCCTAAATTTTGTAGTTTTCTCTCCTTAACTGTTCGTTCTTAATACCTAATACTAATGTTATTTTTATTTAGTCTTTGAAAGAATCTGAGGCCTTAGATAATATATACCTTGTCCAATATACGTGCACGTCACAGCTGTCAGAATGGGATTATGTTGCAAAGCATTTAAAAAAGGAATTAGAATCTAGTAAATATTAAACTTAGTCTCTCTAATATTCTTATTTTTATTTGACTGGAATACTACGCCATGAATTTCAATATTTACAAAAAAAAAAATTAAAAAGGATAAAGGGATTGACAGTAGCAAACGAACGAAGGAAGTCAAACGAACAAAGCGATTTGTTCACTTTCATGACATGCACCTATATAAATACTGGACAAGGAATATCTGACTTTCATTTATCTCTTCTTGATTTAGGTATTGGTAGTCTTATTGAAAATTATTGGATGCTATCAAAAGAATATACAGGACTTTCTTTAAGATTTATTTATTTCAAGATTCTTTCTGAACTTATTTGATGTGTCTCAATAAATTTATTTTATTTTGGATATTTATTGCCATTAAATACCTAACTATTGACCACAAATTTTATTCATAAGATAAGGATTTGATTTAATATTAAGATTTCAATTATTATAAGAATTTGATATTGTAATCATTTAAAATATCTTTTATTTCTGGGATTT
Organism: Ophraella communa; assembly: GCA_035357415.1. Classification (NCBI taxonomy): domain Eukaryota; kingdom Metazoa; phylum Arthropoda; class Insecta; order Coleoptera; family Chrysomelidae; genus Ophraella; species Ophraella communa. The sequence continues at coordinate 21,213,096 of CM068994.1, read as the reverse complement.
TTTATAAATTTTTTGTCAAATTAAGAATTATTATCTTTAACTGGGTGTTTTTTAAAACTTTTTGGTCAAGTATTCAATGAGATATAGGCGTCCCAGAGAAAAACAAATTGTAGAAATAATCTTTAGGAAGATTATTGTAATAAGTTCTATTTCAAAGTGTGCAATGGTCAGTATTTTTATTTGATGGCAGACAGTTACTGTTTAAAATCAATAACAAAAGAATTGTTTGAATGCAGATGGCATACAAAATATTGAATAATAATTTTTACAGTCAAAGTAGCAAACCCTTTAAAATACGATAAAGTTATCAGCTTTATGGTTTAAAAACAATATACTTTTGAAACTTTAATAGCTTTTTACCACTAAATTTGATAAAATAATGCTCAGGTTTTACCGAAGCTTATATTATGTTCGATAAGCCCACCTTATAAAAAACTATATAACGTGTACCGAAACTATAAATATAAGGTTGTCTTGGTTTAAAGTTTAAAAGTTTAATCTACCATCATTCTCTAAGGTATGTTGGTGTAGTCGTATCGGTAAAAGACATAAAAGTCCGGGCTTTCATCCTGACAAAAATCTATAAAATTATTCGGAGTATAAAATGTACCGACTTCATTTCAGTGTGCATACAACTTGATAATGTTTTTTATTTTTCGATTCAAAGAATATTTGCCACAGTAATAGTACACGCGAAGTAACGTCGACATCACGTACGTATTGTTGTGTTCTCTGAAAACGACATCAAAAATAAAACTAGTAATCACTTGCAATTCCAGTTGCGGTGTTACGGAAAGAAGCAAAAAATACCAAGATCGTTTCTTTTAAAGTTCAATCTAATGTTGTATGACTGCAAATATGTGGTTCTAGTTAAGCAGTTTAGTTTTAGTTACTGCACACATCCCTTGTGGACGAATCAGAATTATTCCAAGTAAATGATTTCTTAGTACAGGAAAGGATAAATTTTATTTCTAAAAGTAACTATAAAAAAAGTAAATTAACAATAAAAAAATATCTTATTTAAATAGTAGAACATATTTAATATTTCTTAATTTTTAGATAATTTTTTACCAATGGAACAACAAGAAAGTTTGCTATCCAGCGCAAAATTACAATTTTTTTCTAATTAATATTAAAATTATGAAATGAAACTATCCTTAGATAACTTTTCTGTGTCACTTCTGATCTAGCTAAGATCTTAAATATTTATTTATAAAAAATAAAAATAATGAAATTATTTAAATGACATACAAACGTATTGTAATGTTTTTCTTATTTACTTAAACTGTTTTTTTAGATGGGATACATGCTATGTGGCTAACTATTCTATATTTATTTACTAAAACACACACTTAAATTATATGATGCAAATGTATGGAATAAATTCATTATTTCAGAAACAGACGACTTTTTAAAAAATCTTAAAACACGTCAATTTTAATTTTTAAAGGACCTTTAACTACTATAGATGTGTTGGACATTACGTCATTAGTGATGGCGTAATGACGTCATCGACGATTTTTTAAATACAAACCGAGGTCACGTGACAGCTCATTTGAAAGGTCTCCTTATTGCCTTTGCAACAATGTAATCATTTGAAGGGGAAGAAACCCCTTTCTGGAAAGGCGCCGAAAAAGACCGCCATAGCCAGAGGAAATACGGGGGGTAATCCCACGAAGAGGAGCGAGGAAAGGGACCCTCCTCCTCCACCAACGCCATTGACATAATGGCGTCACATGTCTCATTTCTCCAGGCAAATATCCAACACGCCAAAGCGGCTTCTTATGTCCTTGGCAGGAGATTTGCTATGGAGAAACCAGACATAGCACTAATCCAGGAACCCTGGATTTCCAATACAGGACGAATAAGCGGCCTGGGAAAATGTTCTGGTAGGTTAATATATTGCAGCTCTGGGGGAAAACCTCGGGCTTGCATACTGGTCAGAAATAACATTAAGTTCTTTATGTTAACAGGATTCTGTACTCCAGATGTGGTTGCAACCCAAATATCAATTCCGGTGAGGGATGACAGAGTAGACCTAATAGTCTGCTCTGGTTACTTCCCGGGTGATAGAGGGACAGTTCAACCTCCTCCAGCAGTAATGCGAGATTTGGTCACCTATTGCAAGAGAAACAACAGGCAACTGATCATTGGATGCGATGCTAATTCTCACCATTTGGATTGGGGAAGTAACGACATCAATGAACGAGGTGAGTCTCTATATAATTATATAATAGGGGAGGGCCTATCGGTTAACAATGTAGGTTCCGAACCAACTTTTGTGGTACTCAATTTATTAGTACCAAGATTGTTAACTGGCAGGTTTCTATTGAGCCCTCATGTTCAGATCATAGACACATAAGATTTGACATGAACAAGGCAAAGACCAATAGTTAAGTTTCGTGATCCAAAGTGTACCGATTGGAGTGGATATTATAATTCCCTCAAATCTCACCTGGAAAACGCAATTGATACTATAAAAAACAAGGCTGAAATATAAGTGGCCAATGAACAAATTCAAAACGCCATTCTAACAGCCTACTAGGGGAACTGCCCACTCAAGGAGAAGAGGTACCATAGAGGTACACCTTGGTGGAGCAGAAGGTCTTCAATCGAGCTAAAGTCTCAGGCTGTTGGGAATTCTATCGTGTTGCTCTAACTAAGTACAATAAAGAAATCAGGAAAGCCAAAAGAGATTCTTGGAGACGGTTCTGTCAGAGTATATCGGATTTACCTGCCAGCACAAGAATTCACAAGATTCTCTCCAGAGATCCGGCACAGGAAGTTGGCTCAATAAAACGACCAGATGGCTCCTTTACGGACTCTGGTAGGCAATCTTTAGAGATTCTGCTTCAGAACCACTTTCCCGGCAGTTTGCTTCTGGATGACCAGCAACCAATCCCACTTCCTACAGGATCGACAATACGACCAAACAAGGAAGTCTGGGGAGTTGCTTCTAAACTGATCACTCCATCATCTATTATATGGGCGGTGAATTCATTCTCCCCATATAAGTCACCAGGCGAGGATGGTATCTTTCCTGTACTTCTCCAGAAGGGACAGGAGATCTTGCTACCTTTCCTAATAGCAACGATACTAATTTAGTATTATTTTGATCAAAAAATTGAATAAATGTAATTTACAATTTACGTTTGACGTAACTAATATGTTCTCAAAAATACCTCCTAAAGAATGTATAGTTCTAGTTAAAAAGCTATTAGATGAAAGAAATATCCATCCAGGTATAATATCAGACATAATTGATCTATTTGATGTATGCATTAGTCAAAATTATTTTACTTTTGATAACAAAGTTTATATTCAAAATGAGGGTCTTCCCATGGGAAGTCCTATTTCTCCAATTTTGGCAAATATATTTATGGATAATTTAGAAAACAAAATCTTTAATTCTAGTTATAAAAACAATATTGTATTTTGGTATAGATATGTTGATGATGTGTTAGCAGGTTTTGTAGGTAGCGAACGGCAGTTAGATATATTTTTTAATTATATTAATACCTTGCATCCTAAAATTAATTTTACTTTAGAAGTTGAAGAAAATAATTCAATTAATTTTCTAGATTTAAGAATTGAAAAAGTTAATAATTCATTAAATTATTCAATATACAGAAAACCTACACAAACAGATGTAACCATACCATATAATTCAAATCATCCACTATCACATAAATTAGCAGCTTATAATTCCATGATACATAGAGCATTTTCAATTCCAATGAACAAAAGTAATTTTAATAAAGAAATTGAGATCATAAAACAAATAGCTACATCTAATGGCTATCCAATACATTTGATAAATAAATTAATTAATAAGAACTAATATTTCCAAAACAAACTAAAGAAATTAAAAGCTATAAAAGTATTACATATTGTGGAAATATTTCCAATGCAATTTCAAAAATAATATCTTCGGCAACATCAGCATTAATATCATTTAAAACACAAAATAGTATTGGAACAAAATTGTTAAATGTAAAAACAAAACTACCGAAATTAAAAAAATCTGGTGTTTACAAAATTAATTGTCCAAAATGTAATGCAGTATATATAGGTCAAACACAAAGAAATTTTGAATTAAGATTTAATGAACACTTAAGAGCATATAGATTACAACAACCAGATAAGTCGAACTATGCAAAACACCTACTGGAACATCCAAACTCACTTATACACACCAATGACATTCATATACTACAAAATTTAGATTTTATAGAACTTGAATTTAAAAGACATCTAGCAGATCAACAGTTTAAAGTAGTTAATGAACAAATAAATCTTGAAAGTTCTCCACTATTAAGGTGTTTACTATGATTGAATTTTCATTTTATACATAGATAAGACATTATTGTAACATAAATATATTAAGTTACTGTAAAGATCAGCATGATATAGTTTTTGATGTTGATAAGGAGTTAAGGCTAGACCAAGTAAGGAAGTAATAAGACATAACAATATTAAAGCCTAGATGTTATTAGCCCTAAGGGATTATCCTGGATGTATTTCCCTCTAAGATCAGTATAACTGTGCAATGATATAGAAAAACCAGGAAAAAACTATATCATGCTGATCTTTACAATAACTTGTAGTGCTTGCCACACATTTCGGTAGGTGGATCGATCTTGACATTTGTTCTTTGTTCCAGGTAAAAGACAAACTGGGATTTGTATTTGAGTCTCAGTGTCTTGCCAGGGGTTGGAGTCTGATCTGTATATTTTTCTAACTGCCCAAAGTTCTTTCAGAAGGCGGTTGCCAAAGCTCGTGCGTCTTTGATATTGGCTGAGATGTTGTGTGCCAGTAAATAGTCTTCCGGGAGCGTAAACAAATCTTATCGTTGTTCTATAGTGATTCCAAACCTAGCTCTACCGGTTCCTATATAAAATCCCATAAAATTTTCGAAGGCAAGGTCTAGATCTTCTCGGACATAGTTCACTTCTTCTTCTTCTTCTTTGTCATGGTCTCCACATGGCGCTAGTCGGTTTCGGTGGTTCACTTTGGATTCTTCTTTTCGTTGAAAATGCCTTCTGCGGCATGGGTGTCGTACCATTTATTCATTCTGTCGCTAAAGACTCGAAGATTCGCCCGGATCATTTCGTGTAAATCGTCCATTCTTTTTCTCAATTATATCACGTAATATTTTGTAACATTTTGTCCACGACCGTGCTATAAAACCTTAATTATACATGTGCTTGCTCAAGTATAATGTTACCCATTATTCACTAGTGAATAATGAAACATTATACACTGTATGACGTCAAAACAGCACGTATGTCTAAACTTGGTATGAGAATATTATTTGTTCATTACACGGTAGCATACACTCCAATACACACACGCGTAATAAGTGTTGCCTATACAGAATGTACTTTGAATATGGTATACTTTATACACAGATACACACGAATATTATTCAATACAAGTATTTTATATGAACTTTTAGTTACATGCTAGTCTGCAATTTTCTTTGTCTTTGCATCCTTTTTGATTTGTAATTTTGCTAAATAGTGCTAAATAAGAAGAATTTAACAAAATAAAATCCAAATTTATAGGATACAGTTGATGATGGCCGATTATATGATATTTTTGATGTTAAGGTTAGGTTAGGTTAGGTTAAGGTTAGAGTTTATTTTAATACATTTTTATTAGATTAAATAAATTTGGCACTATAATAATAAATATAATTTTGTGTTAGTTACATAAAAACTTAAGAATCAAACAATATTGTGTAAAAAAAGTATAAAAGCAATATTTACATCAAAATCAAATATTGGCTTTTTGAAAGTTCTGACTTAAATAAGGAGTAATTTAAGTATAAACTCAAATGATAATGCTGCTACGACATTGTACAGTCGGCTTAAGAATAGCATATACATGTTAAATGTGAATTTCGTTTAACTACCGAAGTCATAAAAACGCCCTTAATAACATAGGAGTTGTAATTTTTAAAACGCCTACATTAAATGGTTTTTGGGATTAGGTTTATTTACAAGAGTCGGTCATGTCCCGAATAAATAGGTTTTTTTGTACTGAAATATATGTAACCTACAAATTCACACAAAATAATAGTATCTACACATTTTCACACCACAGAGGTAGAATCTTTTTACGTGAGCTTTTTAGTGTAACTAAAGTGAATCCAAAAACATTTTTAAGCATAATAAATTATATTTATTGTATTAACTCTTACTTTTTGGAAGTCCACCTTATAAAGACTAATAAAAAACTCTTCGTTTTAACGTAACTTCCAAGTTTAATTGAAAAAATATGTTTTAAATCACAATGACGGCCGTTTCGCTAAGAAGCATCGTTACATTTTGTTTGTTTGTAGCTAGGTACCTGATGTTTAGGTAGTATTAAGGCTAGACCAAGTATGGAAGTAATAAGACATAACAATATTAAATCCTAGATGTTAATGGCCCTAAGGGATTATCCTGGATGTAATTCCCTCTAAGATCAGTATAACTAAAACGAAGAGTTTTTTATTAGTCTTGATAATAAATTATATTTATCAAAAAAAATCAAGTCTGTTGTTTATAAAAAATAATTTATTTTACACAAAGAACAATAAATCAACAATACAACAACCTAAATATTTGATTATTATATCTATGTTTATTAGATATTTATTACATTTTTCACACTGTCGGCTCATTTTTAAAATGTATTGCTACATTTTGATTTTTACCACCCTATTTATTTATTAAATAAAATATAAAATAAATAAATGTAGGGTCATTTTGATCCGAACGTAACAGAAAACGTTAACAAAAATTCTTTTAGATTATTAAATTTAACATAAAAACAATTAAAATTAGTACCATCAAGATTGATTAAAAACTGTTGGAGATTCAAAAATAAATATTTTTATCTTTCATTTTATGGAATGTTATTTATTATTTCTAACAACCTACCTAAAAAAAATGTTTTGAAAAGAGATTGTAATCCCAAACAAACATTTATTATCGAGGGTTCCAAACTAAGTAAAAAAGGAATCAGTAGAGAGGTAGAGGGACAGGCAATTTGTCAATAAAATACCTAATGCTGCAAACATTAAAGATGTGGGCGTGGACAACTGTTTAACTGATTTCAAATTTATTATTATTTAAACCGTAATTGGTTATACACATTAAAAAATTAATTCAATGTAAGCGATTTGATTTTGAAAATGTATATGCTATTCTGAAGCCGATAGTACTTTACTTCATAAAATAAAGATTATATGCTCATTAAATAATATACTTTTATATTATATCTGTAAAACCGACAGAGACATAAAAGAATGAGAATAAAATTCGACAATTTATTTAGCCGAACGGTTTTACCCATTCGATGCAGTCTCCAACAACAATTGTCGAATTTATCTCGAATTTGATTTTCAAGAATCGCCTTTATACAAAACTATCGACATATGTCGAAAGTCGACACTGATATTTCGAATTCGAGATTCAAGAATCTAACCCCTCGACATGGATATTCATTTGTTCTAATGGGAAGAACTCCTGCAATATACTTAATTTTGGATGATTTTATTTGAATATTTTGTTTATTTATATCTTTTTATACAGATTGACCAATCAATTTCAATACATTATAATGTAGGTAAACCGCTTTATATTTAAAAATTAATTTTCTACTATTAAAATCATATTTTAATTAAAAATGATGTATTACTTTTTTAAAAAAATTTATTTAGAGAATTTCATTTTACTGTTTAAATCCATGAGCATTTAACACAGACCGAAAAAAACAAGCTGTAAAAGCATTGTTACTTAATTTTTAACAAATGCTTGCCTTTTCCCTATATTTCCTCGAGGCTATTAACGGTATAAATTTTCCACAATGTAATTAACTAAAAAAATTTTATCAGGAATGGAGTGAAAATATTGGTTCTGATGTGTTTTACATTTTTTTCCACAAGCTATTACGACCTCAGGTAATAAGTTAAATTTAAACAGAAATGATTTTATATTAACAAATCTGTAAATTTGTATTGCCTTTTTTATTTCGATGCTTTACAATTAGCCATTTTTCATACATACATACTGAATGCTTGCTAAAGTTACAGTTCCTTAAATAATAGACTATTGTTTTATATTACGAGTATATTTAATGTAACATGATATATTTGTTTTTCAACCTTTATTAAAATATTCTTATTGTCACGTACTAATTAATATATAAAGAAATGCACGTATTTAGTTAAGGACTTCATTGGCGACTTCATTCGACTTCATTTGCAGACTTCTTGCTTATAATTACTTGTTTGTAACTTTTGTAAACGATAATTTTGTATTAATGAATAATTGTTTTGTTTTTAAAAAAGTGTGTGTGAAGTGAAGAAATATAATTGGCGCAGTCAGTAGGATAGTCAAACGGTTTAGTGAATATAATACCGGTTCGTTTCAACGATTTATTGACTATAGAAAGCTTCAAGACCACGCGAGTGTCCTAACTAACACGTAATAGTCCTTTTCAATAGTGACTTTTCGTGAAAATAATAACTCTAACGTTTCATCGTTTTAACTGTGAATTTTGAACTTGAACATTTTTGTGTGTGAAAGGAAGAAGTTGCAGAAGTCCGGAAAGAAATCAAGTACTCCAGATCGACTGTAAGTGCCAAATTTCTTTTGCCTTTCCTTACCTATTCTTTAGAGTTTTGGAAAGATATTGTGTTAAGATTATTGTTATTTTGAAGAATTTCGTTCTATTTTGTATATCAAATAAAATAATCATTTTTAATTTTATATGAACGAAGTAGACAATTTATTAAAAAAATTTAGAGAATTAAATATTGAAAACGATCTAGATTCATCTGATAAATCAAAAATGGCAACCGCAACTCAAGAGTCACGTCCAATTAACTGGAATTTATTTAAGTCTAAATTAGAAAATATTAGGCCATATGATGGCAATATTAACACATTAAATATTTTTATTTCGCGTTGTGAAAGTTTAATAGCAACGTATAATTCTTATAATGATAAAGAGTTAAATGATCATATTTTTAAATGCATCCAAGGAAAATTAGTAGGTAAAGCTGAACTAATGGTAGGAAATAGAGTAGAATTAACTAGCTGGAGTTTGTTAAAAAATGCTTTGATTCAATGTTTTTCGGATAAACGTAATTTAGATTGTTTAATACAGGAATTAATGAGAACAAGACCATATAAAAATGAAAAGCTTTTAGAATTCGGTAATAGGCTTCAACTCTTAAGAAGTAGTATTGTTCAAAGAATAAGTAATGATACTAGTTTTAATCAAAATGAAAAAATATGTCATATGCACCACTGCGACAAAACCGCATTAAATACATTTATCGCGGGTTGTACAGGAGTGCTACGAAACAATTTACATTTAAAGCAACCAAATTCTTTAGAACATGCCTTGTAATATTATTTGTGCGTTGGGCGACAATTTGTAATATGAGTTACCTGTTGATAGTGAATTTATAAAAATATTTAGTTAACTTTTTTGAAAAAATAACAATATACCAAAAGAAAAAATGTAATTTACAATAAAACAAACATTAAGCTTAATTTCGTCTTTAATTAGTTGTAAAAGATACTTCAATAATTAACAGAATTTATAAATGTTTATCACACAAAAATTATGATAGTTAAATACCTCGGCCAGGGGTGAGTAAGTTCATTAGCTCTGACTATTGTACAATATTTGTTTCTTTAAGAAATTATAAGGGCGCCACTGAAATCTTTTTATTTTTTATGATACTACTGAAGAAAGTTGTTTTAAGCTGAGTTATTTAAATAAGTATCATGAGATGACAGAAAGATGTCAGAAAAAACTGTCTATGAAGATAAAAAAATGATTTGAAAATGTACAAACATATAAAAGATAATAAGATTTCCTTGGTGCTGAAATTAATGAGGTAGAGAATACGTTACAACAAAATAATCCGCAAACAGTTCTTTAAAAATACTTATGCTACTACAGTTGACGATATAGATAGATATACACGGAAATAAAAGAGAAAAAATATGGGAACAGTAAACTTGATAGATCTCAATAAACTTATCTGTTACGATAGTGGACGATCCTTCGCCGCACCTTGGGGTCGCTACGGCACTGTCTAGGTGGTTCCAAGTGATTATAGAATATCACTAGTGGAGGGATGATCTGCCCCAGTTGTAGAGATAATCCAGTTAAGAAGCTTACAGTTTACAAGCTGTTCAATTTTACGGAATCTCCAAATTCAAGAGATGCTTGTGGTTTTTCTGGTTCTTCAATTAAAGAGTTGCCTCTAGTTTACTAAAGAGTTGCCTCTAGTTTACTGTTTTATATTCCAACTTTCTGAAAATTACCAGTGTCAAACACGTGTTACATTTACTTTTCTGGCACAAAAAGTACAAATCAGCATAGTCCGAAATCTACAGTTAGATGCTAACGTATTTTAATAGATTACAAAAGATACATTTTTACATTAAATTTACTTTTTAATAATCTTACACACTAATCAAAATTCCAGAAATGTACTTTTGACAGCCTTTATAAAAAATTATCATTAATACTTTTAATTACCATAAAAAGATTCTTTGAATAATAATGAAATATGTTGAAATTCTCATCTGATATAATCAAATATAATATAACTTTCGATATTTTATAAATATTTTAACAAAACGGAATTATAAAATTGGAAAAAAAACATACCTGTATATGACAGTAAATCAATAGAAGAAATGAGACTCGAATAATTATTAAAACCTATTGAACCCGATAATGCCAACTCATTAGTACACCTCGTAGCGTAGCTACTTTGAACTTCCAATTATAGAGACCGTATTCATTATTTTATTATTAAAAATGTTTTATGATAGATGGAGCTAGCGGTACTAATTATTTAGGATACCAGGTGCTTAAAATGTTAACAGGTACTGTTACACCCCCTCTACTCGATATAAAAAATTTTGCAGAAGGCAAAATTTTTTTGTTGTTTAATATCAGATAAGATCTCCAACGTAAGTTTAAGCAAAACAGTTATATAGAATAAGTAAGGATTATAAGGAATTACAAAAATAACATAGGAAAAGGTTAAAGTTATTTAAAGAAATAAGGATTAGTCAGTATGTCCTTGTTGTCACATTCGTTACTTGTATGTAAAAGTAACCATTCCAGAGTTGCGCCAAACATATCAGAGAGATGGCCTCGTGCTCTGGCGATTTGTTTCAAGGCAGCACTGCAATGCAATGCAAAAACGACAAAGAAAGGTAAAAAAGAAAAAAAAGGACAAAAACTAGTAAAGAAAACGCAAAGGGAAAATTAAAAAAAATAAAAGTTAGAAAGAAAAGAGAAAAGAAAGCAGAAATGTGTTAGATAATAATCATCAGATAGAGAAGGAAAGAGAAAAAAAAAGAAATTAGAAAATTAGGAAAGATAACATAAACGAACTTTAGACACAAGTGGACTATAAAAAGTAGGACAAGTCCCGGGCGAGCCACCTACTCCCAGCAATTAAGTTGCCAACTGAAATTGGACTCTACGTTACAAAAACAAAGTAATGAATGGTACTGTGTGATGTGTTTCCACACCACTCAGGCCTTAAAAAAAATACAAAAATGATTAATTAAAAAAAACAAATAAGACCTTTTTTAGCAAGAAAGGAATAAAACTTCCAAAAACTCGTCATGAGGTTAACTATTGTAAGATATGGATGACATAATCGGTAGTACCTTTTTTCTATCGGAAAGGAACCAAAAAACCGTAAAAGTCAAAATCGGTTCTAAATAAAGTCACAAACGGTATTAGATAAGGTTAAAATCGGTATTAGATAAATTCACAATAGATAAGAAAAGTTCTATATAGTTTTTACACCATTAAATGGTCTATAATACAGTCACTGAAAGATATACCCATTTAAAAAATTAAAAAAAATTACCAAAAATTATACTTTAGAGCTATATAAATTGTACTTTCTCATACTAAATACTTGAACCATAAAAACAAAACCCACATTATGTTTTAACATTTCCTAGCTAAAGATAATCTGTATACACATACAGATACGATAAGATAACCCAGTAGACATTCACACTGTATACTGCCAAAGGTACTTAAACCCGTACGCGACAGAATACATACAGTATGCACGATAAAAATGACTCTAGGTACGATAAATCCAATACACATTAGCGTATAAGATACAAAACACGGTATATGAACCTTTTAAGGAAGAAAAAAAAAATCAATATATCCTGATATGCCCAAATTGGCTTGATACATCAAAAATATTCCACCCAACAGTTCAATAACTTGCTCTTAGAACAAGCTAAATAAGATAAGATAAGCTAAGATAAGATAATTTTAAAACATAAGAGCGACAGAGTTAATATAAATTTGTCCAGAATATATTCTATGAGAAAAAAATAAAACGCCCAATAAGATAATATGGTAAGATAGAAAAAGATAGTATAAGATAATATAAATAAGAAACATTAGATAAATAAGATAAAGTAACTTAACTGTTGTTAAAGTAAATAGGTATATCATATACTGACAAAGTAGAAAAGAATGACTAGGTAAACACAGCGAACTAACAACAACCATCGAAGACATCACATTAAATGAATAAATTTTTGATAATTCAAACATAATAAAATGACGAGGAAGTCTAGGTAATGAGAACCTTTGAACTTGGAAAGGGGCCGTTAGCATCCACAGTAGCTATGACATATCCTAAGAACAACATCCATCATCTCCAAACCTTCCACACATTCACTACATCCGAAAACCAAAAAAAATTGTATGTTTAAGTATATGTTTACTCAGTGTCGGTTGAGTTTGTGTCTTCATTATTGTCTGATTTGTATTCAAAATTGTCGTCATTATCATTATTTTCCGATAAATTCTTATGAAAGTCAACAAAAGATTTCAAAAATTTTAAAAATACCAAACTTTTCGAATGTCTCGAGAAAAAACAAGTCCTGAATAATCAGAATAAAAGCAACTCGAAATAAAGTACACCAAAATCAAGTTATTTTAAAAAAGTACAATACTAACCAAAATCCTTTTAAAATAAGACAACAACAAAAATACAGGTACTAATTAGAACAAAAAAACGACAAGAGTGTAACGTAAACAAGTTAAAATGTTCGTTTCAATTTAACTACACAAATTTGTAAATAAATATCTATCTCAAAAGAAAATTGTAAAAATATTAAATATTTTAAAAATGCAAAACTTTCCTAATTGTCAAGAAAAGAAAGACCAAAAACCAGTCGCAACGAATAGAAATCAAACTACTTCAATATAAATTATAGTAGCCTCGTATTTCGCTGAGACTGTGTAAAAATATATGTATCTGTAATAAAAACAGACAATAAAAATTAAAATTAAAGTACTCTACCAGGAGTAGTTATTATCTGATGTATAATAAACACAGTTTTAAGGTTCTCTTCAGATATTTACATTCAGATGTGCCTGGTATTATCTTTCTAAATACGGGCAGTTACCCAGTTAAAGTTTTCATCGAAATGTTGATCAATCCACGTGGACCGAGAGCCAATCAGAACATCGGATATCGGTGTTATGACAAATTATAATGCGTTATCTCTTATCGGCAGATTTATTCACAGTTCCAGTAAGATATGACTATATTTGCTGGGCGACCGAAATCATGAATAATTTTTTCAGGTAGAGTCCCGTTTCGTCAGTCCAGTGCTTTGCATTTGGGTTTATAGTTATTTAGCAAGATTTTATTTTTAAATTGCAGATATGACTAGCAGATTTTGTGAAACAAGAATATTTTTAGTAAAACCATGACTATTACAGCGTTCAGTGAAATTCAAGTGAACGGCAAGTGAGGTTGATTGTGATTTAATAATTTTTTTATGTTGGTATTATTATTTTACAATAAGTTCTGTTCAGTCGAGTCGATTAGTGTTATCGCTACCTAGGTATATTACAGAAGTTGATAACACCGATATCGTTTTTTTTAACTTTATAGAAAATAAAACTTTTTGGTAAAATAAAACATATACTGATACCCACATAGTTTGAGAACATGCGACGGTCCTATTTACACTTAAAATCAAATGTTGCATTAATAACTTTTATTTAATTTAAAATTAGATATCTACGCTACTGTTCAGTAGAATATCATACTGGTCACTCTGACATTGTTGCCAATTTGATAGTGTCTTACTCGCTCTGGTTCCCGTAAATTTTCTAACGAAATTCCGTTGCTACTATACCAAGGTTATTTTTAAAATCACGCTAATATTCAAATTTCTATTTTAAATTCATTAACCAAAAAACAAAAAACTGGTACCTATTTAAATAAGCAATAAAAAGTACAAGTTATTATCGTCGAAATAAACTGTTTGCTACAAATTTGAACAACCAATATGGTTAAGCAAATTAATAAATAAATATAATTATCAGTGTTGTACATAAGGGATAATATAGGTATTAAAAACACAATAGGAAAAATCAAAGGAAATTGAACTGTTTATAAAAATATTTAAGATAGTTAAAAAATTAATTACGTAATATTAATATTGAAGATATTTAAAAAAATGATTTATGAAAAAAATAATATGTAGATATATGCACCAAGTACTTTTCTCGAATGGAAAAACTATTTCCCAAAGAAAAAATTATTGTACAGTCAGAGAAAAATGAAACCAGCGTTTGGGCGCCAATTTGTAATATTATTTGTGCGTTGGGCGACAATTTGTAATATGAGTTACCTGTTGATAGTGAATTTATAAAAATATTTAGTTAACTTTTTTGAAAAAATAACAATATACCAAAAGAAAAAATGTAATTTACAATAAAACAAACATTAAGCTTAATTTCGTCTTTAATTAGTTGTAAAAGATACTTCAATAATTAACAGAATTTATAAATGTTTATCACACAAAAATTATGATAGTTAAATACCTCGGCCAGGGGTGAGTAAGTTCATTAGCTCTGACTATTGTACAATATTTGTTTCTTTAAGAAATTATAAGGGCGCCACTGAAATCTTTTTTATTTTTTATGATACTACTGAAGAAAGTTGTTTTAAGCTGAGTTATTTAAATAAGTATCATGAGATGACAGAAAGATGTCAGAAAAAACTGTCTATGAAGATAAAAAAATGATTTGAAAATGTACAAACATATAAAAGATAATAAGATTTCCTTGGTGCTGAAATTAATGAGGTAGAGAATACGTTACAACAAAATAATCCGCAAACAGTTCTTTAAAAATACTTATGCTACTACAGTTGACGATATAGATAGATATACACGGAAATAAAAGAGAAAAAATATGGGAACAGTAAACTTGATAGATCTCAATAAACTTATCTGTTACGATAGTGGACGATCCTTCGCCGCACCTTGGGGTCGCTACGGCACTGTCTAGGTGGTTCCAAGTGATTATAGAATATCACCAGTGGAGGGATGATCTGCCCCAGTTGTAGAGATAATCCAGTTAAGAAGCTTACAGTTTACAAGCTGTTCAATTTTACGGAATCTCCAAATTCAAGAGATGCTTCTGGTTTTTCTGGTTCTTCAATTAAAGAGTTGCCTCTAGTTTACTAAAGAGTTGCCTCTAGTTTACTGTTTTATATTCCAACTTTCTGAAAATTACCAGTGTCAAACACGTGTTACATTTACTTTTCTGGCACAAAAAGTACAAATCAGCATAGTCCGAAATCTACAGTTAGATGCTAACGTATTTTAATAGATTACAAAAGATACATTTTTACATTAAATTTACTTTTTAATAATCTTACACACTAATCAAAATTCCAGAAATGTACTTTTGACAGCCTTTATAAAAAATTATCATTAATACTTTTAATTACCATAAAAAGATTCTTTGAATAATAATGAAATATGTTGAAATTCTCATCTGATATAATCAAATATAATATAACTTTCGATATTTTATAAATATTTTAACAAAACGGAATTATAAAATTGGAAAAAAAACATACCTGTATATGACAGTAAATCAATAGAAGAAATGAGACTCGAATAATTATTAAAACCTATTGAACCCGATAATGCCAACTCATTAGTACACCTCGTAGCGTAGCTACTTTGAACTTCCAATTATAGAGACCGTATTCATTATTTTATTATTAAAAATGTTTTATGATAGATGGAGCTAGCGGTACTAATTATTTAGGATACCAGGTGCTTAAAATGTTAACAGGTACTGTTACAGCCTTAGCATATGTTAGTGAATATGAAAATTTTGAAAAATTGTATTCACCATCAAATGAACCCAAATTTAATTTTTCTAATTCAAATCACTTTCAACAAAATAAACAAAATCATCAGAAATATAATTTTTCTCCTCAACAAAATAATCAACTGAGAAATGATTTTCCTTCTCAGCCTATAAATATTCAGCCGCGTCCATTTATTCGGAGAAACTATCCGACTAACGCTCAGGTGTTTGGACCACCACGCAATGTTTTCAGACCAAACCAAACCCCAATAAGTAAATTATCCAAACCAGAACCTATGTCGACAACATCCAGAAATTTTACAGATAAAGTAAATTATAATAACCGTTTTATTCCTTCGAATAACAGACCTCCTCACAATAATTATTATCAATTTAGAAATAACAATCAAAAACCAAACTTTATATCAGAAGAATTATACGCTAACAATTATTATGAAAATGATTCAGATGAAAACGAAGAAATTAATGATACTAATGAATGTGAATATTTTGAACACCCTGTAAATGAAAATGTGGAGCATGTTCAAAATTTTCGCAAGGTCCCCGTGAAAAACAAAAAACAAATAATAGAACTTAATATTATTACATCAAATAATCCATTACCGTATATTCAAATAAAAAATCCAAATTTAAAACTTTTAATTGATACGGGCAGTACCAAAAGTCTAATTAGACCTAACATTGCAGAAAAATATTATTCTAATTGTATTTATCATTCTGACATAGAAATTAAAACATCTTTAGTTAGCAAACAAATTAAATTTCAAGCTGAGATACCAGCTTTTAAAGAGTTCAAGTACGATGGTAATATAAACTTTATATTATATGATTTTCACGATTTTTTCGATGGAATCATAGGCGTAGAAGACATGATAAAAATGAATCTAAATATAAACTTTACAAATAAAAAATTATTTAATGATCATGTATCGATTCCGATAATATTTAGGTCTCCTACAGATATTAAATTTGAATTTTCAGTTGGTCCAACAGAAAAACTCTTAAAATCGCTTCCTGTAAGTGTAGCTGAAGGAGAAATATTAATTAAAGAAACTTATTTAAATAAACTTCAAATACCTGAAACTTTAACTATAGCTAGAAATGGATATGCAATGTGTGAAATAATTAATACAACTAACGAAACAATTTCAGTAATTTTAAATAAACCTATTGTTGCACAAAAACTCTTTTCGTCAAATTCTGAAATACATAATTTTAACTATATTAATCAAAAAGAGCATGTAAAAAGTAAATCTAATTTAGCTGCCGATTCTCTATTGCGAATGAAATTAGATAATGGTATAATTCAAAAAGAAATTAATAATTTAGATATACCGATGTCAGAAGAAAATTCTAATACATTACCTGATCTATATGATTCTGTTAATGATACTAGAAACATTAACTTCATATCAGATATTCAATTAAAAACCCCAAACGAAAATAATATCTTACCCGGCAATTCAGATTTAGAAACAATACACTCGTCTTTAGAAAATCTCATAATCAGCATTCCTATTACAGAGAAGGCTTTAAACTCATATAAAAATCAAATATTACTAACATGCGGAGAAACAAACGAGATTAAAATTAAACGTGAAAAGATTTTTGAAAATACACGATTATTTGTTGTTTTATCTCAAAGAAATTTAGAACAGAACACTATTCAATTTATAAAAGAATACATAGATCCTAAACGAGTTTATGCTATTTATTTCAGAACACCTCTGACACCCGAGTTATTTGTTATAACTATTCAAAAGTATTTTAAAAACTCAGCATTTAAATTAATCCATAGTATTATAATATTAGAAGACGTTCTCACATTAGAGAAACAGAATGAAAAATTTAAATACCATACTTACAAAAAAAGATATAAAAGTGAAGTCAAAGCCTCACTTGGATTGTTGTAAGTTAATTCGTGCAAATTTCCTAATTGATAAAAAAAAATACTCAAGTATTTTTCTCAATTTCTCAATTTAAACATGCTATAAAATATGTAAATGTAAGTTAGATATGTAGTTTCATTAAATCTTAATTTTGAAATTTTAGTTTAGAACAATTTTATATTCACCATTTTCGAACGCATTTAGAAAATGAGCATATTTTATTTTCGAGTAAAATCTGTTACTTATATTAAATATTTTAACAGTTGTTATTAATTATAGTAGTTTAAGTATATAAACAAATCATATTTTTAATACAGGACCAATAAATGACCAAATATAAATAAATAAATTATGTTCAACATTCAATATCTCTTTAAAATATTTTGAGTTTTTTGGAAAGTATTTCTTTTGTGTATATTCTATCAATTGATGTTTAAGCTAATTACTTCAGTAAATTTTCTATCCCTTATTAGTAGAGCTTATGTGATATGTAAATTGTCTCTTTAATATTTTTAATAATTTGGATTATGACCGAATTAAAACTTTTATTACAGTAATTTTAAAGTATTGTAACTGAATTCTACTATACATACAAGAGACCCATTAAGTTAATTTTAGAATACAGTGATTTTATACATAAATGTATTACATTTCTAAAACTGTAATTGGGATATTTTTGTTTATAAAATGGTTTTACCACCATAAATAAAAACTCTTCTTATTTTAACCTTGTTCTATGTACGTATGAAAATATAGCTTTATTAATTTCACATTTATTGGAAATTAAATTAAACTAATTAAATAACATTGCTCGATTTATTATTAAATATTCTAACATGGCTCT
Source organism: Ophraella communa (assembly GCA_035357415.1). Classification (NCBI taxonomy): domain Eukaryota; kingdom Metazoa; phylum Arthropoda; class Insecta; order Coleoptera; family Chrysomelidae; genus Ophraella; species Ophraella communa. The sequence continues at coordinate 21,194,142 of CM068994.1, read as the reverse complement.
TACACATTTAATATTAGAATTTTGGGAAACAATCCGTTTCATTCGATATTTTCAACTTGTTGAATTATTCTGTGAAGTTTAAATTATATACAATATATTAAAAACAAATGCTTCAAACCCTATCTCTTATCACAGTTTAGCTGAAAATATGTTGGGAAGTACAGAATTCTTAATTAATACATTAATGAAAAAAGTAGAAAATATACAACCTCATATTCGAAATAAAAGAGGATTAATAAACGGATTAGGCAAAGTTAATAAATGGTTATTTGGAAATCTTGACTCTGATGATGGTATCAGATATGATAATGCTATAAACACATTAGAGCAAAATCAAAAGAAATTAATTCACGAAACAAATTTACAAACTACACTTTACCAAAAATTAATTGATCATTATAATAAATCATTAACCACGATGTGGACAAATCAATTAAAAATACAAAATAACTTAGAAAAATTTCAAAACGCGGTGCATAATAAAATAACTAGTTTAGAAAGTTATATTACTTTTCAAGGTACTATAAGTCAAATTAATCTAGATTGCCAAAGTATGATAACATTTGTAGATAATATTGAAAATGCTATTATATTCTCAAAATTAAATTCACTTCATAATTCAATAATATCAAGTCAAGAAATTTTAGATATGATTAATTATTTAAATGAAATTTATAAACAAGACGAAATTCCTCAATTTAAGAATGTTTTAACACATTATTTGTTTCTCGCCACTCATGTAACCTTTTCAAAATCTAAACTTATTTTTGCTATACATATTCCTATCCTAAAACCAAAATACTTAGAATTTTACCACATTTATCCTATAATCCAAAATCATAAAATATTTTACACCCGTTTATCCTTATTTGGCACGAGAAGATCAAGAAATTCAAGCCCAAAATGAAGAATGTCCGATATTAGAAGATATATATTACTGTAAACAAGATTTCATAACAAGAGATAACTGCACACTGCAACTTTTGAATGGTGACTTCCCAGAAAACTGTTTAACTAATGAAATAGACGTCCAAGAAACAATTATCGAACAAGTAACTAACAATGAAATTATAATTATTCCAATTAAATCAGAAAGAATTATTTCAAACTGCATAAGAGACGAATTTTTAGAAATAAATCATCCATCTCTCATAACCATTCCGAAAACCTGCGGAGTTACAGTTAAACAAATGAAATTCAGCAATAATCGACAAATAAAAGAAGGAAAACCATTAATTTTACCAAAAATTGAAATTTCATCTCTTAAAACACAAAAAACATTTAGAAATTCAAATATAAGTAAAATCAATTTCGAAAATCTTTACGAAATCAATCAGTTATCAAAACAATTAACACCGATTAAAGAAACCAACAGTGATTCCATTATTATATCAACAACAATTGGATGGTCTACAACAATATTAATTGTAATTTTAATGATAGTAATAATAACAAAAATAACGTTAAGAAGAAGAAGAAGAAAGAAATGCAACAAAATCAAAACTCCCACCGAAATAGAATTGGAAGCCCTTCAGAAGAATATTCCTGAAGAAAAACGAAAAACTACTTCCTCTATTTTTTCGTCTTAGGGATGGAGGAGTTACAGTTCCTTGAATAATAGACTATTGTTTTATATTACGAGGATATTAAATGTAACATGATATATTTGTTTTTCAACCTTTATTAAAATATTCTTATTGTCACGTACTAATTAATATATAAAGAAATGCACGTATTTAGTTAAGGACTTCATTGGCGACTTCATTCGACTTCATTTGCAGACTTCTTGCTTATAATTACTTGTTTGTAACTTTTGTAAACGATAATTTTGTATTAATAAATAATTGTTTTGTTTTTAAAAAAGTGTTTTGAGAGTGAAGAAATATAATTCTAAATTATTTTTTGTCGAGTGATTGAATTATCGTTGGTTACTCGTCACCGATACTGACATTTTTACAATCCTATCCCTCCCGGTGATAATTTTAATTATCATCCATATCTGTTGTTATTAAAGATAACCTAGATTTAATATTTTAGAAACGTAGTATATATTAAACATTAAATGATTTTAAAAGATCGTAAGTTAATGTCTATACATAAACATTAGTGTATCCCTTTGTTTTGCGAGTATAACAGTTAGGTTAATTTAATTAATTTTAATTTGCAAATAATTTAAAAAAGTAAACGTTTAGTTCTGTTAATTTATTTGTTGCCATTTTGAAGACTTAAAATTTGGAATCAGACAAAACAATTAAATTAAATTAAAATGTAGAAAATCTACATTTTAATCAAAGTTTTAAATATGGTATTGGAGCCAAATAAATTAATAAAACTATATAATAATATATATTACACTCTCTAGCAATAATAAATGCTTGCAATTGACGGTGCATACTCTAAATTAAATTAAATTAAAGAATACATTAAAATACATGCTGTTACTCTCCGGCAATAGCGATCGTCCCAGCTCCTAGGCAGCTCTTGAGGCTGGAATGTGCTAAATACGCTGCCTTAATTAATCCCAAACATGTTCGATGGTGTTCATATGTGGACTGCATATTAACCAATCAAGCCGCCAAATTCTACCTCATCTAGTTTACTGACAATCCTGGCAGCATGTGGTCTTACATTATAATGAATAAAAATCTAAATATAAACACATGCACATGCTTTTGAAGTAAAGTGTTACCAACAGACCTACCAACAAATGTACGTCTCTACTGAACAAAAGCGGTGCGCATCTTTCTACAGGCCTTTTCCATCCTCTTTAATGTCCGTCTGGGCATAACTGAAACACGTCTGTAAAGAGTTCCTTGCTTCATTCCTCATATTTCCATAACTAGTGATTATTTGCAGCTTTTCGAAAGCAACCATAAAAAATATCTGACTTAATCTGAGCTCTACCCCAGATAAAACCACTAATCGTATCATTAGTTGTTAGAACGTTTGAAAAGTTCCATATGCGAATTAGGTTGCTTAGATTACGTGTAAAAATTTATGTTGTTAATAACTGTCATTGTCATTAATAGTTATTCGAAAACTGTCAATCTTTAAGAGGGGCGTCAAAAATGTGACAGCTGAAAACGGGTGGCAAGCCTGAATTGTACCCAAAATTTCAATCATTTTGTAAACAACAAATCTAAAGAACGCCTTTAAATTACGTATTCAAATTTTAACAGGATATAGCTTAGACCTTTCTCTAGGAGATAAGGTTTTTTAGTTAAGTTTTATATTGTAATAAAAGAGATATTGGTGTCTAAGTGATGGTATGTTTTTAAAAAGTTTGACAATTTGTGATCACAAATTTTAACGCCAGAAGCTTAACTCCTAAAGAAAGCATAGAGAATGCGACTAGCAAAATATGAAGTTAAAAAAAGATATATTTTTTGAGATTTGTTGCACGCAAAATTTGAACATTGCACTAATCTGTCAATTTAGTTCAACAGTTTTGGTGGCGCTATTTTCAAAGACGTATGTCGATTCTAATTCTCTAAATCCAAACTTCACTTAACATAACCAACCTAACCTTATTTCTCGTTTATAACGTCAAAATAATATATTAATTTTAGTGTTTTGCTTTTAAATATATATTTGTCTATATTAATATTCGTTTATAATTTACCAGAAGTTAAAAAAAATTAATTTTAAAGTATATTTTCACAATTTGCGTTGGTGTTTACATTGTTTATAGCATTATCCAACTGTGATATGTGCAGTGTTGGAACTTAGTGTTATGAACCGTTGTTATTTCCTAAATTACTTTTTACTTAAACAGTTGTCTTATTTTAGTCGAATTGGTAAAAATGCGAGTTTTGAGAGACCCGATTTTTGTTTATACATTTTTTTAATCTTTTAAGTTACCTAATCATTATCTTATATATGTATTTGTTAAATAACTAAACCCAACCTAAGGGATTTACATATATAAATTAAAACCTCAAATTATGTAAATATTAACAGCTAAGTGTTAAACTGTTTTTCTAAATAGGCATGATAATAATGTCCACAAAGTAAGGGTTTCTACAATATTTATTTACATGTTCAATATGCATAAATATAATAGCTTTCTCTTTAGATAATGTGAAGAATTAAAATTTACAGTCAAATATGTAATATTTTTATTAAAACAGTTTTACAAATTTGGGTTGGATACATTTACTTGTTATTTACTAATAATATGCAGATGTTATTAGGTAATGTTTGAAATGTAATTGAACCTTAAAATAAACATTTGTATTTTAAAACACATAGTAGTAGCCCACAATAGGTTTCATATTGATGTAGCCATGGGTTCTATAATGGTCCAGATTCAATGTTTTTGAAGAAAGAGTTCTAAAAAATAAAAGATTAGAATTAATAGTAAAAATTATTAATTATTTACTATAAATAGAATAAAACATGTGTAGGCAGTTACTTCAGGTCCAACATTTTTGAGGAAACAGTTCTAAAAAATTAAAGATTAGAAATAAAATATAAAATAATTCATAACATTACTAACTCGTTTACAAATTTTGTCAGTCTTCTTACTATCAACAGAATACAACCAGTGTAGGCAGTTACTTACCAAAGTTTTTGAGGAAACAGTAGCATACATTTTAAAAACCATCAATTTATTTCTCCAACAATTTAGGTAATTATCTAAACATATATATGGTTGCCAGAAAAAGTATATTGCTAAAATAGTATTTTCAGGACATTTTTGAAATACTTAAGAAAAGTAGTAACCTATTGAATCTTGTAGAAATATTTTGTTTACCATACTCCACCTAATAAAATAATTAAAAATTAATCAAATAGTTTTGATTTAGATAGTAATATTTTTCCTGGTCTATACTAGTATTTAAAGTAGACAAAGGATGGCTCAAAGGACGAGTAGCATTAACACTTCTCTGAGATGTCCTAGTAAAGCCTCTTATATGAACTCAAAAAGGTATAGGTAGGTACTCAAAAAGAAGAAAATTGGAAAATTCATATATCTAATATGCAAAATACCTATATCAATACATCTTTTAAAACTAAATTTGATATTTAGATCTCAATCATAGATAATAAAATAAATAATACCTACCTATTAATTGTAAAAAAATTAAAACAGTAAATAAACAAATTAAAACTTACACCTCTTATCACTTCTGGTTACTAGATGGAAAGTGCTTTCAAATGTAAATAAAATATGGATCAAATAAGATTTTTTCATTTGTGTGAAAGATACCAGTTAAAAAATTATTATGTATGTATTGAAATTAAAATGTATCCAATAGGATACATTTTAATTTCAATTGATTGCACAAAGTATGGGGTTGACATATTTGGAATATAATTAATAGCCATAATTTAATGATACAATTAGTTTTATTAAGATATACCCATAACATTAACAATTATGTTTAGTACTTGCAAGAGTATTGTTGGCCAATTGCTGATAGTCAGCTTATCCCAATTCTTTAGGTATCTCAAAATAAAAATAAACTATAGGTAAGCTTTATTGTAGGGTGTACTTTACTTTGTACTCCATTTTTCATTAAATCATGGATCTGGGTGGTAATTTAGGAATGTCCAATACTCTCTAAAAAGTAAATGATATTTATTTATTTAGGCAGTAAATAATTAGCAAGGTACTTACTTGAAGTCATATTGAAGACAGACTAACCTGTTAATGTTTACAAACATTATAGTAACACTTTTGCAATAATCATCAAACGTTTTGGAAAAGTATTTATAAATGTTTCCCCACAAAATATATTCTAAAAATTTACATCTACTTGAACACCTTCAAATAATACATCCATCAGAAAGTAAATAAAATAATCTCAAACTAACCTCGTTTAATTTTGCATTGTTGCCAATAAATTTCAATCTCAATTTTAAAAAAGGTATAATTATAAATATACTTTCCACTTTATTTCAATTTTCTTTAGATGTGTGTATATAGAAACCGTAATATGTTTTTATTATAATTAATATATTTATTCTAATAAATACCTTAATTAGTAAGGGTTAGTACCAGAGCTGGTTAGTATCCGGATACTTCTGTATACGGATACAATATCCGGATATTTTTTATGTATCCGAAAGCTGTGTCCAGAATACTTTTTAAATTTTGTACCCGGTATCCGGATACTGTTTTTAATATTCAGATACTTTTAAATATTATTTATCGCCCTCCGATAATGCACCTAACGTAGGCACAACACTGTCCTTCCTTTAATTCAGATGTGTCTAACATGTTAAATCCCATTTTTCGTACTGGTTACCGTTATAATATATTATTATTCTTTTGACTGTTAACTTCCTTCTGAAAAGTGTAGTTCTTTTTCACGGGTATGAGGACAGGCATATAAAGAAACCAATTAAATTTTGGCCGACGTTTCATCGATTTATTTCGACATCTTCATAAGTTTTTGCCCTGAAGATGTCGAAATAAATCGACGAAACGTCGGCCAAAATTTAATTGGTTTCTTTATATGCCTGTCCGTGAAAAAGAACTACACATATATTATTATATTCTAATGGAGCTTTGTTTTTACCTATAAATCAGTTATAAAGTTTCATAAGTACGTTATTTATTTTTTATATTTTCTATATCTCTCTTTTCCAGAACCCCCTTGTATCCTGTATATATAATTATTAGAAGAAATTATTTTTCGGATTATAATAAAGGACATCCTAATATTTATATCTTTATTTTAGTGTACCTACAAGTAAGTACACCCCCTAAAAAGTTTAAAAACTTGGCTGCTCCGACGCTGGCCAAATTCAATATCAAAAGCTCAGGCAGTGACACGAAAAAGTTTTTCGTTAGCTTATCATTAAATGTATTTTTATTATTATATATTACATTAAAAATACATGCACATCACATAGTTTTAATACTAATAATTTATGTCCTTTTTAAAAAAAGTATCCTAGGAAGTATCCGTATCCGGTATCCCGATACTTTTTTTCATTATCCGACCCAACTCTGGTTAGTACAATAAATTTCATTAATTAATTATTTGTTAGGAATGCCGAAATCTTATTTTATTTTTTTTATATATCCATATTTTAAATCCTAAAAACAATTAATTTGTTACGCCTATGAAACACAACAAACTTCCTAAGTGCATCCAAATAGAATATTTTTTAATAAAAAATATACAGGTATCTTTCATCTGTTTATGGTCTCAAGGTCAAATGTATGTGTGTGTCGTGAAAATATTCAAAGATTTACGAAGCAAAATTCATATTTGCATCTCTGTCTAAGATAAAGAAAGTCGACAAGCTCTAAAAATATTCAAATTTATAATAAAAATACTAATTTGAAACCACTATCGCCATCTACTCTACATTCTTGTTATTTAAAAATAACCAGATTTTTCACTAAATTCAGGCAGTCTTACCAAATTAGAAACGCCCCTCTTAAATAAAGTTGTGTAATTGTAAGTTTGTGTCTGTTCGTCGGTCTTTCTCTGTATCGTCGTTCTAACATTAGTATTGATAAAAATAGTAACCATAAATCAACAATTATTTATATTATGTAAATATTCTAATATTTCTTAATATTATCACAATTCAATTCATCCAAGAGATAATAAAAAATTTAATGGGTAGGTAATTTAAACCTGGTGCATGCATTTAAAACTTTTAGGTAAGTTCCGACAGATAAATATGGTCTTGTAGGTAAACGTGAAATAAACATGCCTACTAATTTTCATTTCAGCAATTTTCTCTTAATATAATTATATAAAGAGGTATAAGAATAAATATTTATTTAAATTATAACTGTGTTTTACGATGCTCACGACAACTGACAACTGTCAATACTATCTTTGTATGTTAAATCAACAGAAGGGGTAACAGCATTGATTACGTCAATAAAGTAGCGCCTGTTATAGAATGAGATAGATTTATGAAACTACCATAAAAAAAAGAAATTCATTCAAAATATTAGCGTTTTTTAATACCAGCTTTCTTTGATTTTTTCGATTCCCTTACCTCACTTGCCCCTCTCATTTTCTGCTAGTGTAGCCTTAAGAGGGGCGTTTCTAATTTGGTAAGACTGCCTGAATTTAGTGAAAAATCTGGTTATTTTTAAATTACATGAATGTAGAGTAGATGGCGATAGTGGTTTCAAATTAGTATTTTTATTATAAATTTGAATATTTTTAGAGCTTGTCGACTTTATTTATCTTAGACAGAGATGAAAATATGAATTTTGCTTCGTAAATCTTTGAATGTTTCCACGACATACACAAACATTTGACCTTGAGACCATAAACAGATGAAAAATACCTGTATATTTTTTATAATTTCCTATTAGGATATATTTTGGAAGTTAGTTGTGTTTCATAGGCGTAACAAATTAATTGTTTTTAGGATTTAAAATAAAAAAAATAAAATAAGATTTCGGCATACCTAACAAATAATTAATAAATGAAATTTATTGTACTAAGCAGAGTTGGGTCGGATACTGAAAAAAAGTATCCGGATACTCAAAATGTATCCGGATACATTTAAAAATGTATTCGGATACAAGTATCCGGATACTTCCTAGGATACTTTTTTAAAAAGGACATAAATTATTAGTATTAAAACTATGTGATGTGCATGTATTTTTAATGTAATATATAATAATAAAAAATACATTTACTGATGAGCTAACGAAAAACTTTTTCGTGTCACTGCCTGAGCTTTTGATATTGAATTTGGCCAGCGTCGGACAAGCCGAGTTTTCAAACTTTTTAGGGGGTGTACTTATTTGTACTTGTAGGTACACTAAAATAAAAATATAAATATTAGGATGTCCTTTATTATAATCCGAAAAAGAATTTCTTATAATAATTATAAATACAGGGTACAAAGGGGTTCTTGAAAAGAGAGATATAGAAAATATAAAAAATAAATAACGTACTTATAAAACTTTATACCTAACTGATTTATAGGTAAAAACAAAGCTCCATTAGAATATAATAATATAGGTATTATAACGGTGATCAGCACAAAAATGGGATTTAACATATTAGACACATCTGAATTAGTGCCTACGTTAGGTGCATTATCGGAGGGCGATAAATAATATTTAAAAGTATCCGAATGTCAAAAACAGTATCCGGATACCGGATACTTTAAAATTTGGTCACGGATACGGATACCGGGTACAAAATTTAAAAAGTATCTGGATACAGCTTTCGGATACATAAAAAGTATCCGGATATTGTATCCCAGCTCTAGTACTAACCCTTACTAATTAAGGTATTTATTAGAATGAATATACCTATTAAATATAATAAAAACATATTACGGTTTCTGAATATACACACATCAACATGGTCTAAAGAAAAATTGAAATAAAGTGGAAAGTATGTAATTAGGTAGGTATACCTTTTTTAAAATTGAGATTGAAATGTATTGGCATAATATCTATGATTGGCAACAATGCAAAATTAAACGAGGTTATAGTTTGATCAGAGATTATTTTATTTACTTTCTGATGGATGTATTATTTGAAGGTGTTGAAGTAGATGTAAATTTTTAGAATATATTTTGTGGGGAAAAATTTAAATACTTTTCCAAAACGTTTGATGATTATTGCAAAAGTGTTACTATAATGTTTGTTACAAAATTAACAGGTTAGTCTGTCTTCAATATGACTTCAAGTAAGTACCTTGCTAATTATTTACTGCCTAAATAAATAAATATAATTTATTTTTAGACTATTGGACATTCCTAAATTACCACCCAGATCCATGATTTAATGAAAAATGAAGTACAAAGTAAAGCACACCCTACAATAAAGCTTACCTACAGTTTATTTTTATTTTGAGAATGTGGTGCAAGAAAAAAATATTTCCATGTTTTTAATAACCTACGATAATAACTAACCAATCTAGTATCTATAGAAATACACTTTGTGCACCTGTTTTCAAGATACCTAAAGAAGTGGGATAAGCTGACTATCAGCGATTGGCCAACAATACTCTTGCAAGTACTAAACATAATTGTTAATGTTATGGGTATATCTTAATAAAACTAATTGTGTCATTAAATTATGGCTATTAATTATATTCCAAAAATGTCAACCCCATACTTTGTGCAATCAATTGAAATTAAAATATATCCAATAGGATTGTAACTTTAATTTTTTAACTGGTATCTTTCACACAAATGAAAAAATCTTATTTATTTTATAAAGATCCATATTTTATTTACATTTGAAAGCACTCTCCATCTAGTAATCAGAAGTGATAAGAGGTAAGTTTTAATTTGTTTATTTACTGGTTTAATTTTTTTACAACTAATAGGTAGGTATTATTTATTTTATTATCTATGATTGAGATCTAAATATCAAATTTAGTTTTAAAAGGTGTATTGATATAGGTATTTTGCATATTAGATATATGAATTTTCTTCTTTTTGAGTACCTATACCTTTTTGAATTCATACAAGAGGCTTTACTAGGGCATCTCAGAGAAGTCTTAATGTTACTCGTCCTTTGAGCCATCCTTTGTCTACTTTAAATACTAGGATAGACCAGGAAGAATATTAGTATCTTTTTCTAAATCAAAACTATTTGATTAATTTTTGAGTATTTTATTAGGTGGAGTATGGTAAACAAAATATTTCTACAAGATTCAATACGTTACTACTTTTCTAAAGTATTTCAAAAATGTCCTAAAAATGCTATTTTTAGCGATATTTATACTTTTTCTGGTAACCATATATATGTTATTTCATCTATGATTAGATAATTAAATTGTTGGAGAAATAAATCCATGGTTTTTAAAATGTACCTATGCTACTGTTTCCTCAAAAACTTTGGACCTCAAGTAACTGCCTACACTGGTTATATTTTGTTGATAGTAAGAAGACTGACAAATTTTGTAACTGAGTTAGTAATGTTATGAATTATTTTATTTCTAATCTTTAATTTTTTAGAACTGTTTCCTCAAAAACTTTGGACCTCAAGTAACTGCCTACACTGGTTGTATTTGTTTGATAGTAAGAAGACTGACAAAATTTGTAAGTGAGTTAGTAAAGTTATGAATAATTTTATATTTTATTTCTAATCTTTTATTTTATAGAACTGTTTCCTCAAAAACTTTGGACCTCAAGTAACTGTCTACACTGGTTGTATTCGTTTGATAGTAAGAAAACTAACAAAATTTGTAAGTGAGTTAGTAAAGTTATGAATAATTTTATATTTTATTTCTAATCTTTTATTTTATAGAACTGTTTCCTCAAAAACTTTGGACCTCAAGTAACTGTCTACACTGGTTGTATTCGTTTGATAGTAAGAAAACTAACAAAATTTGTAAGTGAGTTAGTAAAGTTATGAATAATTTTATATTTTATTTCTAATCTTTTATTTTATAGAACTGTTTCCTCAAAAACTTTGGACCTCAAGTAACTGCCTACGCAGGTCTTATTTGTTTGATAGTAAGAAGACTGACAAAATTTGTAAGTGAGTTAGTAAAGTTATGAATAATTTTATATTTTATTTGATAGAACCGTTTCCTCAAAAACTTTGGACCTCAAGTAACTGCCTATGCAGGTTTTATTCTATTTATAATAAATAATTAATAATTTTTTATTTTAATTCTAATCTTTTATTTTTTAGAACTCTTTCTTTAAAAACATTGAATCTGGACCCTTATAGAACCCATGGCTACATCAATATGAAACCTATTTTGCTGCAGCTACTATGTGTTTTAAAATACAAATGTTTATTTTAGGGTTCAATTACATTGTAAACATTACTAAATAACATCTGCATATTATTAGTAAATAACAAGTAAATGTTTTATGTTTTTCTTTTTTAACAATATTATGGATAGATATGAACTGTGTTCTGACATGAATATGGAACCCTTTGGTCTGTTTTATCATTTACCAACAAACTTTCAATGGTAAAGGGGATATGTACCCTATGTGAGTATAAGTTTGAAAAACCAATTTTATTTTGCAAACTTTTTGTTTTGTTTTGAGGATATGCTGAATGTAAAGATGATATTGCCATGGATGATATAACAGATAACAGAAGTATCCAGCATCCAACCCAAATTTGTAAAACTGTTTTAATAAAAATATTACATATTTGACTATAAATTTTAATTCTTCACATTATCTAAAGAGAAAGCTATTATATTTATGCATATTGAACATGTAAATAAATATTGTAGAAACCCTTACTTTGTGGACATTATTATCCTGCCTATTTAGAAAAACAGTTTAACACTTTGCTATTAATATTTACATATGTGGTTTTAATTTATAAATGTAAATCCCTTAGGTTGGGTTTATGTTATTTAACAAATAAAGATATAAGATAATGATTAGGTAACTTAAAGATTAAAAAGTATAAAGAAAAATCAGGTCTCTCAAAACTCACATTTTTACCAATTCGACTAAAATAAAACAACTGTGTTTAAGTAAAAAGTAATTTAGGAAATAACAACGGTTCATAACACCATTGTCTAGACAATGATAACACTAAATTCCAACAACAATAACACTGCACATATCACAGTTGGATTATGCTATAAACGATGTAAAAACCAACGCAAATTATGAAAATATACTTTGAAAATAATTTTTTTAACTTCTGGTAAATTATAAACGAATATTAATATAGACTTATATGTTTAAAAGGAAAACACTAAAATTAATATATTATTTTGACGTTATAAATGAGAAATAAGGTTAGGTTGGTTTTGTTAAGTGAAGTTTGTGTTTGAAGTATTAGAATAGACATACGTCTCTGAAAAAAGCGCCACCAAAACTGTTGAACTAAATTGACAGGTTGGTGCAATGTTCAAATTTTGCGTGCAACAAATCTCAAAAAATATACTTTTTTTAACTTCATATTTTGCTAGTCGCATTCTCTATGCTTTCTTTAGGAGTTAATCTTCTGGCGTTAAAATTCATGTTCACAAATTGTCAAACTTTTTCAAAACATACCATCACTTAAAAGCCAATATCTCTTTTATTACAATATAAAACTCAACTAAAAAACCTTATCTCCTAGAGAAAGGTCTAAGCTATATCCTGTTAAAATTTGAACACGTAATTTTAAGGCGTTCTTTAGATTTGTTGCTTACAAAATGATTGAAATTTTGGGTACAATTCAGGCTTGCCACCCGTTTTCAGCTGTCACATTTTTGACGCCCCTCTTAACCGTAATTATAAGAAGATATTTTTGTTACAGTTATGGAAGATCAGAAGATAATTTTTCTTAAAAAAATGTATTTATTAAATATTATTATTTTTAAACCCACTTCCTTTCTGTCTCTTGTTTATTAATGTGTTAATAAATTATATCATAGATAGGCAACATAAAATAAACGCAATTTATATTTATACCTGTCATTATACATTTAATCTTTACTTTTTATAATTAAAAATCGGCTCTAACAGCGAAAGTAGATATAGTAAAATGATATTAATGAATTATAAAATAAAATGTTTTTTGTACAGAATGGTTCAAAAAATATTCTTCTCAAATACCAGTGGTCCTGTAAAATTTTACTGGATAAATTTTTATCTTTAACGGATTCGTGATTCTATCACCTTTCAGTTTGTTTTCGTATTTTTGGCAAATAAAAAAGTTTTCGTCGAAACTAAAAATTTGTCGATTAAATTTTACGGACTCGTGGTATTACCTTTAAAAATTTTGATTGTAATAAAATTTTACTTCATTATTTAAGCAAGTGCTTTTTCTTCAAAGTATAAAAATTAATTTAATTCCCTTTTTTTGGAAAAAAAGCCATCCCTTTTCGTTTTTAATAACTCAATGTAGTACAATGAAAGCACATTTTAATACATTTATCATTCCATATTACGGGTGGAAAGATGAGAAAATGTAAAACCGTGGATATTTTTCTTTATTATTCCAATAAATTTTGTTACGAAATAAGTTATTTTAAACGGGTGTTCAATGTTAGACAGTTTATGGATTTATAAACGTAACTAAAGTAAAACTGGTTGCATTTACTTCATAGCTGTTCTAGATAATAACATTGTTTATTTAGTCTATTGGAAACTTCTTTTAAATTAAAAACTTTAATAAAAGCTATTTACAAGTACCTGCCAGCTTTGGAAATGTAAAATTATTTTATAATTAAAAAGAAAAATCGTCTATTTCAATAAAAAACAAATCTATCAAATGTAGAATTAGAAACCAACAAAATAAAAAAAGGACCTTTTAAAAGTAATTGTACTTTATATTATACTTTCTATAATCAATAAATATGAATGAATATATAATTAAATAAATAATAATGCATTTAATTAAAATATGTTATACCTAATGGCTTAGAAAATGAGTAAAAACAGTATTATTAGGTAAAAATCCAGGAATTTCCTTTTCTTTATTATTTTATCTTTATCTACCTTTGTTAAACTGAGAAGGCACGTTACCTAGTAAGCAGGCAATAGTTGTTCCATTGTGTAACTTATTGGTGAGTTTTCTTGTAACATTTCTTTTAGGAAAATAGACTGCACGTAGAGATAAATTTCTTAAATTTATGTTTAGTTGTATCCGTGTATTGAGGAGGGGGGCATCCAAAAAGCTTTTTTCTGACGCGGCCGTTTTAGGTCGCTACGCAAATAACTAATTTTAGGTAATCGATTACGTCTTTGAATGGATTTTCTCTTGTGGTTGGCTGGCTATACTTGGCTATACTTACAATATAATATAGTTTAGATGAGATGAATCACACAGGATTTGTTTGAAAGTTTCCTCTTCTTGTTAAATCCTCTCTATAGAGGTGTGTTGCTTAGTTTTATGTTGTATAGGTGGTTTTGGACACCCTAGTAACGGCTTAAATCCTATTAACTAGTATAAGTTGTTTATTGATCAATTAAATCGGACTGTGACTTAATAAGGTTGGTCGTCACTGTCTTTAATAGATCTATGGGAGGTTTGATTCCAAACAAGCAGCCGCTTTACTTAGTGAGTCAGAGTCAGCTTCCAGATTAGAGTGACTTTATTGTCCGGTCGCATTCTAGCACTACTCTTGAAGTTATTTTATAGTATATTAAACAACGCATTTCATATGGAATTCTGTTATGACACGAGTTCAAGTTTAAAAAACGAATCGCGAAGCGATGAGTTTTTTAAAGAACGAGTGTCACAACAGCCATATGAAATAAGTTGTTTATAATATTTTTTATATTTCGCCATTTTTTCATTTTTTAAATTAATTTATTATTTGTATGTAAATTACGAAAATTTTGATTTTAAAAATTATGTCGGTAGCACTGTGTAATTTATAACATTTGACAGTTTTGACATTTAAATTATCAAATGTTAATTTTTAAAACATTTTAAAATGAATAATACACCAATAATAATATATTATATAAGTTAAAGATGATATTCATATTCACAAATACTTTTTTAAAGAACAATATAAAATTAATAAATCGCATTAGCCACAAATGTCATTGTCAATAGTCTTGTCATTAGATACTTCACTCATGTCACCAACCATTTAAAACAAAAATTTGCGTGCGTAAAAGTTACATTACGATACGCAAATGCGTTTTATAATGAAGATTTTTATAAGTGCGAAATATAAAAAATTATTTTTGACATAGTAATGCTTGTCTGCTGTCAGTGTAAATGACCATTTGCATTCAATATTAATATTTCTAATTTCGAGTGTTGCTTTAGTTATACCAGTCTGCTTCGTCTGAACTGCACTACCATAACAAACTGGTCGTATAGGTCAAGTTTCACTATTTTTGTAACGGCTTTTGTTGACAGACCAAAAGCTTCACCCTAAAATTTTATCCTTAAGCACTAGAATATAAGAATTAACAAGCCATTAAAATATCTTTTTATTCGTGAAATTGATTGTGGTAACATTTACTTTGTGGAAGTCCATCTTACTAAGAACGATTTATTTGAAAAATACGTTTTAAAATGCAATTACAGCTGTTTCGCTAAAAACTAGCATCGTCAGATTGACATATTGAAGTTACGTTTTGTTTGTTTGTAGCTGTAATTGCATTTTAAAACATATTTTTTTAATAAGTAGTGGAAGTTTAGTCAACCGTTCAGTTATTTATTGTTCTTCGTATTCGTCTTAATAACAATTCCATAATCCATTTAATTAAAATGTTTAAATACAAAAATAACACATCAGCCTAGAAATTATGATGTATGCACATGTTATATGAGGTTTTATTAGAAGAGATTGGATTTCGTAATAAAATTCCTTGGTTAAAAGAAAATACCATAATGTTTAATTTTGGTTAAATGACTTTCTTCAATTTTGTTTGATTAAACATCCGGACTATACACAAGTCTTTATCTCCTACAAAAAAGTTTAGCTTTAATGTCATTCGGCAGAGCCCTTTCGTTTTGTGTTACCTCCCAAGTCTCCCCATCTCTGTGTATTTTCGCTTTCTCGACGAAGTTAATAAAAATGAAAATATGGAAAACTTTTTCTTTCATATAATCCACTTTACTTTCTGCCTACAACTTTGTAAGTTCTAATTGACTTTTTCCATAAGCATTAATTGCATATTTTAAACTTTTTTTCTATATTATCAGATAGTAATATTTTAGTTTATTATACAAGTTTAATGAATTAATAAATATGAAAAATCTATTCAGTAACCTTAATGTCAATGCCAAATAAAATAGATATATGATTTTTTTGTAAAAGTTATATTAAATATACGCGGTTAAATAAAACTTAGTTTATTTTAAACACCACTCTGCTAACAGGTTATGGTCCCAGATCCCAAGTATGCTAATCCAGTTATAATAAGAACGTGAGTTTGTATAAATTTTGTTTTTCTCTTTAGTTATAAACAAACTATCGCAAGAAAGTTCTTCAACGTCCATAAGCGTAGGTGGTTTTGATAAACTCAAAGGTCGTTGCCTGGGTTGCATTAGAGAAAGATTATGAAGATAAAGGTTTAAATCGTTAGGTTAGACTTATGCGATTCTAGGTAGTCCCATAAAAGCTTAGAGTCGACCTGAACCAATAGAACTGCTTCGTTTTTTACCTTTAAACATTGTATAGCGGTAATTTCTGCTTGATATACAGTCGCGTACTTCCGTACACGGTCTAGTTATATTTGTTGATAAAACTTTTCTTCCTGGTAGGTATCTATATGCACTTAAGTTCTGAACCATAGGTCAAAATTGGTCTTCTTAACCTCGTGTATAACCAAAGGTTCATCTTTGGATTGAGACCCCATATCTTCCCGCACAAACGTCTACATTTCCCAATGGCAATTCTGGACTGTGTGATTTTTTGGATTTGGTATTTAGCTTGACTTTTAAATTAAATCTATATTCCCTTGATCGATGGGGCCTTTAAGCCTTGTAATGATCTTCTGGTAAAGGCAACAAATGCCAATTTATGAGGATCCTTGAGCCAGTTGTCCACTTCCTTCAAAGCCTCACGCGTCAGCCCCAAAACTACGCTAGCAAATCGTCCTTTTTCCTTTTACTACGACTGCCAGATTAACTGCATATACGAGACATTAAAACTCTTTCCCGGATAGCCTCCTGAGTAAATTGTTCACCAAGGTAGTCAATAGCAGGGGAGATAGTACTTCCCCCTGCGGACATCCTATTTCTACCTTTACTTCAATGGTAACTCTGCGTAGCGAGGTCCTAATAGTCCCACTCGCTGGAGCCATATTTTCTCTATTATTTTTTTAAACAAAGAAACCCTATTTTTATCGCAGAAACTGTGGATAACCTTATTATTACCTTACAAGTTTTACCATTAATATAGTTACAACCGCATTTGTCCTTTAATTTTCTTCCAATATCTTTCTAAATATTTATAGACAGTATGTTGGTTTTGTGACTTCAGAGATTTCTAGTTTTAATCATTTAATTTTATAAGATAAGGGTTTACGGACTCAGAAAAAACTTGAAACTTAGTTCAGTTGCAACTAAATCAATATTATAACTATACTACTGTTGGCACAGATAGCTGTTTATTCTCCATGGAGCCATTTAAATTAACAGACAACTAATACAAGAAAGGACCATTGCTTTTATGCTTTGCCCTAGAAATTTTATACAATACCTTTAATGTTTTTAAAAGTTGATAGCTTTCAATACATTTAATTATTTCAGTTTACCTATAAGTATTTTAAGATTAACAAGATTTAGTTCTAGTTCAGTATATGCACACATTGAAAAAAAAGTATTATTTAAAAAAATAATTAATTGGATGAAATTAATTTCTGTATAGATTAAATTGCAAGTGGAAGTATTAGTTCAATTTCTAATATTAAATATACCTGTTCGTTTAAAAAGTTACAAAAAGAAAAACAATCCTTTTCAGTGAATTATGGAACGGTTTTAGAGAAATTGGTAGTTCAGCCAAGCAGCATCCAAGACCACAACAGCAACTTAAGATCGATTTTTAATTTTAAAAGCTAGGAGGCAACAACAACTGCTGCTGCTGAGTTAGTTACGATTTTTTAATTAGCGCATAATTTATCTATTGGTCAAGATACAGTGCAAAGTCGTGTTCATAAAGCAAACTTGTTCATTAGATGGCCTCTGAGATGTCCACCTCTGTCCAGAGGTAATCGTGCTTCAAGACTGGCATTTTTCAAGAATTTCAGAATTGGGCTACTCAACATTTGGCTACAGTTTTATCCAGTGACGATTCTAGGTTTAGATGTTACCCAGACCCTCGCCAAACAAGAGTGTGGTGACGATCTGGAAATGTGGAACGACTAAGACATGTTCCGAAAGTAAGCAGTTACAAAGTTGACATAATCATGGTATGGGGTGGAATAATTGTAGGAGGCAGGACCAATTTAGTTTCTGATTCGTTCTTAACAGTTCGATTTTATTTAGATACCATTCTTCGTCCTATTGTGCACCCATTTGCAGATGCAGTTAGTGAAAACTTCCGCTTAATGCATAATAATGCCCTTCCACTTGCTGCACGTATTGTGATTAACTGGTTGGAAAGTTAGTGAATTAAAGTTTTATCATGGCCAGCACAATCTCCGGACCTTAAGTCTATTGAGCATGTAACAATTATGGATCGGTTTAATTTCGAGAGCAGAGAGGGCGAGGATATCTTACAGTGAGGTTAATAATCTTTTAATAATAATCATCTAATAAGATATAGAGCAGTAATAAACCAACGTGAGGATCACACTTACTTTGTATAATTTAAATTTTACACCTTTTGGAAAAATTTTACAGGGCTAAAAATTGGTTATATTGAATTATTGTTTGTTATATTTCATGGTTTTAAAGAATATATTTTCGAATATGTAAGAATAAACAATAATTTATAATAAACAAGTATTATTTTTTCCTAAATTAATTTAAGAAAAACTGACGTTGATTTTTTAAAAATATCCCAAGTAAGTATTTTTCGATATGTGTATTTATATTAACAAAAGATTGTTTATTCTGATCTAGTTTAGTACATATTTATAGGAGATTAATAATGATTTGACCATCCTCACAGAAATTCAATTTTTAATTTAATTTAGTGTAGAAGTCTTTTATGGTTCAAATAAAAAAAATTTATGATATGTCAGGAATTGCGTTAAATAGAATTTTATTATTGGCTTTTAAAGTAAGGATGGTCCTCTAAATTTTTGTGGGTTTTTTAAGATTTTTTTAAGTGAAAACGTTGAATATTTTTTGTTTAAACATTAAAGTAATGAATTTTCAACTTATTTAAAATAGCTGGTGTACACCAATTTCTTCCAAGGTCCAAAACATCTTAATTAGAGAGTTTTGCAGCATCAGTTTTAAGATCTGAAAAAATAAGAACCATAATTCAATGCGTTTACTAATTAATTCCTATATGAACTTAAACAATAAAAAAATTACGGGATTAACTGCATGCTAAGAACAACCTTAGAAACCAATTTTTTTCCTTTGAATTGCATTGGTTATTTCTGTTACTATAATAACTACCCTTATTTGAATAATGATACTAGATAAACATTTAATATATTAAATAAAGTATTCACATTTATGAACCATATTAAACCAAGAATTAAGCCGACAAACGATCTTTTTTCATATATTGCTTCGACAGAATATTTAATTTTTCCTGGGCGTAGCTCGAATTGTGCCAAATAAATTTCTTCCTTTTGCGGATCCTAATGATAATTTGATCATTCGGTTTTATCAAATTTCCGAACGTACCAAATAAATTGGGTCGAAATTTATCGGATAAAAACAGTCTTTTATTATATAATAATAAATTTGTTTCATTCTTTAAAAATGGAGATCCTATTTAATTTAATGTTTAAATAAGGTAAATTTTGTTTTTATTTTTTGCTGCAAAATAGTTTTATAGCACAAAAGTAAACATAATATTATTAAAAATATATCAAATAAATTTACTATTTTTTATGTTTTGTTTTGTTCAATTAACTTAACCGTTTTATTAAAAAAGGTATGTACCGGTGACTTCGTACGCCCTGGATTTTATTTTATGCTTAAATTATAAATGAAGTATATCTCTAAAGTAAAATTTTGGTAAAATACTTAACAATATAATTGTTATCGTTCACTGCAACATCTGACAACTGTCACGTAAAATTTTCCTTTAGTTTTTACATAATATATTCTAGAAACAGGTTGATAAGATTTTTTATTGTATACGATATTACTATATTAATCCACCTACCATTAAAAAATAATCAAATAAAAATAAAGAGCTCATTCACACCAATTACACAGTTATACTTACAATGAGTCCTGTTAGTACACACTTACAATAATAAATTCTTTTCGTTTTACAAATAATATAATAAATAGAAAATTCGTTTTTTAGAGCCCATAAGAGCAGCGCTGGTTTTGATGTTAATAAAAATTAAAAATACCTAAACGTAAGATATTATAAGGTTAGGTGTTAATTTCAATGTTATGTCGAAAAAGTAAATAATACATTTATTTAGTAAAATTAAAGTCTATGGTCGACAGACTGTTAGTTTATTTTGTTTCTTTGATATAGTGAATTTTATAGTTGTAGATTGGACTATCAAAAAATATCAAATTGTGATATAATAGTTTCTCCACGAATTACTATGGAGATATAACACAGAATCAGAATGTGGTTGATAAAGTGGAAGGCAATTTTAAGTTTAAGAATTATTATTTATATATTTAATTTTAACCTTAAAATTAAAATCCGAAATGAAAATGAATTATAGAATATATCATAATATTTCACTAATTTGAAGTATACTTTTGGCTATAAATAATTTAAATAATGCTTTAAAAAGAACGAAAATCTTCAGAAAAAATACTGTTACCTTGACACGCCTTCTCTACAGCTCTTATAACTTTTCGGTTATTACTTTTAATATATACAAGCTAAAGACTTGTGGCCACTCAATAACAACTATTTTAAAACGACTACTGCCTTTCAACAGCTTTGAGAGCCCTCTATATAAGGCGAAAACAGAATACATTTTAATTTATGGTAGAAAGACATATGTTCAAATGTAAAAGGAAACTTTAACTAGTACTTTAATCTAACACTCACTAACAATATTCCTATATATTTTATATTTTAAAAAGTATGTTGGTAGCACTGTGTAACATTTGACAATTTTGAAATTTAAATTATCCAATTTTAATATTTTAAAATGTTTAAAATTAATAATACACCAGTAATAATATATTATACGGGTGGCGCACCGAAAACTAAACAGATGCATTTACTGGCAGATGATTCCTTTAAAAAAAAACGCTCGGACCCGTCGATTTTGTTATCGATGGGGACACAAAATTGGCATAAAATCACATTAACATTTGCAGCCCCCTAAGCGGGGGTGGCACCATCCCTAAAATCTTAAATGGAAAGGGGGGTCGAATGATCCATCATTTAAAAGGTCTTTCAACTCCCTTTACAATGATATAAAATTCATGTACTTCAATTCAGTGGTTTTGGAGATTTATTGATTTAAATACATCATCGTAAGAGGAGAACAATACATAGCAGCAAAGTTGTTAAAAAATAAAGGTGAATTTTATATGGATGAAAATGATGGGCCTTTAGAATCCGTTGGATAGTACGTCGACTAACACCACAGGAAGTTTGCAATTTACGGGTACTTAATGTAGGATCTACAATAACTTGCCTTAAAACCCCCACTTCGTTCCTTATAGGATTTTCAATATTAAGTTTTTTATTGGCGACTGTTGTAGAACATATTTTCGGTGCACATTATTGTTCTCATGTTGCTTATTAAAAATTTGTGCTGTTCTATTAGCGCACTGATTATTTCCTAAAAATATTTCAATAATTTCAACTCTTTCTGTCGTGGAATATACCATGGTTAATTTATGTATAAAGCAATAAATGATATTTTAACAACAAAGATTAGTCAAATCAATCGCAAACTAATGTACTATTTCCTATTTAAAATAAGTACGTGGCATTCTCTACTTATCTTTCTTCAAGAAACAACTTTTTTTGTCACAAAGGACACTTCAATTGCTATTTTTATTATTAATAAACCATGGGCGTAGTAAATAAAAGCATTTACTTATCAAGAAAATGCTTTTACTCAAATTTCTGCTGAAAGAAGTACAAACTAATTTGATGTACCTACTTTAAACTTTAAATCAATAAATCTCCAAAACTACTGAATTGAATACATCATTATAAAGGGAGTTGAAAGACCTTTCAAATAATGGATAATTCGACCCCCCTTTTCATTTAAGATTTTAGAGATGATGCCACCCCAGCTTAAGGAGCTTTCAAAAAAGGAATCATCTGCCAGTAAATGCCTCTGTTTCGTTTTCGGTGCGCCACACTGTATAAGTAAAAGATGATATTCGTATTCAGAAATACTTAAAGAACAGTATAAAATTAATAAATTGCTATTAGCCATAAATGTCATTGTAAATAATCTTACTAAGAACAATAAATAACTGCACAGTTAAACCAAACTTCCACTATTTATTCAAAAAATTCGCTTTAAAATTCAATTACAGCTGTCTTTCTAACGATGCTAGTTATAGCGAAACAGCTGTAATTGAATTTTAAAGCGAATTTTTTGAATAAATAGTGAAAGTTTAGTTTAACTGTGCAGTTATTTATTGTTCTTAGTAAGATGAACTTCCAAAAAGTAGAGGTTAATACAATCAATTTCGTCAATAATCTTGTTATTAGATACTTCATTCATGTTGCCAATCATTTAGATTTACTTTTATTTTATGGATATTAAATAAGTGGATATTTTATATATTTATTTATTAACTTTTTTCAATTCAAGTCAATTAGTAACGGATAGGAAGACCGATGCGTTATTATTATAATTTCGTTGATGCTCTTAAAAAATCCATCGTAACTAATGGTTACGTCTACGTTACGCATAGCGCTAATTTGTATAATAATATAATTGAAATAAGTGTCTAAACTTTCTACGACCTGCCTTTGTAGATTATTAAACTAAGTGGAAATAAGGTTTTTGTTAAGCTAAAATAATTATCATAACGTTTTTGGTAAGTGACCAATTATTTTTAAACTGCATTTGTCTTTTTGTTTAAAAGTCAGCTTTGTTTTCTTCACCCTAAGCTGTTTTTTTATTATAAAATTCATTATTGTTTTTGGTATACAAAGTAAGTCCATCCTTTTTGGTCTTTTTAAATGCGTATTTCAAAGTTATATTCCTATTAATTCTTTTTAATTTCCTTTAGTATTAGTTCCAACCCTATCTTTCTGATCTGTTTTATCTAATAGGTGACCTATTTAAATTATGGTTCACGGTTTTTGTACAATTAACTTCTTTAATTTTTATTTTAATACACCCTAGTGCATTTGACAATATATTTCCAAAGATTAATACGGTCTTGCCTTGTTCTAAACCCACACTCTTTAGTTTATCTCTAATATGATTTTTTAAACTATGGAAGGGATACGTAAAAAAGAAACTATTGTGTGGTTTTTACTGTTTCTATTATCTACTTTTTGAAAGATACTTTTATTCCAATTTCCCATTCACTGGAATTTGGCCTTTAATTCAAATCTTATTTAAAAATAATTTTAATAAAATTGATTGTACTAACCCTTACTTTTTGGAAGTCCATCTTATTAAGGATAATAAAAAACTCTTCGTTTTAACAAAACTTCCAATATTTATTAAATTTTTTTTTTTTTTTTTTTTTTTTTTTTTTTTTTTTTAAATAAATATTGGAAGTTTTGTTAAAACGAAGAGTTTTTTATTATCCTTAATAATTTTAATAGTTCTATTAACTAAATTTAGCATACTTTTTCAGTTTTCTAGCATAATTTAATCATTTTCTGCTGACCGTTTAATATGTTTTTTTCCAAGAATAATAAAAAAACTCTTGTTTCATCTCAACTTCCAAAATCAATTAAAGAAATTTGGTTTAAAATTACAATTACAGATGTTTCGCTAAATAACTAGTTACTAATTATAATTTTAAACCTAATTTCTTCAATTAAACTTGGAAGTTGAGTTAGATGGAATTGCAAAAAGTAAGGGTTAGTACAATAAATTTAATTTTTTTATTTGACTGAAATTTCCTTTATTGTTATTTGAATTTGTTGTGTTTAATACATGTTCAAAATAATTTTTTTTTATAATTAATACATCATCTTTTATTATAACTATTTTGTAAATCTAAACAAAAATAATAGTTCCAATAAACTTAATATAACTGAAATTCCATTTCTGTCCTTAATTATTCAAAAATTATCAAGTAGAAAAGATTCATGTGGCATAAAGGTCTAATTTTAAATTGGTAATAAACATGTACATTTTAATAAAAATCGATTTCTTTAAAAAGGGTGTTTTTCCCGACTGTCTGAAAACAGCGGTAATTGTTCCACTTCATAAAGGCGACAATAAAAGCAACTTCCAGTTACAATCTAATTTATTCGTTACCAACCCTATCGACAATAATTGACAGGCTAATAAAAAACCGTTTAATGACTTTTATTTATAATAATAATATTCTAACAATACAGCAATTTGGGTTCCTTCCGGGCATCTTTACTAGTGATGTATTCTGCTCTTGAGGATGTATAGATATGCTATAAAAATACATTTTTATCTTGCAAAATCGAGATAACTGATGCGGGCAAGTGGTAAACATTCTAAAAGTTTGCTAGTTAAGTTCGGTATTTTCTTATTAAAAAATAGCTATTTTAAATTTTAAATTAATTAAAATGTTAAGAAACATGCAGTACAAAATCGGGGGGTTTCAGTTATAAAATAAAGATTTGTATAGGTACCTTTTTTCTTTTCTTAACTTAAGACAAGAATATTATTATAAAACTAAATATTAGCATTTCATAAACTATTAATGGTATAAGGGTAAAAGCTTTGTCCCCTTTATGGCTGATCAATGCCATAAAGTTAAATTAAATTATTTCTAACCACAAGCTAAAAAAATAAATTCGAACTTTAAGAAAAATAAATATGAAGGGAATGTTGTGTGTTGTTGTATCTTTTATTGAAACACTTTTTGTATGGATGATGTTAAGAAACAAGGAGAAACTTGAAACTTGGAAGCCCAAAACAACAGTATTTATGTGCCAAGGTAGAAAAGAAATATTTTTGTCGAGGACCGAGACAATAATACACTTTTCTACCGTAGCTCATATAGTATTTTTTTACTACTGGCATTCTATTTTTTTTTTAATTGTAGTTTTTAAATAACTAATAAAAAAATTGAATGAGTCACCAGTCACTCCCGTTTCACATGGCATAACAATGACAAGGCATTCAATAACATTTCTAATAATTTTTGAAATATTGTAATGAAAAAATCGCTATGAAAATACTTTGATAAGTCAATTGATGTAAGTTGAATAAAAAATGAATAAGGAAAAATATTTTTTTATTTTGTCCTCTTTTTTCCGAGCTAAGATGTAAAAACTCTTGTTCGAACGGATCCTTCTCAGGAGCTGAATAGTACTCATCACTGCTAGAATGACGCCTACCAACCAAAACCACCTCAAAAGTCGCCGTTGTACCCGTCTCGAAATCATTACCTTAGCATACTTTAAGATAGGCGGTCCCTCACACACTCTCCATTTACTCTGCCACTCAGAAACATTCTTTTCTTCTAACCATACTTTCCACTGTCTAGCTCACCTCTATCCATTCCCCCTCCTCACTCAACATTATATCCACCATATTTTCCCAATACTCCGCCTCCCGAGTTTTTCCTCCAAGTTCTTCAGCACTTCTTAATTCTTCCAGCACCTAAACACGTGTCCTACATCATCTCCCACTTCCTCGAGGGCTGGGTGCCTACCGGGCGCGTCCCCAGGTCCCAAGAAGTCATGATAGCATCATGCTACTTTGCAGGGGACGGGACTGCACCGCCTACAGAACTGCAAAGACTAGTCGAATACTGTGAACAGAAGAAGCTGCCGCTTCTCATAAGATGCGACGCTAACGGTCACAATACCATATGGGGAAGCACAGACACCAACGACAGAGGTGAGAAAATTTAAGACTTTATTAAATTGATTGTACTAACCCACACTTTTTGGAAGTCCATCTTATTAAGAATAATAAAAAAACTCTTCGTTTTTAACAGAACTTCCAATATTTATTTAAAAATTGCTTTTTTAAACTTAATGACAGCCGTTTCGCTAAACTTAGCTCATAACATCTAGGCTTTAATATTGTTATGTCTTTTTACTTCCATACTTGGTCTAGCCTTATAACTACCTAATAAACATCAGGTACCTAGCTACAAACAAACAAAATGTAACTTCAATATGTCAATCTGACGATGCTAAGTCTAGCGAAACGGCTGTCATTAAGTTTAAAAAAGCAATTTTTAAATAAATATTGGAAGTTTTGTTAAAAACGAAGAGTTTTTTATTATTCTTTAGAGTTTATATTTAATAGGAATCTTGTTATACACAATATAGGGAATACCCCTACTTTTGTAACCAGAACAAGAAAGGAAGTACTAGATATGACACTAAGTACACCGAATCTTAAGGATAGGGTGAAAGATTGGAGAGTATCGAACGAACCATCCCTCTCTGATCATAGAATGATTATGTTCAGTTTAGAGTGTAATCCTCCTGAGCCAGCACTCAAGAGAAACCTCAGGAAAACTAACTGGGAAAATTACAACACTAACCTGAACATAAATATTGCAAATCTCAAGAATAAAAGAAATGCCAGGAATCACCCGGCAATAGAAAATGATCTCATAGAATTGAACGAGGCAATACTCGATGCCTATGAATCCAGTTGTCCCCTCCAAAGGACTAGAAAAGCAAAAGATGCGATATGGTGGAACAGTCATCTGTCAAACCTAAGATCCGAGACGCGACAGCTCTTCAACAGTGCCAAACGTAATGGAGATTGGCAGAGCTACACCGAGAAACTTGCAACATATAATAAGGAGATTAGAAAGGCTAAAAGAAACAGCTTCAGAAAATTCTGCGAAGAAATAGACGCTACACCCTCTGCAGCAAGGCTACACAAAGTCTTGGCAAAAGGAAAAGTAGACACTGTAATGGCATTACGAAAGCCAGATGGAAGCTTCACAGAAAGCGAAAAAGAACGAGCTCTGCTCCTATTAGAAACTCACTTTCCCGGAGGAATTGTCCCTTCGGGAATAACAAGCAAGAAAGCTAAAAGACCTACCAGGGAAGACACTGCAATGGCAAAACACATATGCAGTGAAGAACGGCTGAGATGGGCTATAAACACCTTCCAGCCGTTCAAAACCCCTGGAACGGATGGAATATTTCCTGCCCTACTCCAACAGGGCCGAGGCAATAATTCCACACCTGATCCGAATTAGTCGGAGCAACCTTGAACTGGGATACATACCAGAAGCGTGGAGAAGGGCCAAAATCACATTCATCCCAAAAGAAGGGAAATGGGACACTACGCACCCCAAATACCTTAGACCGATCAGCCTCACATCGTTTGTTCTAATAACGATGGAAAAAGCTGTAGACAACTACATTAGAACAGAAATCTTGGAACAGGTGCCATTGCACCCCCGTCAACATGCGTACCAAGCGGGAAAGTCCACGGAAACCGCTTTAACACAGTTGACTGACGAAATCCAAGACGCACTAAACAAAAAAGAGACCGTGGTATGTGCCTTTCTAGACATAGAAGGGGCCTTTGACAATACACCACATGAGGCAGTCAAAAGAGCACTGATTGAGAAAGGAGTACATAGAACGACGTCTATTTGGATGTCGCAACTACTATCTACAAGAATCGCAGAAATGGAGGTAGGACAAGACACTATCTTTATTAATGTGACTAGAAGCTGTCTGCAGGGGGGAGTTGCATCCCCGCTTATGTGGAGTCTCACTGTGGACAGTCTGTTCTGTCAATTGAATAGGGAAGGCATACCATGTCAAGGGTATTCCGACGACATGGTTATCCTGGCAAAAGGGAAGTATGAAAATGTCCTCTGTGATATTGTTCAAAGTTGTGGAACAATGGTGACTCGGTGGGACTCAGCATCAACCCCACCAAAACCACACTAGTAGCCTTTATAAGGAAAAAGAAACCTAATCTAAAAATCATAAAAATAGGGGAGAACATCGTCGAGTGGAAAACAGAGGTAAAATATCTAGGGTTAATCCTAGATAGCAGGTTACTCTGGAACAAACACGAAGACGAAGTAATACACAAAGCAACCAAGGCCCTCATGGTGTGTAGGAACATTGCAGGGAAAAACTGGGGATGTAACCCACGTATCCTGCAATGGATGTACACAGCAATAGTGAGACCATTAATCACATATGGGGCAGTGGCTTGGGGCGTAAGGGCTAATCTGAATACGATGAGGAAAAACCTCTCGAAGATTCAGAGACTAGCCTGTTCATGTATCACTGGAGCAATGGGAACTTGCCCCACTGCTGCGATGGAGGTGATTTTAAACTTGACCCCACTGCACATTCTGCTAGAAAGTGTAAGGAAGAAAACAATATATAGAATGATCAAAGAAGGCATTATCAGGGAAAAACCTCGATCATTTCATTTTAATAAAACTTGGGAAATGCCCCAAGATGATATGCCAAAGAAATTCAACTTTGTGAGAAAATTCATCACAAAGTTGAGTAATAAATCTGAATGGGATGAAGACACCATATAGAATTTAAACCAGAATACCATAAAGTGGTATACGGACGGTTCCAAGCTAGACGAGGGAACTGGAATAGGAGTTTTTGGACCGAGAGCCAAATACTCAGAAAGCTTGGGCACATACCCGAGTCCGCGCCATCGAAAGATGTGTGGAATTCAATATTGGAAGAAACTACCGCAGACAAGAGATTGTGATCATGTCGGATAGTCAAGCAGCCATCAAAGCGCTGAGCTCAAATATAATCAGTTCGAAGATGGTTTGGGAATGCCTAGGCAAACTAAATGAACTAGGCCAGAACACTGTCACCCTCCTATGGGTCCCGGGACACATAGGGATAGAGGGGAATGTAACAGCAAATAAGCTGGCAAAAAAAGGAGCTGAAACCCCACATTTGCGACCAGAACCATCTTGTGGGATCAGCAGTAGAGTAATCTTAGGAAAACTAAGGGAAGAAATGAAGAAGGAAAAATCCAAGTACTGGAATCAGCTGGAAGAACTGAGGCAATCTTAGATACTACTGGGGAACTATGACCAAAAGAGATCTCTTAGCTGCCCCAACCTCAGTAAAAAAAGGCTCCGTATTCTAACGGGAATATTAACCGGGCATTGCCGGTTAAGAAGCCACATGAAGAAACTAGGGTAAGCAGATGAAGCAAAGTGCAGATTCTGTGAGGAAGAGGATGAAACCTCAATACACATACTCTTAGAATGCCCTGCCTTGCAAAATTCTAGGGCTAGATACCTAGGAGCACTTGAAATAGAGGAAAGGGATCTACCTGATTTAAAGCCCGACGATGCCCTAAACTTCCTCAGGAAAATAGGACTCGAAGAGCTGCTATAGGCCTGAGAAAATATCAGAACATGGCAAGTAAGGGGGGACACAACAGATCCTATAGGTCGTAGTGTAATTATCACCCCTAACTCATACATACATACATACATACATCCCCCACTTCACACCTTTTACACACTCCAGTCCCTCTTTTCCCATTCTTGTGGAGATATTCTGCTCTTGACCCATGCCCAGTTAGCCCCTGTGTCAAGAAGTAGTTAACTTCCAATAATGTTTTTTTTTACTACTAGCCTATATACCCAACTTTACTGACTTTTGTTGAGGTGGTTATTTATTTTTAACCAAGGTAGAAAAAGAAAGAAACCACTTGATTAGCACTAAATCTCAATCCATTTGACAGAACGTAAGGTTAACTGATGCAAATATAAAATAAAAATGTTTTACTTCAAATGACAATAAAAGCGGCCTTTTAATGACACTTGGCAGGCTTAGAAGTAGTACATTTACTGCCTAGGCAGAAAAAGTTCGTTGCTAGGCAACCTCAAGTAATAATTGACAATGACATTAAGAAAACTCAAAATGATGCTGATGATAGTAAACTGGTTTTATTGCATTAAATCTAAAAAATCTAAAAAATTTATTAGACATATTTATGTGAACAATTATTTGATACAATTGAACTCTTCACTTTGCAGTAAATCCATTTTTAACATCACAACTTTTCCAAATTGACAATGACAAAGTAAATAGAAAACAAACATATTCAACAAATGTCATCAGCGGTAAACATAGTAACGCAGGGCCTAGTTACCGTTGATAAAATAATATAGTTATTTGAATATTGATAATGGAACGCATATTTAATGCCTCGGCTATGAAACACCAGCCGCGGCAACAAATCTTGTGCTATTATATCTAGTAAAACAAATAACTATTTTCATTACTCATTTAATATTCCACCTACTTATTTAACCATAAAATCATTTGACTTATCTACGTATTGTCATAGCTATTTTAACAATACAATACTTGCCTTGTCACTGTCAGATCAAATTATGTAAAACAGGAGTGACTGTTGACTCGTCCAAAATTTTTATTAGTTTTGAAAACTTATATTTAAAAAATAGACTGCCAGTAGTGAAAAAAATGCTATAATATGAGCTACGGTAGAAAAGTGTACTATTGTCTCGGGTCCATTAAAAACCTTCGCTTCTCTCCTCACTCTTTAAAGACCTCGACAATAATAACTCACTTTTCTACATTAGCGCATAAATACAATTTTTAAGTGTTTAATACAATTCATTACTAATTACTTAATATGTACTAGAACTTTTATATTTTATTATTAAGAAACTTCAGGTGGCAGTATTTCAATTTACACCGAAATTCATGTTTTACCATTCGAATGTAACTAATCTTATACGCAATCACTCATTAACCCGACATGTGTGACAAATAGACACTTAATTGTATCCATCGATCAACTAAACTTCCTTCTCTGAATTATGTCTATATTGTAGATGGTCCGTTAACAGATTACAGATTACCAATATGGTTGTACCTTGCCAATAAGCTGTAAGGACACTTACGAGCCTGTTATAAAACATTTCATAATTATTTTTATAAAATTATATTTATGTTCATGTTTGTTTGAATATGTAATATATTTTCATTATATGTTAAAAAATGCAAGAGAAGAAACATCAATAATTCGATGTAATAAAAAAAACTATTTATTAAGAGGGGCGTCCAAAGGTTGACAGCTGAAAACGAGTATCAAGTCTGAAGAGTACCCAAAATTTTAACAGAATATAGTTTAGACTTTTCTTTTGGTTGAGCTTTATATTGTAATAAAAAATATATTTGCGTTTAAATAATGGTAAAGTCAGAACCTTATCCCCAAAAGAAAACGTAGAGAATTTCATTTTCAAAATATGAAGGTTAAGATTTGCAGGAACCTGTCAATTTATTCCGACAGTATTAGAGCGATATTTTCCAAGACGTGCGTCTAATCTTATTTCACAAATCCAAACACAAACGTCACTACACATAACCTAACCAAACCTAACCTTTTGCTTGTAAGTATACACCGAGGAAAATGATTCAATAAGAATGTGTTACTGCTAAAAAGTTTACTATGGCTAAAAATATTTTTGCTGCTATTATTAGATTGCCTAATAACAACTGTTAGCCGTACTATTATGACTGTAAGATATATATTACCGCCTAAATTTTTACTGTGGCAGTAATATTTTTACTGCAACAACTGTTTTGTCCCAACACGTTAATCGGCTAATCAACAGGATAAAGTTATTGTCTTTGGTGGTCTGATTAAGAAGTAAATTTATCTAGTGTATCCGTTACAGGATTTTTAGTTTTATTTTAGAGTTTGAAGCTCAATAGTTTCTCCACTCAATAAATTTTCATTACATTAAAAAATATTTAATATTTATTTTTAGATAAGGGCATTAATGATGGGCATTTTCCACGAATAATGTAAATACAGAAATATATATATATATATATTGTAATGTTTTAAAAAATTAATAGTAAATATAACTTACCAAATAAATAACTTGATAATGAATGAATGCTAACACCAGTAGTCGATCCAAGAATCAAAATCCAAAACACTAATTTGTTTAAGCTAAAAATAAAAAATTAAAAAAAAAAAATATTAGAATATGTTAATAATAAATCATAAGAATACAATATTAGTAAGAAACCAACCATATTTGTTATATTAAGTTAGTTAGATCAAAAGCTAAATAAGTAATAATTAAGGTTAATAATAATAATGATTTTAATAATATTTTTTTTATAAGTAGCTATAAAATGAGAATAAGTAAGGTATAGGTTATTTAAAATTATTATATGAAGTAGAGAATATTTAAATGTATACAGTCAGTAAAATAAGATACAAAAATTTAAATCTCAACAAACTAATTTAAATATTTGAGCAAATTAAATGAATCAGAGACAATGATTACAATTTGATAAACAAATTTTACTTACCCCAAACAACATTTTCAAATTCATTTAAGTATCAAATGATGAGTCTTGTAGTATGATGTATCGGATATCAGTACAAGTCTAGTAGTCCCTATGTCCTGAACATCTCAGATTTGATAGAAATACAATATTTAAGACAGAACCTAAAAAGAGAGATATTGAAATATATTACATGATAGAATAAAGCTGTGAGAAAGTGATGTTTGTGTTTACAAGCTAAGACTATTTAATCAAGCTTGATCAAAGACTTTATGAATGATAAATTCAATAAAAAAAAAAACACTATAAATAGTGATGTGGTGATTAAAAACGTTGACTATAAACTTTAAAAAGGTGCTTGTATGAGAAGGACATAAACTTAGTATTAGATGTTTAATTGATGTTTCTATTTGTTGTAATTGTATGTTTTTGTAAAGTAATTAATTTTAAGTTATTTTTTGATGTTTTTGAATGTTATTAATTCGTTTATTTGATAAATTTTGTATATAAATCACTATGACATAGTAAAATTTTAAAAGCAAATAAAAGCTAATATAAGCGGTTTCATTGAAAATAAAAAGTTATCTGATCATATTTTAATATGTAAAATTTCATTTTTTGTTAAAAATATTGGCTAAAAAGAGATATTAGCTCACAATTGTTAAATTTGATATTAATAATTGTCAAAATGGCTGACATTGTTTACTCCAAAAAGCCAGCTGTTTTAATAAAGAAAAATTGATTTTAAAATTCTAAAAATGTTAATTTATAATGAAATAAATTGTACAGATTTAATTTGTAATAATTTTAAGGTCAGAAAATGTATAATTAAAAACTCAATTTTTCAAAATTTTGATGTAAGAGAGGTTATATAAAAACAAAACACGCTCGAAAAGGCAGCCATAATGAAAATTTGACCGAGGGTATATAAGCCCTTGAAAAAGAAAATTCGGAAGCATTCTAATTTGATCAAAAGGTCACTCCACGTCAGTATATTTTAAAAAATTACCATAAAAACAATGGCCGATGACTGTTAAAATAAAAGATGGCTGAAAAGTAATATGATAAATCATATAATGTATTTTCAAACAAATCTATTGGAAAAATTGTAAATGGTTATAAATTGTGTACCAAATAATAAATATTAAATCCTAAGAAGAAAAATTAAATTTGTTTTGACTAACCTGCAATAATAATAAAATATCTGGAAGAAACGAAGGAAAAATAACATCCAGTAGTTGTAATCCTGTTTAATTTCCATCCAAGGATGCATTTGCACGTGTTGTAAATTACCATTGGAAGAAAGCCGAACCTGGGAAGCCACTACGAATGATTTCCATCTTTCACCGTCAGGAACAAGTGATTTAGGGTATGTTTTTAACTTTATTCACTTATATCACTTTCATGACTTTTAAAAAACATTGTGAGTAATATATTTCAGTATCGTTGAATAATTTTTATAGTCTTGATTAGAGAACATCATATTATTAACAAACTTTTCAACAACTAATAAACACACGCTTCTTTACCCCAGAAATAACCGTTAAGGATCACGTGTTTCTATGTGCGGGGTTGATGCGCACAAAATCTGCCATAGCCGTATCATCAAACAGATCAAGGGTATATTATTCTTTTAGGGAAAACAAAGTTAACAAATAAAATATTGTTAAATCTTACATTTGAACTGACTACTGAGTTTATGAGTCTATAATGCTAAATAATTGATTTTGATATATAAAATTTAATAATAAATGATAAACAAAATTACATATTTTAAATTTGATAACATAATTATTTTTTCAAACAGAAGGATCAATAAAATAAAGAAATTTTAAGGTGTTTTAGATTAAAAAAGGATTAAATTAAAATTGAAACAAATTTAAATATAAATAATAGCCCCACAAAACTTTAAAAATAAAAATTTCAAATTATAAAACAACAAATTAATAATTACATCAATAATAACAATATTTATGCAATCAGTACATACTTAATAATTATAATTTATTACAAAATTGGCGCCCAACGTGGGGCTATTCTAAAAAACTGTTGGTTATAATAAATTAATTGGTTATAATTAAAAATTGACTGGTTAATGTGATTAATTGACTATTAAAACCATTTAGAATAAAATTTTATATTCAATATTTGATAAAATTTAATAAAACTATTTAAAATGCATTGGACGGAGGATGAATATAATGAAATCTGGAGATTGTTGAAAGATTTAAGGAAAGAAATGAACAAAAGTTATGAAGAGTTAAGAAAAGATATCAGAGATATGAGCAAGAAATGGGGCATAAATAATGAAAAATGTGAAGAAAATGAAGAAAACGTAGAAGAAATGGATAAAGATTTAGAAGAAACTAAAGAAGAATTGAAGAAGGAAGTTAAAGAAGATAAAGAAGAGTTAAACGATACATTTAATAAGAAATTTGATGAATCAAAGGAAGAAATGGGGGAACAAAATAAGAAACTACAAGAGGAGATTAAAAATACAAAACAAGAAATTAAAGAAGAAATGAATAAGAAGAAATTTGATGAAAATGAGGAAGAGTTGGATATAATGGATTGTAATTTAAAGAGAAACAATGGGAAAGATTTAAAAGAAGAGATTGTAGAAAATATTGGTAAAGAAAGAGAGAATTTGAAGATACAAATAGTAAGACAAAATGAAAATATGAAGAAGTTTAGTGAAGAAGAAAAAGTATTTGAAAAAGAGGAATATGCAGAAGCAAATAATAAAATTTTAGAAGAAACTGACAGAAACAAAGATAAAGATGTTGAAATTGAGAAGATTAAAATGAATAAATTAATGCAAACTTATATTAAATATGACATGGATAAAAATAAGAATAAGATTAATTCAAAAATAATCATAGATGTGGAAGAAAACAAGAAGATTAAAAACTTATTTGAACAATTGTTTGGAAGGAAACTTATCGAAACAAAGAAAGAAAAGGAAGAAATGAATATGAACACCGATATAGAAAAATTTAAAAGAATGAGAAGACAAACCAATGATAAAAAATTACACATGTTAATGAAAGCAACAAAAACCAGGAAGAGACTTGTAGAAAGAAATTGGAAGAAGGTAAAAAAGAAAATGAATATTTTATTGAGCAGGGAGAAGGTTGTAGCAAGGTGTAAATAATATTGCTAATTATATTTGTAGGTATTAGGTAATTTTTTTAGTTGTTATGAATTTTAAAATGTTGTGTATTATATTAAATTTAAAATACCACCCCAATCAATTATATTAACTTAAATGAAACTTAGATCAATTATATTATAATGGGTCATTGAATATTCAAGGGTAAAAATTATGATAAACTGTTATATTAATTATACTAATTGAAATGAAACTTAAATCAAATACATTCTAATGAGTTATTGCATACTAAAGATTAAATTATGACAAACCGTTAAAAATTTTACTTAATATAAGAAATAAAACATCATTAATAGATTCAAAATCAATTTCAAAACTAAATAATATTAACGAATAATGAAATAAAATTCCAAATATAATAATAACTGGTATTAAAAACAAAAGTTATATGAAATAAATAAATAAATATGATATTAAAATAAATCTATGTTGAAATCATAATAAATTGTAAACTACTAGCTGTGTTTAATTTGGATAATGATATGATAATATTAAACAATACATAGGAACAATTAGAAAATATAATTAATTATAAAGAAGAGAAGAAGGTATAACTAAATGGTATATGGATGTCAATGGATATGATAGAAGAAGTAGAAGATAGTAAGAAGGATATTATTTATATTAGAAATGATTATGATGAAGAAGAAAGTTATGATTATGAAGTAGATAGAAGAAAGAAGATGTATTTGAAAATGATGATTTGATTGTGATGGAATATATTACAATATTGTAGGAGATTTGTTGATGAAGTATAGTGTTTGATGTTTAAGGAGCCAAAAGAAGCTACCGAATATGAATATAATATGGAGGTGAGAGATGTTGAGGAGTTTAAGGTGAGAATATATCCTGTACCATTAAAATTAAAAGAAAAGAGTGAAGAGAGAATAAGAAATCTTATAGAATGAAGGAATAATTCGAAGAAGTAACAAATCATATATCAATTCACTAGTAGTTGTACAAAATTAGAGCAAAATAGTAATTTAATTAAAAAAATATTTCATATCAAGTTAAAAAGAAATGCATAACGATATTTAACAAGATACAAAAATTTAAAGAAACCAACGGTATTCAAAGAAGGGGATTGGGTAATTGAAAGGTCACTACAGGTAGCCAACAAAAGAAATAATGGGTGTGCAAAATTAAAACTACCGTTTATAGGACCATTTATAATCGAAAAAGCTTATGAAAACAGTTATATTTTAAGAAATCCACATAACAATTTATTGAGGGAAAAGGTAAACGTTAAAAACTTATATGCATACCATCAATAGACCAACATTTTAAAAATCTAGCTAAATTTAGAATATAAGATAGTTTAAGATGTAGATATTAGAATAAGTAAATATTATATCGTATTTTAAAATTAGGAATAAAGTATGAGTTATCAATGAATAGTTAGTGGTTATATACAACCAAATGAATTAGAATTTATGTTAGATGTTAATGAAGATTATTTGTAAGGTACAATTAAGGTATATGTTAGAATTGAAAGATAACAAAGTGGAATTTTAAGCTTATTAGATTTGGATCAAATATAATGGAATTAAATTTTAAAAAATTATTACCGAGTAACAATTTGTTAAAATTAAATTGGGGGAAATTTGTAATGTTTTAAAAAATTAATAGTAAATATAACTTACCAAATAAATAACTTGATAATGAATGAATGCTAACACCAGTAGTCGATCCAAGAATCAAAATCCAAAACACTAATTTGTTTAAGCTAAAAATAAAAAATTAAAAAAAAAAAATATTAGAATATGTTAATAATAAATCATAAGAATACAATATTAGTAAGAAACCAACCATATTTGTTATATTAAGTTAGTTAGATCAAAAGCTAAATAAGTAATAATTAAGGTTAATAATAATAATGATTTTAATAATATTTTTTTATAAGTAGCTATAAAATGAGAATAAGTAAGGTATAGGTTATTTAAAATTATTATATGAAGTAGAGAATATTTAAATGTATACAGTCAGTAAAATAAGATACAAAAATTTAAATCTCAACAAACTAATTTAAATATTTGAGCAAATTAAATGAATCAGAGACAATGATTACAATTTGATAAACAAATTTTACTTACCCCAAACAACATTTTCAAATTCATTTAAGTATCAAATGATGAGTCTTGTAGTATGATGTATCGGATATCAGTACAAGTCTAGTAGTCCCTATGTCCTGAACATCTCAGATTTGATAGAAATACAATATTTAAGACAGAACCTAAAAAGAGAGATATTGAAATATATTACATGATAGAATAAAGCTGTGAGAAAGTGATGTTTGTGTTTACAAGCTAAGACTATTTAATCAAGCTTGATCAAAGACTTTATGAATGATAAATTCAATAAAAAAAAAACACTATAAATAGTGATGTGGTGATTAAAAACGTTGACTATAAACTTTAAAAAGGTGCTTGTATGAGAAGGACATAAACTTAGTATTAGATGTTTAATTGATGTTTCTATTTGTTGTAATTGTATGTTTTTGTAAAGTAATTAATTTTAAGTTATTTTTTGATGTTTTTGAATGTTATTAATTCGTTTATTTGATAAATTTTGTATATAAATCACTATGACATAGTAAAATTTTAAAAGCAAATAAAAGCTAATATAAGCGGTTTCATTGAAAATAAAAGTTATCTGATCATATTTTAATATGTAAAATTTCATTTTTTGTTAAAAATATTGGCTAAAAAGAGATATTAGCTCACAATTGTTAAATTTGATATTAATAATTGTCAAAATGGCTGACATTGTTTACTCCAAAAAGCCAGCTGTTTTAATAAAGAAAAATTGATTTTAAAATTCTAAAAATGTTAATTTATAATGAAATAAATTGTACAGATTTAATTTGTAATAATTTTAAGGTCAGAAAATGTATAATTAAAAACTCAATTTTTCAAAATTTTGATGTAAGAGAGGTTATATAAAAACAAAACACGCTCGAAAAGGCAGCCATAATGAAAATTTGACCGAGGGTATATAAGCCCTTGAAAAAGAAAATTCGGAAGCATTCTAATTTGATCAAAAGGTCACTCCACGTCAGTATATTTTAAAAAATTACCATAAAAACAATGGCCGATGACTGTTAAAATAAAAGATGGCTGAAAAGTAATATGATAAATCATATAATGTATTTTCAAACAAATCTATTTGAAAAAATTGTAAATGGTTATAAATTGTGTACCAAATAATAAATATTAAATCCTAAGAAGAAAAATTAAATTTGTTTTGACTAACCTGCAATAATAATAAAATATCTGGAAGAAACGAAGGAAAAATAACATCCAGTAGTTGTAATCCTGTTTAATTTCCATCCAAGGATGCATTTGCACGTGTTGTAAATTACCATTGGAAGAAAGCCGAACCTGGGAAGCCACTACGAATGATTTCCATCTTTCACCGTCAGGAACAAGTGATTTAGGGTATGTTTTTAACTTTATTCACTTATATCACTTTCATGACTTTTAAAAAACATTGTGAGTAATATATTTCAGTATCGTTGAATAATTTTTATAGTCTTGATTAGAGAACATCATATTATTAACAAACTTTTCAACAACTAATAAACACACGCTTCTTTACCCCAGAAATAACCGTTAAGGATCACGTGTTTCTATGTGCGGGGTTGATGCGCACAAAATCTGCCATAGCCGTATCATCAAACAGATCAAGGGTATATTATTCTTTTAGGGAAAACAAAGTTAACAAATAAAATATTGTTAAATCTTACATTTGAACTGACTACTGAGTTTATGAGTCTATAATGCTAAATAATTGATTTTGATATATAAAATTTAATAATAAATGATAAACAAAATTACATATTTTAAATTTGATAACATAATTATTTTTTCAAACAGAAGGATCAATAAAATAAAGAAATTTTAAGGTGTTTTAGATTAAAAAGGATTAAATTAAAATTGAAACAAATTTAAATATAAATAATAGCCCCACAAAACTTTAAAAATAAAAATTTCAAATTATAAAACAACAAATTAATAATTACATCAATAATAACAATATTTATGCAATCAGTACATACTTAATAATTATAATTTATTACAATATATATTATTGTGGTTTGATAATTATATGAAGAATACATTAATTTGATTTTGGAAAATATTGAAAAAAAATTATTTTTATATTAATGTCATGTTTATGTCAAATGAGATATGTTGACATAAATCAGGAGTTATCAATGTAATGTTTTTTGAGTTTTTTGTCATTAGAGTAAGTGGGATTAAGGGAGTGACTGTGACAGTTAGTTGAAGGACAGTTTGAAAGCACATAAAAATAAGGATTATTATGAGAAAAAGAACAGTTACGGTTATTAGATGATAGGTTGCCAGGGCAAGGAAGTTTGACAAGAGATTGAAGAAAGTTTTTTTTTTTTTAAAGAAAAAGAAAAAACCAGTACCTGGAGAAAAAGTCACAAAAAAAACTACTACTAATGAATTTATTTTGGAAATAGCAGCAGCAATCGTTATTACCACTTTAATAATATGTATAATTATCGGAGCAGCGTATTTTTTTCATACTTCTAACCAAAGAAGAGTTTGAAGCACATGATTGAAATGACGACCAGCGGAAGTGGTCTGGTTTGAGGAGATAGGAATAGATAAGAGTAGATAGGAATAGATAAGAGTAGATAGGTTGTTCATTAGGTAAGTTTTTTTTCTGTAATAAAATTTTCTTGAAATTTTTTTTTAAATCAATAACATTTAAAATTAAAAATTTGAAATTTAAAATTAAAACTTATAAAAAATCATTTGAGCTAGCCGAGGTTTTGAAATTTAAACAAATTTTTTTTTATAATTATAAATTCAAACCATAATAAAATGACGCAACCAACGTGGGGCTCTATTAAAATTAAAATTT
Organism: Ophraella communa; assembly: GCA_035357415.1. Classification (NCBI taxonomy): domain Eukaryota; kingdom Metazoa; phylum Arthropoda; class Insecta; order Coleoptera; family Chrysomelidae; genus Ophraella; species Ophraella communa. Next base: position 21,153,222 of record CM068994.1, on the reverse strand, counting down.
AGAAAATTTTTTAATTAAAAATTGTAATAAGATATATGAAGAACACTCCCAAGTATTTTTTCAATTCATAAATTTAATCATATCTTAATTTAATAAAAAAAAATGTCTGAGTTAGAAAATGATGAAGTATGCAGAAATAATATTGGAGAAGGAGATAAAGATGACGAGGGGGGCAGTTTGGATCAGGAAATGCAATTTAAGGGATTTGAAAAAGAAATAACAGAAGATAAATCAGATATGAATAATGAAAGAATAGTTGTACATCCAGAGGAAAATACAGGGGAAATAAATGTAATGGATATATTACAAAAGATGATGAATAAAATGGATATGTTGCAAAAGATGATGAATAATATGGATGGTATTAAAAAAGAAGTTAAGATAAATATGGATGGTATTAAAAAAGAAGTCAAGATAAATATGGATTGTATTAAAGAAGAAATAAAAGAAGCAAATAAAAGTTTAGAAGAAAAGTTGGACAAAAGATGTAAAACTTTAAATGTAAAGATGCAGAATATAGAGTTGGAGAATAAGAAAATAAGAGAAGAAGTACAAAGGACTGAAAAAAAAGTAATAGAAAGTCAAAAATTAGCAGGAGGATTGGAAAATAGAATCGATAAAATGAATGCAGAAATAAGAAGAGATATTGACAATATCTGTAATAACGCAGTGGAAAATAAATGGATAGAAGTAAATGAAATATTAAAAGAAAGTATTATTGATAAATGTAAAGATTTGGTAAATAAAAATAATGGAAAAGTTTATGATGGATTTAAAAAAGAACTTTATAGAATTGAAGATAAATACATCAGACACATAAAAGAAGTTAAAGAGGAAATAGTGCAAAGGTTGGACCAAGAAAAGAGAGAAAATGATTAAGAAAAACTAAACATCAGAGGTATTATTAATGAAAATTATGAAGAGATAAGTAGAGAAAGGATCCATATTATTGGAGGAAATTTGAATCACAATCTTAAATTTTATGGTGATGATAATAAAGTTCATCCTAAGATTTTTCTTCGAAGTTTGAAGAATAGGATAAAAGGAATTAGAAAAATAGAAGATATAAAAGAGGTTATTAGAGGAACTATGATAGGAGAGGCATATGTATGGTTTACAAGTAAAGAAGATGTAATAGGTAGTGAAGAAGTATTTAAAAAATTATTTTTAGAAAAATATTGAGGGGAGATACAGCAGGAAAATTGTCGAGAAAATTTATATTTTGGAAAACATAGAGAAGGCAATAAACATTTACATGCTATGAAGTTACATGTGGAGGCTCAATTTTAAGAACCAAAAATGAGAGAAGAAGAAATTGTTCGTTATTTGGCAAGACAATATGAAAATAGAATAAAAGAAACTATAATTTTGAGTGATATAAAAACAATGGAACAACTGAAATTATTTAGTGAGAATCGATAAGGGAATGTCAGAGAGGAATTATAAGCATACAAATCGGAGGGATGATATAAGAGGTAGATATGGACAAAATTACCGGCAAGGAGTAAATGAAAATCAAAATTATAGAAGATATGAACAAGGAAGAGTGAATCAAAATAGATCTGAAAATGGAAGAAATAGAGATAACCTTAATAGAAGAGAAGAAAACATAGGAAATAATTATAGACAGCATGAACAAGGTAACATAAATTATTATAATAGGGGGGAAAGAAGAAATTATGGTAATGGTAATCAAATAATAATTCTCGGAGAGAATTTCATAATAGAAATGAGGATAATCAAGTAATAAGGAACGAGGAGAGAAGTAATAATTACAGGGAAAATTATAGAAGCTCGCCAGATAGAACTATAGAAAACAATATGAATAGAAGAGTGAATGTTGTTCAACAAAGAGAAAATAAAAGAATGGATACAGAACCGGAAGTTTCCAATTCCACATTGGAACAACAAATTTTTTCTTAAATCACGATCTCAAAAACTGTAAATATGAACATCCAACAGTGTTCATAAATTTAGAAGAAGAAGAAGTAAAAATTAATAAAACTAGTAGTAGTAGTAGTTTAAAATTTATTCAAGCCAAATTATTAAATGCGTTTGAGGGTCCATACAAAATAAATAAGGTAGGAATTAATAGTTATGAATTAATAGATCTAAACAATTTGAAAATTAGAGGTGTTTTTCATATTTCTGATTTGTATCTGATTTATGAAAATACAGATTAAAATTTACAAAAAATTAATTTAAAAAGATTTGTTTAAAATAAGATTTATAAAATAATAACTTTTGGCAAATTGAATTTGCATTAGGTTAATTATAATTTATATAAAGATTGTTGGTTTCAAATAATATTTATTTAATAAATATAATAGGTGGAAAATTGAATTTTTAAAAAATTTTATACATAAAATTGTTATAAAAATTAAATTGGGGGGAATTATTGTGGTTTGATAATTATATGAAGAATACATAAAGGTGATTTTGGAAAATATTAAAAAAAAATTATTTTTATATTAATGTCGTGTTTATGTCAAATGAGATATGTTGACATAAATCAGGAGGGGATTAAGGGAGTGACTGTGACAGTTAATTGAAGGACAGTTTGAAAGCACATAAAAATAAGGATTATCATGAGAAAAAGAACAGTTACGGTTATAAGATGATAGATTGCCAGGGAAAGGAAGTTTGACAAGAGATTGAAGGAATTTTTTTTTTTTTTTGAAGTGGAAGTGGTCTGGTTTGCCTTTTCTGTTTCAACGAAGTATAGCACGTCAAATCCAGCTGGTTGAAATAATCGGGCAAGGACGTTTTAGTAGAGTGTGAAAAGAAAAGTGGAGAGACAATCCAAAACAAAGACATTAAAACGAATTTAGTTAAGGTTAGTAATAAATTTAATTAAAAGTAGATAGGAATAGATTAGAGTAGATAGGGTGTTCATTAGGTAAGTTTTTTTTCTGTAATAAAATTTTCTTGAACAAAAAAATTTTTTTTAATTTATTTTAAATCAATAACATTTAAAATTAAAAATTTGAAATTTAAAATTAAAACTTATAAAAAATCATTTGAGCTAGCCGAGGTTTTGAAATTTAAGCAAAATTTTTTTATAATTATAAATTCAAACCATAATATATATATATATATATATGAAATGAAACCAGTAATATTGGGGTATGCAGCAATTAATAAAAGTAAACTCTTTATACTTTTTTCCAAGCTTTCGGAAAATTTATTTCCATTTTCAAGGAATGTATACGAGGATTATAAATAAACTACCTTTACATATATATATATATATATATATATATATATATGTCAAGGGGTGTTTGTGAGGACAACAAAAAAAACGGTATACATTATCTATATATTTGATATATAATCATGTATATTGGTATACATCGATATTCAATAAATATTTTTAATTTAGGGTGATTTTTATGTATATTGGTGGTTACGAGGACAATTACTTTTTTTAAGTTTATCAGTATATACATTTCTAAATTTTTCAAAAAATGTAGGTTTAAATTATTTATTGACTTAATAAATTATTATTTTGGGTTTTTATATACTGGAATTGTTTTTATTAACAGCCTAGTTGAGAGAGGTGAAGTTTCATCTTACTGAAATGTTAAAAGAAGGGAAAGAAGATATTAAAAATCTCTTTAACCTGTGCCTACATAAGGGAGAAATACCTGAAGATTGGAACGATAAGTCTTAAAATTCTGCTATTTAAAAAAGGAGACAAACAGGATTTAAAAAATTACAGACCAATCTCACTACTGTCGCAAAGTTATTCATAAGAATAATTAACAGCCAGATTACGAATAAAATAGATTCATATCAACCAGTAGAGCAGGCAGGATTAAGCAAGGAATGCAGCAAAACAGAATATTTCGTAACAATCATGACACTAACAGAGAAAGCTAACGAGTATCACTTATATCTGGACTTAGGGTTCGTTGACTATTAGAAAAACTTCAATAGCGTTGAAAGCTATAAATAACTGTAGATTAAATTCAAGATACAGAAGGCTAATACATAATATTTACAAGAATACAACAATGACAATACAATTACAAGAAGCCACAAAACATATACCAATTATGAAGGGAGTGCGACAGGGAGATGTTATTTCTCCTATATCGTTCACATTGTCCTTTAGACGAAGTCTTTAGAGCATTGGAATGAGCAAACAGGAGAATAAATATAAATGGAAAGAAACTAAACCACCTGAGATATGCAGATGGTGGGTGTAGTAGCATCCATTTTCGAAGAACTACAAACTATGCCAACGGAACTAGTCGAGGAATCTGAAAAAATGGGCTTAAAAAGAATTACACCAAAACAAAACCAATGACAACCACTCAAGATAATAGTAATATTGAAATATTGAAATTGGCATTTTAAAGGGTGGCTGACAGGGTAGTATGACATAAAAGTTTGTATGTACCAATGGCATAAACGGATGTGTATACCCTCGGACGTCGCCCTCAGGGCATAAACATCTATTTATACCCTTGATACATAAATAACTATAAGGCACTCAGTGCCATAAAGTGATTTTAAGGCACTCAGTGCCTTAAAGTAATATTTTTAAGGCTTCTATGGAGTGCTAAGAACGGCATTTTTAACAAGTTTGTAGATTAAAAAAATATATTTAAATTTTTAACTTTAGCACCCTGTAACTTTTTTTGTGTGCACTATTGTATATAGGTGAGTGGGGTTCAATCAACATATTTTTGACCCCAGAATCTGTGGTATAATTTATGAACATTCTTTTCGGGACACGTACAATGGGAATATGTTACTTTTCTCTAATATTATATGGTGGCGAATTACTTGTAACTATCAAGTAATGTTCAATGAGAGGCGGGCTGGAGGCTGCGTAACAAGTTTTGCATAAAAGTGTAAATGAAATTACACCACAAAGTAGGTGAAAATGTTCACAACAGATACTTTTGCAACTTAAGCTTGCTCGAACTAGATAACTTGTCTATGCAGGGAACTACAACACTCACGTGAGCCTCCGATCTTGCAACGTGCATATTATGTAGTATTTAAACAGTAAATAAGTATAACAATAGGTGTACAATAAATAAAATATTTATAGTTTTTACAGAAGAATGTATTGGTGAGAACTATAACTCATAATAGATATATGTATTTTTTTTAATAATCAATTTTACTCACAAAAACACAAGATATGTTTAAAAAACTTTTTCTGTAATTTTAAAAAAATAATGGTAGTTATGAGGACATTATAGTTATATACCTTTTTTGTGTAATGGTGTCTATGAGGACAAAAAAAAGAATGATTTGTTTATAACTGTTCATCCCAGTTAGTATTGTAAAAACAACTAAAGTCGTAAGATGTACGTTCTTGTTGAATTTGAAGATGGGATTTATTCCATTTGTAATAAATGTATTTTAACATATATTTTTCGAACGAGTCAATTATTCCCAGATAATTTAAAAAATTATTGTTAAAAATTATAAACATTAGTGATAGGAAATTTGTTTGAGTTAGTATTATGATTTATATGTTATTTTAAAATTTAATTTATATTCTAAATAATGTCAAAAATATGAAACCATTGTTGCCAATCTAATAATTTTAAAATTACTAGATTGTTTTCTTTTCGACACGAAAAAGAAAAAAATGTAAACAACGTATCCAAAAGTTCACAGTGACGGGGACGGGGAATACGCCACATTATTAGAAACGTCACTGTCGCCATTGTTAGAGATAGGTCAAAGTATTTTATCCAAACCAACTTTTGCCTTATAGTAGTTAATTTGCATTGGAGATTTTTATATTATATATTTTCATGTATTTTCTTGTTTATGAGTTATTATAGTGCTAAATAGACACATTATTATAGTTAAGGAATATTTCGCGTCGTATTTAAAGAAGTTTTATTTGTTTTATATAAAAAAGTTTGCTTTTGAGGTTAAGTAATATTATTTTTATTTTTTCTCACCCCAGAACAAAATAAAACTTTTTTAAATATAACTCAAATATTCCTTAACGATAATAATGTGTTAATATAGCACTATAATGTCAAAAACTCTACAAAAAATAAGAAAATGCACAATACAAAAAACTTCAATGTAAACTAACTACCGTAAAGCCACAGTTTGTTTGGATAAAATTCTATGACTTATGTCAAGCTATGGCGACAGTGACGTTACAATAATTTGGCGTATTGCTAGTCGTTAGACGTTCCCATAAGACTTCAAATCCCTTTAATTACGTAGCTTGTCAGTACTGCAAAGGGTTTTTTAAAATCGAACATTTGACACCACGCAAAAACATGTTTCAGTTATAATGTTAAGAAAAATCGAACATGAAATTACAAAAACATTGAAATTACTCTTAACTTAAAATTAAAAACTCCTATTGAATATATATTACATTTGTAAAATTTTTAAAAAAAGTGTATCAAGTGAATTGTTTAATTTTTATAAATATTTTTTTTATAAATTAGTTCATCTCTTACCTCATTACAAACTAAAAACTAAAAAAATAAGCAAACATTCAAATGCATCAAATTATTGTTAGGCATTTATTAACTGTTGTCAATGCAACTAATGACATTACATAAACACAGGTACTATCGATCTCAGAATAGCATATACATTTTCAAACTCAAATGGCTTGCATTGAATTCATTTTAAGGATGGCCTATTTATTGTGTATAACCAATCACGGTTTAAATAATAATAAATTTTAAATCAGTCAAACAGTTGTCCACGCCCACATCTTTAATGTTACACAAAGAGGGATGATATTGGGTGAGGGAAGAATGCAGCATAAGGTATTCTATTGACAAATTGCCTATAAATACGGTTTTATTTGTTTTTTATTGCAACCTTTTTACTGATTCCTTTTTTGTGACAAAGTTGGTTATTTACACGGATTTTGAATTTTGTTTAGTGATTTTTTATTACGACGTACTTTGGCTATTGACACGGATTTAGAATTTTGGTTTTTGATTTTAACTATTTACTGGATTTTCTTTTTTTACGACGACATTGGCACGGATTTTGGTTTTCTATTTAACTATTGTCTTGTGATATTTTAATTTTAAGATATCAAATATAATATTAAGATTTAGACTTGCGCTTTTCACTAATTTCTTTGTTTTTTTCCCCTTTTCACCTAAATTAAAAAAGAAAGCATCATTACATTTGAAATTTCCGAGAAAAATAAAAAAATAATCGACTTTTTTACGTAGAACTCCCTAGCGGAGACAAAATTATTTAATTTTGGATTTTTGTTATGCATCTGATTAAACAGAAGAAACTCTTTTAAATGATGCCAAAATCATTGTAATTGGTTAAAAAAGCAAAAAAAAAAGTTATATGACATTTGTTTATAACAAGTTTGAACCTTCCACCACCCCCCTATTTGAATAGTATTGGCAAAAAGTCCCCAATCTCTTCTCTCATCATCTCTCATCTCTCATCAAGATTTAAAAAATTGTATTTTTAGTATACCTTTAGTACACCTCTTTCGGAGATAATCACAATATTATGTTTTTGAGTGTTCGTTGCACCCCGTAGCGGACGACTTTCAAACTTGACAAATATCTTCAGCAATTTTTCATGATCGATTTTGTTATACACTTTTTTTTTCCTTTATGTTGTAATAAACTACATGCAGACCTTAGTCGGACACCCTATATATAAAATTTTATTACAATTAGTTTATTCGTTTATTTTTAATTATTTTTTAAAACCCTTACTTAACATAAGCCAATAAGTTTAATATATTAAAAAATAAAAAGCATTGATCTTAGGTATAAATGTTTTTGCCAATATTTGTTTAAATGTAATATGTATTTCTTTTTTTAAAAACAATTATTTCGGAACAACACCACAGAACATAATAAATCAAAGAAAAAAATAATTAAATATGTGTTTATTTTATAACCTTTCAATTAATAGATTTTGTTTCACGTTAATAGTGTTAGAATAAACATAACCTACAATAAAAATTTGTGTCTTGCTAAACACCAATTGGTAATTTTATAAAAATGTTCTTACTTGCACCACTCGATATAAAACTATTACGGGGACAGTCCTCTTAACTACCACTTGATATAAAGGGCTTATGAAGACAGTCCTCATATCCACCAACTGTCCTGGTATAAACCATTACACCCCAAATATTGTCCTTACAAACACCCCTTGATATATATATATATGTATATATATATATATATACATATATACATATATATATACATTTATATATATATATATACTGGTTTCATATATATATATATATATATATATATATATAACCTAACCTAACCAATTGTCGGCCCTAAGATCAACTAATCTAGGTGACCAGTTTTTTTTAAAGAAAATTTGATTGTCACTATATGATAAGAATTGTCAGGATATTAATATTTTTGGAGAGAATTGTCAGATTGTTATTTAAAAAGTTTAACTCTTTAATTAAATATTTATGATAGAGTAAGGAGCATTATTTTCAAAGAAAGAACAGTAATTGTTAATGAGAAGAAAAGAATATAAATAATTCCAGAAGTTTTAAAAGTAAATATAGGAAAATATTCCATAGGGTAATTTCGAAATTAAAATTCCGTTTGGCGACAACAAAGTAGAAAAACCATTAGAAATTCTAAATTAAATACCAGAGAGGAGACAGTAGTCCAAGCCGTGTACAAAAGAATCCCCAGAGGAGGGAAATAAAGTGAAGATAGAAGGAAGCGACCGCTAGTAAAGAAAGCATTCCAATAAACTGAAGAAGATAAATAATAGTAAATTTTGTATATTATTATATTTGTTTTAGGTAACCTTCAACTGAGTCCACCCTGAGATTGTATTTAGTTTGATAGTGGGGTCGACGAGTGCGCATCTTCGACGGCCCATATCAATACATTGTATTAAACATTCTTATTTTTGGTTTTGGAGAGAAATCTTATTTATTGCTTGTTTAATTGGAAATAGAACCTACTTTTTCGTCTGTTGTTATTATTATTCTAAAATATTTAAACTGTTGAATTTTCATTTGTTCCACTTTAATTTCTATCTTGCGTGGTTCTTTTGCGATCATCATACGTTTAGTTTCGTCCATATTTATTTCTAGTTTGTATCTCCTAAGTTCCTTGTTCCATACTTTAAGGTTATGTTGCTTTCTACCTTATTTTCCACAAGCACGATGTTATGCCCCGACACTAGCTGATTTATATTTATCCTGTTCATATTCTGATATCCGCATGTTGTTTTCTTTCTTTTATTTATACATTTTTTTATTACTTCTCCCCTTACCACATTGAATAGATATAGACTCAGAGTTTATCCTTGTCGTACTTCCTGATACGCTATTATTCGTTTATGTATAATATTTGGTGGTTTTTACAGACTTTAAATCTTTGCCATAAGATCTTTACTTACTTTGTTCTTTTTTAGAATCTTTCAGACATAATTTCTGTTGACTTTTTTTTCTAGGAGCCGTCCGTGCGTCGGTTCTACTTCAGCTTCTTGGACTTTTTGAGTATTCCCTGTATTTAACTACGACATATCCAGTTCCCTTTATGAGTTTATACAGGTACTTTGCTGGTTGGTGATAGAAGTCTTCTGGGGTGATTTGGGATTTCTCATATAGCATCTGCCATCTGTAATGTTGAATCATTGCAGTAGAGAGGTTTCCTAGTTCTGCAAAAAAATTAGTTTGGATTTCGACTGCCCTTCAAATAAAATATCTTTGCCCAATTGAATTATAATTTGGAGCTATATTCAGATGGGTGTGTTGATTTAATAGTTATTAAAAAATTAAGATGTGGCTATTTACAACAATAAGTACGCCAACAGTCACAGTATAAGAGACCACTGGATATAATTAATACCAGTTTTCGATTCTGTCGCAACGTAGTTAAAGCATTTTCATATAATTTTTATAGCTCCTTTATTTAATATCGCCATCCTTATTGCATATTAAAATGACAATAATATGTTTATGTTGGCTTGCTACTTGCTGCATATTTGTGAATGAGTATTGGTCAGCTAGTCCATTTATTTGCAATAACATCAATTTTATTTGGATTATCATCTAGTTCTAGAGCTTCTGGCACTTCATTATATACATATACAAACATGAGTGGGACACCATTACCATAAATAATTATTCCAGTTTTAACACGATGCTTGGAAAATTTTGATTTCAGTAGTTTCATTTTTAAATCTAATTTTGAACACTTCTAGCATGAAAATTTGGCGTTATTGTTTTATGATCACTATTCACAATGATATAATGTAGTAACCTTATCTACAATAAAATGGGGAGGGTTATCTTTTGGAGGAGATATAATTGCAAGATGAATTGTACAGGGTGAAATTTTGAAATTATTTCTAATTTTGTTCAAGATAGTAAATACATAAAATACTTGCCGTAATTGATTTTTTAAATTAATACAAATGTTCAAAATTTTCTCCACCTTGTTGTTAGCAATAACAGAGTCTCCTATAAAAGTCGTCCCGAACTTTGTTTAAAGTTTGCGGTGAAATAGCCCGTATTTTTGTAGTTATCATTTCTTTGAGGTCTGCAATGCTAGTTGGCTGTGTTGCATATACTTTGTTCTTGAGATAACCCCACAGAAAAAAATCAAAGGGCATAAGGTCCGGCGATTTGGCTGGCCACTCGATAGTACCTCTTCGTCTAATCCATTTATTGGGGAAAATTTTATTCAAGTAACTTCATGGAATTAAAGCATAATGGGGTGTTGCTCCATCCTGCTGGAAGCAGCTATTTTCATGCGGTAGGTTCGGATCTATTGCGTGGGATATAAGTTGGCCAACTCACGAACACTTTCGTCTATAATCATAATATTTTTCAGCTGTCAAATTTCCATCTTCAAAAATAGAACCAATAATATGATCACCAATAATATCTGCCCCAACTTTTGAGGATACTGAGTATGTGTCTCACGCATCCAATGAGGATTCCCCTCTGATCAATATCTACAGTTTTGTCTGTTTACTTCCCCGTTCAATGTGAATGTTGATTCATCGGAAAAAAATAATTGTACTAACAGTTATTTAAGTTCTGTTTAATTTATTCATAAGTCTTCACAGAAATCCATTCTACGATCTGGATCGTCTTCTTGCATAAAAGTCACACCTCTAGAAATTTGTCTGGAAGACCGACTTCTCATAGAAGTGACATAAAAAGAGGTGTTAACTCATGTGCATTAGCTGAACATGTTCTCAGGCTATTGTTCTATTAGGCTACCCACAACCGGAAGGAGAATTTATTTTGGATACAGATGCCAGTAATGTCGGAATTGGAGGAGTCCTTTCACAGATTCAAGATGGACAAGAGAGAGTCCTGGGTTATTTTAGTAAAGTGCTCTCCAAACCTGAGCGAAATTACTGCGTTACGAGAAGAGAACTTCTGGCAGTTGTGAAGTCTGTGGAACACTTCTACCAATATCTTTATGGAAGAAAATTCTTAATCCGGACGGACCATGCAGCCCTAAAATGGCTAATGCAGTTTAAGAACCCTGAAGGTCAAATTGCCAGGTGGATCGAATGACTCCAAGAGTACGACTTTAGGATCGAACATCGAGCTGGGATAAGTCACAGAAATGCAGACTCCCTTTCCAGAAGACCGTGACCGGAAGAGTGTTCTCACTGCAGTAAGACAGAATTAAAAGAAACTGCAATACTACGAACAACTGTAGTTAACGACGACTGGGCACCTACTAGAATTAAAGAAGAACAAGATAATAATCCTGTTTTAAAGAAAATGAGAGAATGGAAGATAAAAGATCGTCGACCTACTTGGCAAGAAGTGTCAAAATTCTCTACAGTCCTTAAATCATATTGGGCCCAGTGGGAGTCTTTCATTTTGGAAGGCGATTTATTAAAGAGAATAATTGAAAATGATGACGGTTCCGTTAACAGAAAGCAATTAGTTATACCAAAGAGTAGAATAGCCGAAGTACTACGACAGTTACACGACAGTCCATCAGGAGGTCATCTTGGTGTTAAGAAAACCCTGCAGAGAGTGCGTGAAAGGTTTTATTGGATGAATAGTTCCGATGATGTTAAGGACTGGTGTAAGAAGTGTACCATCTATGCTGCTAGTAATGGACCTCAGAAAAGAGGAAAGGCTCCCATGAAGCAATATAACGTTGGTAGCCCATTTAAGAGAATTGCTTTAGATATTGCTGGACCGTTCCCCACTACTGAGAATAAGAATAAATACATGTTGGTGGTAATGGATTATTTTTCGAAGTGGGTTGAAGTCTACGCCATTCCAAATCAAGAGGCAGCAACTGTCGCAGACGTGCTAGTAAAGGAGTTTATTTGCCGATATGGAGTGCCCTTGGAGATTCACAGTGACCAAGGAAGGAACTTCGAAAGTCAACTCTTTCAAGGAATTTGCGACATTTTAGGAATGAAGAAAACAAGAACTACAGCATTGCACCCACAATCGGATGGAATGGTAGAACGCATGAATAAAACCATTGGCAAATATCTATCAAAAGTAGTATCCAATCACCAAAGGGACTGGGACCAGTATATTTCGCTCTTTGCAATGGCTTATCGATCCGCCGTCAATGAACCAACAGGTCAAACACCAGCAAAAGTCTTGTTTGGACGTGAGATGAGGTTACCATGCGACCTCGAGTTTGGATGCCGACCTGGAGAGGATATAGCTGGAGAAGACTATGTAATCCAGTTACGAAGAAAAATGGACGACATGCATGATTTGGTTCGCTCCCATCTTCAAGTTGCCAGTGACAGGATGAAGAAACGGTATGATACCCAAGCTATAGAGGGATGTTTTTAAGAAGGTGACAAAGTCTGGCTCCATAACCCAAAAAGACAGAAGGGGTACTCACCAAAGCTACAACAATCTTGGGAGGGTCCATACATCATCAAGAAAAGAATCAATGACGTCATATACCGTATAATACAGACCCCGAATAGAAAACCTAAGGTAGTACACCGAAACCGACTGGCGAAATTTGAAGGAGATCATGACCAGGAAGAAGAAGTCGTAAATCAAGTCCAAGATACACCCGACCTTGCTTTCGAAGAATTTATGGGTGCATATGGGGGTACTGGGAAAGCTAGATACGGCGTGACTATTGAGAAACAGCAAGACCTGTTCACACTTCCTGATGACTACTCATTGGCCCATAGCGTTTCCGCCACTATCAGCGACGGCCGAGGATTAGCGTCTGTCTTTCGAAGGAAGTTTTGTCGATTGTCAGAACTTCGAAATCAGTTACCAGCCACTGGGAAGGCTTTGATACTTCGAGATGACTCCCGTTGCCTTTTCTATCTGATTACCAAGAATACCTACCAAGACCAGCCCACTTATCGAAATATATGGGAATGATTACTTAACTTGAGAGAGCACGTATTGGAGTCCAACATACAGAAGCTAGCCATGCCGAAAATAGAATGCAACTCATTGGATTGGAGGGTCATCCGAAATATGGTGGAAGTAATCTTTCAAGATACCGAAGTCCAAGTGTTGGTATGCAGCCATTCGCCCCGTGTCCAGCTGACATCAAAGACCATTCCATGTTATTTCCATGCAACTGGAAATTGTAGACGAGGATTCAGTTGCAAGTTTTCCATCCAGTTTCAATTCCTTAAAAGTTCCAGGAGGAACTATCCCTTAAGGAGGGGGCAATGTTGTGCGAGTACGCCCCTGGCGCTATGACCCAGATGACGCGAGAATATTCGAGAATATACGGCGCTTGATGAGCGAAGTGGGGAATCTTCAAGACGATTTCCAGAATAGACTGGAATATGCTCGACAATATTTACCTATATAAAGGACCGATTTGAATATTTTGAGTTAGTTAGTTAGTAGTATGTTGTGAGATAAATGCGATTAGAAATATCGTCTTATATAAATTAAAGTATTGTAAATAAATTGTATTATATAAATTAAACAGTGTTAGTGATTTAAATAGTATAAAAATAAATTAAAAAGACTAGTAAAAATAAATAAACGTTACAATATAAATAATTCCAGAAGTTTTAAAAGTAAATATAGGAAAATATTCCATAGGGTAATTTCGAAATTAAAATTCCGTTTGGCGACAACAAAGTAGAAAAACCATTAGAAATTCTAAATTAAATACCAGAGAGGAGACAGTAGTCCGTGTACAAAAGAATCCCCAAAAGAGGGAAATAAAGTGAAGATAGAAGGAAGCGACCGCTAGTAAAGAAAGCATTCCAATAAACTCAAGAAGATAAATAATAGTGAATTTTGTATATTATTATATTTGTTTTAGGTAACCTTCAACTGAGTCCACCCTGAGATTGTATTTAGTTTGATAGTGGGGTCGACGAGTGCGCATCATATATATATATATATATATATATATATATATATATATATATATATATATATATATATATTGTAATGTTTTAAAATAATAATAAATATAACTTACCCAAAATATAACTTGAATTGAAATAAACTATTAAACAGGGATGTTATTTTCAAATCTTTTCATTAAATGATCAATACACCAAAAATTTCTTTATTAGAACCAATCCAGAAAATCTTAATTCACACAAGAACACAAAAACTATCTTGATAAAATGATTTCATAAGAATGAGCACTAACACCAGTAGTCGATCCAAGAATCAAAGTCCAAGATACTATTTTGTTTAAGCTAAAAATAAAAAATAAATAAGTATTAGAATATGTTAATAATGAATCATAAGAATACAATATTAGTAAGATTAAAGTAGTATTAAAGTATTAAAGATTATTAGTAGATTAAAATCCAAATAAGTTATAATTAATGTTAAAAATAATAAGTTCAATAATGTTTTTTTTAATAGGTAGTTATAAAATGAGAACAAGTAGGTTTAGGTTATTTAAATTTATCATATAAAATAGAGATTATTCAACTGTATTCAGTTAGTAATATAAGATACAAAATTTAAACCTCAACAAACTAATTTTAGATGTTAGAGCAAAATAAATAAATCATAGACAATGATTATAATTTGATAAATAAATTTTACTTACCCCAAACAATATTTTCAAATTCAATTAAGCATCAAGTGATGAGTCCTGTATTATGATGTATCGGATGACAGTACAAGTCCAGTACTTCCTATTTTCTGGTACATCTCAGATTTGATAAAATACAATACTTGAGTCAAAATCTAAAAATAAAGATATTGAAATATATTATATGAAAGAATAAAACTGTAAGAAAGTGATGTTTTTGTTTACAAGCTAAGACTGTTTAATTAAAGCTTAGTCAAGGACATTATGAATGATAAATTCAATGAAAAACACTGTAAATAGTGAAGTGATGATAAAAAACTTGCGGATTATAAACTTAAAAGATGTGCTTGTAGTGGAAAGACATTAAACTTAATATTAGATGATTAATTGATATTACTATTTGTTATAATTGTATTTTGTTGTAAGGTAATTAATTTTAAGTCGTTCTTTGATGATTTTGGATGTTATTAATTCGTTTATTTGATAAATTTTGTATTTGAATCGTTATGACGTAGTAAATTTAAAATGTAAATAAAAGATAAGATAAGCGGTGTCATTAAAAATAAAAGCTATCTAATCATATTAGAATACGTAAATTTTCAGTTTTTGTTAAAACTATTGGCCAAAAAGAGATATTAGCTCATAATTGTTAAATTTAATATTGATAATTGTCAAAATGGCCGACATTGTTTACTCCGTAAAGTCAGCTGTTTTAATAAGGAAAAATTGATTTTAAAATTCTAAAAATGTTAATTTGTAATGAAATAAGTTACACAGATTTGATTTGTAACAATTATAAGGTCATAAAGTGTCTAATTAAAAAGTCAATTTTTTAAAAATTTGATGTAAGTGGGGTTATGAAAAACAAAATACGCTCGAAAAGGCAGCCATTATGGGATTTTTTGTACGAGGGTATATAAGCCCTTGGAAAAGGAAAATCGGGAGCATTCTAAATTCATCAAAAGGCCAATCCACGTCAATCTATTTTAAAATTATCATAAATCAATGGCCGACTATTGTTAAAAATAAAGATGGCCGCATAATAATCTATGTATAAGTTAAAACGAATTTGTAAACTACTAATAATTGGAAATGGGATTTTTATAATAATAAAAACTATATACATGAATTAAAATAAAAATTTTATTCTACTAACCTTGTGATCTAAAACATTGGACGTCTGGAGAAGCAATTAAATTTTCTAACAATTTTTAACATGGTGAGAACGAGATAACTGTTCTGGAAGTACTCGAAATCCAAGCATCCAATCATTGATGGTCCCATGTGTCTAAAATATCCCGTATGAGGAGCCGGAAATGGAGTAGCTCAGCACTATACACAATCAACAAGTGAAATACGGTATGTTTTTTGATATCACCTATTACATTCACTTTCACAATACCTATAAAGTTTGTAAAAATAGATTTCAATATCTTTAAACCACTATTTTGATATAATTTCGATTTTGAATAAAGAAACTGCTTAAACATCTTGTTAATACTAATGCACGCTATCTCCTACCTCTCAGTTTGCTCTTTGAAAATAACAGTAAAATATCACGTGTTCTTTTATGCGTGGGCAAATGCGCACGAAAAGACCATAATCGCATCATTCAGTAAGTATAGGGTATATTAAAATTTTGGTAAAATAAGTAAAATAAATAGTTTCATTGTTGGATTTTATTGTTTTTTGAACCGACTTCTGTTGATAAGAGTCTTTTATATTTTGAAAATTGATTTAAGTATACCAAATCTAAAACTATAATAATAAAATTTCATATTTAGAGTTTGAGAATAATTTTTTTTTAACAATATAATGGTAACAAAATAAAGAGATTTTGAGGTGTTTTGAGATAAATAAATACAGAATAAAATTGAAAAACAAATAAACATAAATTATTGCCCCACAAAACTTTAAAAAAATTAAAAAATTTAAAAATATAAAAACAATAATTTGATAACAACATCAATTTAAACTATATTTATACAATCTTTAATCTTCTTTAATTGTAATTTAT
Source organism: Ophraella communa (assembly GCA_035357415.1). Lineage (NCBI taxonomy): Eukaryota > Metazoa > Arthropoda > Insecta > Coleoptera > Chrysomelidae > Ophraella > Ophraella communa. The sequence goes on along the minus strand of CM068994.1, from coordinate 21,136,224 downwards.
TACAATATATATATATATATATTAAACCAGAATTTTTGGGGTAAACGGCAATGTTTTTTAAGAAAACTCTTTTACTTGTTTTCCAAGCTTTCGAAATACATTTATTTCATTTTCAAGGAATAAGTGTGAGTTAAAACAAAATTGGTGTTAACAACTTGGTAAATATAACATAAAAAAACTATTTTAACTTTAATTTGAAATTTAAAAAAATTTTTAAGTCAAATTATTTATAAAACAAAATAACGTCATAAAATTAGTAAACAACTTAATTGCTTACGATAAAATTTAATAATAAAAGAGTAGAAAATAATAGGTTATAATTTGATTTCTTCTTTTATAAAAAATGTGAATTTTGATTAAAATTTACTAAATATTTAATTGTTCTATGATAAAAAATAACGATATCTTATTCTTTTTTATAATTTTGAATTAAGCTTTTAAAATGTCATTTAAAATTCAAAAAAATAAAAATGTCAAATAGATGTCATGAATTTTAGGTATTATTTAGATCTTTATTTGTATGTTTATCCAAAGATAGCAGATAATAATAAATGTCACTCAAGTTTTTATGGTCACTTTTTTTATTCATAATATCATTCTCTTGTGATATAGATGACATTTCCAAAAAAGTCTTTTTTAGTGTTAAATTGTATATCTAAAATATTAACAGAAGCATAATCAATAAGATGGTCATTATTTATGGAATGTTTAGCCAATTCACATCTTTCAGGATGTAACCTTGTATCACTCTTATGTAATGATAAACGTTGTTTTAATCTTTGGCCAGTTTGACCTATATATTTTTGGTCGCAAACAGAACAAGGAATACAATATACTACATTAGATAAGTCTAAAATTGGAGTTGTATCTTTTACTTTACTGAAAATGTTTTTTATGGTAAGACATGTTCTACTGGTAATTTTGATATTATTTAATGGTTTAAAAACTCTACTTAATTTGGATGAAATTTCTCTAATATATGGTAAAGATATATATAATTTTGTATTATTAGTTTGGATTTCTGAATCTTTATTATTATTACGATCATTCGGTACTCCAATGGGAGCTTCCATCTCTCCAATTATTTCTTGCTATGTAATGGATAATTTATTAGATACTGTTATTATCGTATTACCTTTTAATTTAATTTTTGTTAAAAAATATGTGGATGACATTATTTTGGCATTACCTAAAGATGGTTTAAATGAACTTCTTTTTATATTTAATTCTTATGATCCTCATATTCAATTTACATTAGAAAAAGAGGACGTAGAACATAGTGTTCCATTTTTAGACACAAAATTTATTAGAAAAGATAACACTATTACTATAGATTGGTACAGAAAACCAATAAATTCTGGTAGAATTATGAATTTTTGGTCATATCATAAATTTTCGACTAAAATTAATTTAATAATGCAAATGAAAAAAAGAATTACATTGATTTCGGATCCTATTTTTCATAATAAAAATTTTAAAATTTTACATGAAATGTTTTTAGAAAATGGTTATCCGAATAAATTAATAAAAAATGTATTAAGTAATAATTCTTACAATATAAATACATATGATCAAAATAATAAAGAATTAGACATTCAAACCAATAATACAAAATTATATGTATCATTACCATACATTCGAGAAATTACATCTAAATTAAGTAGAAATTTGGGCGTCCTTGCAAGCAGTAAGCATGAATAAATAAAATTGATGATTTAAATAATATATAATCATAAAAACTTGCCATAGAGGGATGAGAGCCGACATGCGCACAATAATAATAAGATATACAAAAATGAAATGAATAAGGAGAGTTCGCTATAGCCTCAAAAATACTTACGGAAGAAAACTGAAAGATAAAAAGAAAAAGAAAAAAAAATACCAGGTGTTTAAACATTAAAATATCTGTGACGCAAGGAATTACATTTTTAAAAGTTCTTTATATTTTCTTTTAAAACTAGATATATTGAGATGAACAACTAAGCTCAGAAAAATTAATAAGTAAAACTTACCTCAATAACTTATAATAAAAAGGATATCTTAATAATTTTGATGTAATCATCAGCTACTTTGTCTTTATTTCATCTAAAGTATTCAATATAATAATCTTCAATAGTAAACATTCAAATAGATAAAGAATGTACTTGACAAATTTATCTTGGATAGGGTCCATGGTGTCAATCAATAACAATCCAAATATGTACAATTCCAATAACTAGTCCCAATTCATATAATAATGTACAATTGACATAGTTTTCTTTTGAAGTCAAAGTTGTAATATAAAATAAATAAAAATGGAACAAAATTAAAAAAAACCTATTAATCTTATTCATATATTTAACAAAGTAATGTGTAATTTTATGTAGTTAAGTGTTTAAATTTGTTTTATAAAATGAAGTACTTACCAGATTACAAGGAGACCAATAGTAGTCTTCGATATTGAATAACTATTCCAATAAATCATCACAACCTTAGATGTACCTTAAAAAGACCACAAAACAGTATAAAAAAATGTAACAAACAAAGTTAAATTCAGTGAACGAATTCTTATATCTAAAGTGTTGGACAGTATTAATTGAACTAATGATAAAAACATTTAAATAGTGAAAAGTGAAAGGACTATTTCAAACCATAATTAATAAACATTAATAAAGGACATATTATGTAACAAAACTGTATGTAGGAAAATTAAGTAAGTTTTTATATTAGTTATAAGCTGTGAATCTTTGGTAATATCAAGAGTTTTTTTTTAATCATGATTTCTAATAGTGGATACATAGTTCAAACAATAATCACTTAAAAGTTTAAATTTTAGTTCTTAGAGTTTAAATTAGTATTTAAAAGTTGAAATAGGATTGGTTTAATAGATTTATGAGTAATTTTAAGAGTAATCTATAGTTTTAACTCAAATTTTGAAAGAGTCGAATGAATTTGACAGCACTAAAAACAGCCTATTTCAAATCAAAATTTTAAAGGGAAAAAGTGGAATAAAAATACTATAAATAGATTTTTAGTAAATATAAGAGGATAAACTATCTTTATATTATCAAAGACATGCTCTAAAATGTAAAATCATTACCTCATTACTTGGAAATTTAGGTTATTTTTTGAAAAGATAAACAGTTGAAGGTAGAATTATAAGTCAATCTTGTCAACAACGGGCGAGACTATAAAAAGGCCAGGAAATCAATTATTCGCTCTTTTATCACTCTGGTTCCGGCTAAATTGACATCGAAGGTATCTAAAAAATTTTATTAATCAAAAGTTAATTTATGTTAAATTAAAACATTTAACATTAAAAATATGTGCATAAAAGTATTTTAAAAATATTAAATCACTTACCAAAGCAGTAAATTTAAGATAACAGATCCAGATTACAGTAGAATTTATTAGATTGCTTCTTGTCATCATTTCCATTACCATAGCCAACGGACATCTTGAATTGTAAGCTGTTCTTGTTCCCGAGAGGAGACGACCGTTGGAGCCGATTTGTGTTTCGGTATTTTCCGCCTGACGTGGACGATATTACGAAAAGACTTAAAGATACAAGGTACGTTTAATAGTTAAAGATTAATATTTTCGTTTTGTTACTGTGAATAATTGTTTGCACATCATTTTCATTGTTGTCATAACTAGACATTTATAATTTTAATGTAATAAGCATATGGGAATCAGTTAATAGTTTTTTGTACGTTTTATTCATGAACAATTGTAATTAAATTTAGTGTATTATATAAAAATTTTTAAATATTTAGTTTCTCTTGAATCCTACCCAAGATAAAGAGTCGGATTTAAAATTCAATCATAAAATAATTTGACTGAGCTAGTTGAAAAACTTTTATAAGGCGCCCAACTATATAAAACAAAAAAATAAATGAATTATTAGATCAGTAAAAACACTATTAAATATAAAATTAATTAAACAATAAACAAATAAAACCCATAATAATAAAAAAATCAACTAAATTAATCAACTATATTAACTAAATTTATCAAATAAACATTAATTAACTAGAGCAATTAAATAAATATAAAATTTTACAAAATTAAATCATCTCTAAAGATTTAAGTAAATCAGGAATATTATTGTGTACGTTGTATATTTGAAAAGAAAAAATATCTCTTAAACATAGTAGTACGATGTGCAGGAGGGGAAATCAATCCACGAGTTCTAATATTTACAATATGTACATCACTTCTAAACCTCCAGATATGCTGGAGTTAAAAAAAAAATAATTTTATGGAACATAGTAGCAGAATGAAGCTGACGTCTAGTTTTCATGTCGAACCATCTTGCCTGTATTAATTTGTGAGATATATGATCAAAGTTTCTGACCCTCAATGATAAATCTTAAGCAAGAATTTTGAACCTTTTGTATCCTTAATTCATCTAATTTTTCTGAACACGGCCGTAAACAAAATCACAGTAATTAAAAGGACTTAATACTAACTATCCTCCATCTCGTGACGATACTTACCAAAGAAAAGTACTACTGATTTGGAGGGATTTATAGATAAATTATGTTGTCTAGATTGGAACGCTAATAAATCTAAGTAAGAATTTATTTCATATTGAACCTGTACGTAATCCAAATGATCAAAAGAATATATTAATTGAGTATCGTCAGCGTAAAAATAACATTCACAATACTAAGAACAATTAATAACTGCACAGTTAAACTAAACTTCCACTATTTATTTGAAAAATTCGCTTTAGTTTAACTGTGCAGTTATTAATTGTTCTTAGTAAGATGAACTTCCAAAAAGTAGAGGTTAACACAATCAATAACATTCACAATGTTCCAAGCAAGAAGTGATATTCGCTGCATACAGTGAAAAAAGAACTGGTCCCAAGATAGATCCTTGTGGTACACAAGATATGAAGTTTGTTGATGACATGCCCGCGTCTGTTTCGACATATTGTTGTCTGCGATCAAGGTAATTTTTCAGAAAATTGATAGCACTATTTACCACAAAAATGAAGTATAGCCAGTAAGATTTCATGATTGATGGTATCGAAAGCCTTTGAATAGTCAAGCAGAACCAGTGCAGAAGTTTTGCCACAGTCAATATTCCTCAGCAACGTATCAGTAGCATCTAAAAGTGCTGTAGTACAGCTATATCCTTTTCTGAAGCCGGATTGGGTAGCTGGCAATAACTTTAGATAAAATTGGTAAAATCGAAATAGGTCGTAAGTCATTTATGTTGGATATATTTTCTTTTTTCGGTAAAGGAAAAACTTTCGATAGTTTCCATTGATCTGGGAAAACCGACATAGACAAGCAAGTATTAACAATATGAGATAAAATTGGTAAAATATACGGACAACACAACAGCAACATCGCGACATTCATTTGATCGGCGCCCGTGGCATTGGATTTGACATCTACAAGATTTTTGTATACTGTAGTTTAATTCACACATGAAAAAGAAAATAATGATGAGAAATTAGTTTTAAGATTTGTATTGTAAAAATTGATTAAATCATTATCAGGTGGACTATTAAATAATGAAATATTTGAAAGATAATCATTAATATCATTAGGTTTATTTGCAATGTTTTGAGGCAAAGGTTTATTTATAGATTTATTACATACATTAATTTGTCTTAATTTTCGCCACATAATTTTAGAATTTTTTTTGTAATTATCTACACAGTATTGTATATATCCCTTTTTTTCAGAATTAATGGCATTAGTCGTTAAGTTTTTTAATGATTTGTAATAATTCCAAATACCTGTAGTTTTTGTTTTTTTAAATTTGGAAAATGCTATATCGCGGAGAGATATCATTGGCTTTATATTATCTGTGAGCTAACCAGGTTTTTTTTATATTAACAGTTTTTAACGGAGCCCACACATTGAAAAGGTTAATGATGATTTGGTTGAAATAACTTACTTTGTCTTCTACGTTATCTATAAAATATATAATGGTGGTAAAAAATATATAATGGTCTGTCGACGTGAGTAGACGTATACTAGAGAGCTCCTGTTATAACAGTGATTATTTGGTGTTAAATACGGTTTTGTTGTTGCTAAAAATTTAACAAACAATTAGTAAGTACGGATAAATAATTTGACTTAAAAATTAATACAGCATATTGTAATACACAGTGAAATCGGTTTTTCTCAACCATTAAAGTTATAAAGGTATTTACACACTAAAATGACAAGAAGTAAGGTTGGCAGCCAAAGCCAAAATAGCCAAATGGATGATACAGCAGTGGAACAGTTAATTTCCAAATATGTATTTCAAATCTAGATAAAAAATTAGATAGAAAGTTTGATACCTTAGAAAGCAAAATAAGTGAATTATTTGATAAAATTGAACATATAAATAAAAACTTGGAAAAGAACAAGGAAAAAATACAGGTTATCGATGATACATTAGAGGAAATGCAAATAAACCTTAAGAAAAACAAATTAAGATTCGATGGTTTAAAAGAGGAAACCGGTGAAAATTTATTGAGTATTATGAATAACATCCTAAATAATACTATGAAGGTAAAATGTAATATTAATGATATAAACAATATTTACCGTGTTGGAAAACCGAGAAATTCAGGAAAACATCACACACCTAAAGAAAAATAAAATTCTTAAAAAAAAGAAATTTAAAATCAACTGAAATATTTATTTATGAAAATTTGACCAGGAACAAATATAAACTATTAAGAATGGCTAAGAGCAAGTATGGAATCTAGGAAGCATGGAGCAGAGACGGTAAAATATTGGTCAGAGAAAACGGTAAAATAAAAATCATTAAATCCTTAAGGTACGTGTCCACTAGCAAGTAACTTGCGACAGTTTTTGCGAAAGTAAGTTGCACCTGTGTGTCCACATAAACGCAAATATTGTTGCAAGTTACTTTCTACAACTTCGTTCGAGAGCTCTCTCTAGATTTCTTGCGCCATAATTGTCGGTGTGTACACTATAATCAACAAATTGCACGAGTTTAAACCAAAATGTCGACTGCAAAAGTGTTTTGTGCTGCTGCATATATTTTATTGAAGAAAAGAACCAAGAAGAATAAGAGAAAAATCTGGGTGAGAAATTGGATATTGAGGAGATGCTCACTTGGTTTTTGTGAAACATTGCTAAATGAGCTTAGAGAAGAAGATCCTGTTGGACTGAACAATTTTCTACGTATGAAAATTGAGAATTTCAATTATCTTTTGAAACTTATTAGTCCTATAATATCCAAATGTAATACAATTTCAGCAAGAGAACGTTTGTGTGTAACATTAAGATTTTTGGCAACAGGTAAGTACAGGAAATTCATTGAAATTTCGAAAATATATTATATTTTTTGTTAATACATGTAAAAATATAATACATTGTGTTTTTAGGCGACCCCTATCATTCCTTGAGTTACTTGTTCAGAATCCCTGTCTGTACGATTGGCCGCCTAGTTCCAGAATGTTGTAAGGCTCTGTTTGAGTGTCTAAAGGAAGAACATCTGAAAGTAAATTCAAAATTAAATATATGAAACATATTTATCAACATCATAATATTTATACTACCTGAAGCAACTGTGTGATTAGAGTAGTACGGCCCAATCGAGGAAGCTCTGGATGTCATAGATGTTCGAGATGATTCATATATATCGTTTTTAGAAAAATCCAGAATTACTCTCTGAATCATTCGTTTCAGTTGCATTTGCTTTTCTCTAGTTGGTAGAGTACGCAACTCTGAACCTACAAAATCTCCGAAAATTTGAAACTCATCTGGCGGAGTATTGATAATTTTCATTGCTTTCTGTAGCATGAGATCTTCTTCTGATGGTTCAGCATTATTTTTCCTTTTTTTTGTAGTGCCATTGGCAATCAGTGGCATTTTTGTTCCAATAGATTGATTATTATCTTCGAATTGGCTGCCTTCCGCATTACCTTCCGTACTTTCTGAAGCCGTTTCTGTTTCCTGAAAAAATGCTCTCGTTATTGATAATAAAATAACGTTTATGTCTGATATCTAATTTATAAGGTACTTTTTTTTAGATACAACAAACACCCGAGGAGTGGAAAAAACATTCGAATCTATTCGAGAAATACTGGACTTTTCCTCATTGCGTAGGAGTGCTAGATGGAAAGCATGTTGCTATGAAGGCACCCGGAAACAGTGCAACATATAAGTTTATATATATTGACATTGGGGGTTATGGAAGAATTTCAGATGAAGGTGTATTCAATAGCTGCTCTTTGTCGCAAGCACTATCAAACAACACCCTAAATTTACCGCCCGCAGAGCCCCTACCAGGACGCACAAAATCAACGACATATGTTGTTGTTGCGGATGATGCTTTCGCTCTAAAACCTCATTTACTAAAACATTATCCTTTTCAAGGCCAACCTGCACCGAATCGCATATTCAATTACGTTTATCCAGAGCTAGACGGATTGTTGAAAATGCTTTTGGTCTAATTGCAAACAGATTTCGAATTTTAAGGAAGCCATTAGAACTTTCTGCAGAAAAAGCTACAATTGTTGTATCTGCAATATGCGTTTTACACAATTTTTTAATGACACGACGCATGAATTCTTATGTTCCTCCGAATACTTTCGACACTGATATCAAGCTCATAATTATGCAGAATCTGCGAAAAATGTACGAGATGAATTTAAAGAGTAATTCGTTTCCCCAGAAGGCGAAGTACCTTGGCAATATAAATATATTTAGTAAAGTATTCATTAAATTTTTAAATCCTTAAATATTAAGTTATTTCTCTTGAACTGAAAATTGCCAATTACTTTGGTATATTTCATCCGTTCCTGATCCACTGGGCTTCGTTTGCATTTTCCTCATTTCTTGATGAAACTGTGTTCGTAAATTGTGTATTTTACGAGTGATTTCATTTTCATTTGTTTTGAACTCATCAGCTAAAGATTTAAATGCGTTTTGTTTTCTTATTTTATTTCGATATCTTTACTTTTCACATCCCAAAGTTCGGTGAAAACCTCCCATCTCGAAATTAACTCAGCAGTCTCTTCTTTCGACCAATTCTTTTTTTCAGCCATCACTACAGAATTCTCACAAAAATGCATGTAAAAACATATAACACATGCAATATATTATGTAAAAATTAATTGTATATTCAGAAATCTCACAAAAAATTTCGAACAGATTTCGAAAGTTTTAATTTCTTTCGCGATAGTATCAATGTTGTGTGTCCACATAAAGACCGACAACTGGCGACAGTTATTGCAACAAGTTGGAACGAGCTGGCTGGTAAACTCTCAGAGGGTGTTTACACTAGTCGAGAAAGTCGCTCTCGCAAGAAATGTCGCAAGTTACTTGCTAATGGACACGTACCTTAAGTAGATCTTTAAAAGTGTATGGCTGCCTTAACTAACATCATTATTATATGAATTCAGTGAACTGCTATAGTTAATAAAACTGGTAATAATGACTTTTTTCTTTAGATGTATTTATACAAAAAGTTTGTTTTAATGTTTATTATTTAGGTTCAACTTTTTCATTTTATTTTATGATAAAATAGAATATGGATATAACATCCATAGAATATAGAAAATAGAATATTTTAAACTAATATTATTTGATTACCTTATAAATTTTTGTTAAGAGATATTTCAATTACATAAAAATTAATTTACTATATAAATGTTTAATGAATTTCTTCTAATTTGTAATGAATATATTGAATACGAAGGTATTGAATGTATTATTAGATAATGTATTATTAATTGGTATTGTATGTAATAATTATAACATGGCTACGGCCCCATGTATTTGATGCTGAATTAGTTGATACTGATGTCTAGATGTAATGTATTTAGAGCTGATAGAGATTTAAATATTACAGGTAAAACAAAAGGAGGAGGAGTATTAATAGCTATTAAAAAAAAGTGTAGAGTTTTGCAGTCAATTAAACACTGCACATCTTTTGAATTTTTAGCCTTAGAAATAAAAATAAACAACCATATTAAGATATTATTAATATTGTATCGGGTTATATATCCCATCTGAAGGAACTTTGAATGATTATATTTCGTGCTTTGTTACTTTACAAAACTTAATAAATAATAACCCCGCATATATCGCTGAAGATTTTAACTTATCGAGTATCAAGGGATCTGGTAAAAATTTTAACATTTTATGTAATAAAACAAAAGTTTTATCAGAATTTTTAAGTTTTAATTCATCTAGTTTGTTTAACAATGTAAAAAATATGTATGGATTTAGTTATTTCTTAGGAAGATTGTTTAGGTACACTAACGGTTTGTAGGGATCAATTTCCTTTCGTCCCAGAAGACTAACATCATCCAGCTTTGGAAATTATACTTAATTTTGAATCAGGAAACAATTATCAGACAGAAGTCAAAATGTTGCCTAATAATTTAAATTTTAAAAAGGCCAATTTTTTTTTATTAACAAAGTTGTTCAGAGATACATCTTGGAATAATGTAATTACCAAAACCGAAGTTAATGAGGCATTGGAAAACTTTTATGGTAAAATAATAATATTTTCAATCAGTGTGTCCCAACATACAAAGTTCATAAAAACTACACTAAATTTCCCAGTTGGTTCACTGCTGACATTAAAAAACTATTAAAAGAAAAAAATGCATTAAGAAAGATTAAAACAATTACAAATTATCACAGTACAAAGTTTAAGGAAATAAGGCAAAATATTAAAAAGTTAATAAAAATTGAACATAAAAAGTATTTAAAAAACATTGAAGAAAGCTTACAATCAAATATCAATACGTTTTGGAATTTTGTAAATAAAAATAAAAGTAATGCTAATCGAATAGAGTCTTATAAATTAGAGGAAGTCGAAGTGCCTCTTGATGAAGTAACCGAAAAATTTGCCAAATTCTTCGGTATACAGTCAGGAAAAATTAAATTATGATTTAAATCCTCGTATAAATTTCTTCGCATTTTTTAAAAATAAAAATATTTAATATATTGATATGCTAAAAATAAAAAAAGCCCAAACAAATAAATGATCGTAATAAAAAACGTACAAAATTTTAGTAAGACCAGTTTGACCATCGATATAAACTTACAGGTCTTCCAAACAATTTATTTTCTTTTTTAAATTATTATGAACTACAAACACCTTACCCCTCCTTGTCCATACACATTTTCGACCATACTTCTTCTGGGCCAACTTGACTAGTTGATAGGTTTCTTGGGGAAGGTCTTCGAAAATTGAGATCCCTGTTTGCTTTAAGTTTTTTCTGGCTCTGAGACAGTCAGTTATGATTATGGTACAAAGAAACTTTACTACTATTGTTCTCATTCCCATTGGTTTTACCAATCCTAAAAGCTTCATTTATATCTGCTGAAAAACATTTTATTTTAAGTGAATTATTTAGGAAATCTGCGGTGACCTGAAGAACATTTTCTTGAACTTCCTCTTTTAATCCCTTAATTCTGATAGTTTTACTGCATTTTAGCTGATGGAAAACTTGTTGAAGTGCTCCAAATTTTTCACAAACTCTTTCGATCAGAGTTTCTATATAATCAACTGATAAAATATTTTCTGTACCTCAGAATTACTTGAATTGGCCCGTAATCTTTTATCGGAAGTCTTAACCAATTTAGGTGGCATATTGTTGGCAAAATATCGTATATTTTTTAATACAGAAAAAACTTACTATGAGACAAATGTAAAGTATATATTATTAGCCTTACTATTCCGGTAACATGTAACAAAACTTAGTCCGAAATAATAGCACTTTTCTTGCAAAAATTGCGACTAGAAATTGAATGTAAAGCCGGAGCTCGAAAAACACGTCTACTCACTATAAGGAACCAACATAATCAATATTTCCATTCTTTTACTAGTCTGGCAACGTGTCCAAATCAGTTGAATTTAAAAAAAAAGTGTTTAGATAATTATTTTTATTGAATATTTATAAGTCTAAATAGGTACGTATTAAAATTGTATAAAATTTTTTCCACACCCACATACATATTATACATTTTCTACATAATTTACAGAATAAATAAGTTGATCGTTTCGGCCTAAAAAGTATACGAAATCTCCCAATCAGCATTTGCGTTTGGTGGCGGTCAACTTAACCTTGTTTTCAATTTGAAAGATACGTCAAAATATTTCTTTAGTTTATAAAAAATATATTAGTAAAAATAATCCATAAAAATTGACAAAAAATGGATACTTAAAACAGAATAAAATAAAAATTCAGTTTTTTTAAAATTACGTATTACATTTGACATTATAGTTAATTAATAGTATACACCCATTTCTCGGTAGTCCAGTGGGAATATATACAACCTCTTACGCAGTAGTCCAAAGTTCGATTCCTCGTATGCGGGAATTACTTAAAAAAATAGTCAGAATGCTGCTCGTCACAACCCCGTTAATTGAAAAGTATATGTCTCACCTTTTTTCTCGTACATTTAATATGAAAATGTTATAAATAAACGTTTTTTTTTTTATTTAGTAATGATCTCAACCAAACAATTTGGCGATGACGGACATTTTAATGCTAACTGTTCCCGGACTATAATATATGTTGAGACAATAACATATACAGTTACCTATGTATGTTAATAAGTTATATTTAAGAGTTAGTTCTAGTTACTTATAGCTACTTTCATAAGGAGAAGGAAATCAATTTTATTTCATGATGTTTCTATTTAAAAAAGACATAAATTATTATTCTTTATTTGCATTTCAGTTAATCTATATATGAACTTTATAAATGCCAAAAAATAATAATACTTTTACTTTCATTTTTTATTATCTAATTAGAAATATCATTTTAAATATAAAATATCATTTATGTGTCTAAATAATGTTTTGAAGTAATTAAGTATGAAGTAATTCAATAAATATTTTTGTAAATAAACAATTATATTAAAACTATTCAATTTTAATAATCTCAATATCTAAATTTAAAACTCATAACTAAACAGAAGCTTTGCCTCTATTTGCTTTTATAGGAAAATTTCTGAAATATATCACGCTTTTTATCTAATCTAACAACGTTTTGCTATATTTTTATGATTACCTATCCAACGGCATTAGATATAATGCAGTTTCTCATAAAAGAGTGTAATTTCTTAGCTAAAGCTACCTCGAAAAATAAACGAAAAAATAAAATATAAGATAAACTCTTGGACTAAAATAAAAAATGACAATCATCGAAGAGAAAATGTTCACGAAGCTGAAAAAGTAATTTTCCTTTTAGAAGAACACTTCTTTATCTAGATCTATATGAATCTCTTTGGCGTAATCTTGTTCGTATATTTCGCTGGAAAATAACATTTCAGGACTTTTTAACTTTGTTTTAGACAAACTACAGTCTTTTGTTATGCATAAAAATTGTTCCGCCACACGTTTAATATCTGGAATATTATCTTGTTTGTTTTAAACCCACATTTATTTAAAGAATAACTAAAATTTGAAAATTTTAACATAAAAATTTATATTTCATTTAATCTTAAAAATCGAAATAAGGTTGTACTCATAGACCTATTATCAGAGGAGACGCAACATTCCATTCATAAAACTCTATTTGTTTTGTCGCAGTGATTACAAGAGAGTGTATGAGAATATCAATCGATCCTCTTTCTTACATCTTCGTTCTGGCAACGCTGTATCATTATTCAGGAGAATTATGAGAATATCCCTTTTGGGTAATATTATGGGATATATATGGAAATATATTTATTACTTAAATAATTACCGTTAATATTAATTGTACAAACAAAAACTGGTTATATTTTAATTTTTACACTTCTTATTAATCGGTTTATAACTAAAAGTAAAATATTAAAATATTATACCCATAGTTTATCTCCTTGATTTCCCGATTGGATTACATTTGAAGGGATTTATAAAATATTTAAGATGTATACAGGGTGTTTAATAAAAGGTGAAGGAGTTTTGAACATAACTTTATAAAGGTTAGATTTAAAAATCTTGGTGAAAATTAGCAAACCTAATCGTATTATTTTAAATTTATTACTAACCCTAACTCTGTTAAAGTCCATCTTACTAAGAATAAATAAATAAATAAATTTTTTAATTAAACGTGGGATATTAGTTCAAACTTTAGGTTATTTTGACAAAATTATCATTATCATATATGTGTGTCTCGCAAAAGAAGGGGCTAATACCTCTTTTTTTGGTCCGGAGCCCTGTGGTCCTACAAAAAGCCCCATCAAAAAGAAACCGCGTTGCTGGGAAGAGGATCGTCTAAGATATCATTGAAGGAATATGCCGGGACTGAGGCAAGCTAAATGGTATGTAGATATATCAGCTAAAAAAGCAAAATTCCTTCTCGAAATGAGCAAAAAAGATATAAAATTGACTTCTCACTGGACACTGCCCTTTAAAGTGTCACTTCAAAATAATGGGCAAACCGAAAATTGAAAACTGTCATTTCTGTGAGAGCACCAAAGAAACAGTGAAATATTATATAGTTTGCGAATGGGTAGCATTATTCTGGAAACGGCAAAGTTGCTCTGACTTCTTATGAAATAAGGAATCTGCCCTCTAGAAAGCTTCTAGAAGTTTTCCAGAAGTATTGGTGTTGTAGAGTTCAAGAAGATTAAGGTAGGCACAAACGATCTTCATAGGTCGAAGTACAGAGAAGTCTGACTGGCTTATACGACCTAAGACAATCTAATCTATCGAACTGTTCATCAATTCTATTTTCTGTGCCACATTCTTCTTTATTTCTTGTAATCTTATTACTTTCAATTCATAATTGGCATTGGATACTTACCACCTAGCATCTCATCTCATCAGAAGAAATGGAAGTGAACAGGGAGTGGTGCCCGATAGGAAGAAACACTTAAGTTAAAATCCAACTGTACTTTGCCAGTGAAATTAAATACTTTACTGGAAGAACAAAAAACCGTCACTTAAGGAAGTTCAGCTCTTTATTTAATTTTATTGAATATTAACTTATGTATCTGAATCAAAGGATTGGTTTTGTATAATTTAAGATGCATTCATTCTTGTATAAATATATATTCTGAACCCATTTATACATTTGTGTATTTTCACCTAGTAAAGAGTTGTATTTGGAACAGTTGACGAAACTAATCAGTCAATAAATATTTTTAAGAAAAAATCACCATTTTTGAATTCGAAAAATATATCTCACCCTTTATAATTCCAAATAAAGGTAAATTCACGTTTTTCTCTATTTGGAGTGTAACTAATTTAATTTAACTTGCGAAACCTATCTAATATTACCTTTCAGTACTAAAAAAATTAATATTATTATTTCAAGTAAATTAAATCTTTACACATTAACAATGTTGCAAAAATAAGAAGACAAAATTTGCTATCATCGTGTCGATCACGCATACAACTTTTATAGCTCTTCGATAAATGAACTTTACGGCCTTTGTACCGGACTATGAAAAACGCAATTTAAAGTATTTTTATGATTTTAACAAGTTAATGGGTTGTATTAAATAGCTTAAAATATTTTAATCAATTCTAATTTAAATCAACAAGGGCAATAGTGTAATTTAAACAAAAATGTCTCTAATTATTTTTGCAAACCGTTTTTATATTAAGTACAAAAATATATTAAGATTAACGACGTTGTAAAAATGTATCCAGGTGATATTGTTCCTATATTCCGTAAAAATCTAAAACCACTTTTCCGCTAAAAAAAATCATAATCTTAATAGCGTTAATAAGTTAACATCTCTCTACTATTTTTCGTCGTTGTCATCTGCAAAAATCTTTCTAGCGTATCCCATTTATTCCCACTGGTTTACCGGGAGTCAGGAGCCCCGTGATAGCCCTCCTTTATTACCTCTAATCCATCTTAGAGGGGCTTTAAATGAGGCGTGTGAGGTCTACACGGCGATTTGTGCTAGCGAAAAACTGCAATTCGGAAGTTTTTAGGAGTAAGAGATGTTTTTTTTTAACTACGGCTTAGATTTTACAAAAGGCGTAAGCAATTTTGATGGTAGTGATTTTCATTCGGAAAACAAATTTAATACGGATTCATTTCAGGCAGGTAATTTTTAATGTAAAATCTTGGTTTTATTTTTAACACCATAAGCTCTTTTTAGAGTTCAGAATTTTAAATTAATAGTAGTTTAAATATTATTTATTAAGTACGTGGATTTGTATAAGCTGCACAGCGTTAACAAAAACGTTTTTAAAGTTTATATAAAAATGTAAAATAAAATATTTTTTATCGTGGTATTTTTTAAAATACCTTCTGAAATGCTCTTTGTTTCTTACGTAACATAATATTTTATTAATCCTTAATAATGGTAAATACAACGAAAAAAGCATTCTTTATATTTTAATCCATGTTTTAGCAACATTTTTATGTTTGATAAATAAGCATCCTTTCACATGGATGAACACCCATTGGGCACATCCCCAGGTAGCGAATAGGGCAATGCCAAAGGTTTTTTCATATAAGTTGTAGTAGAGAGGGCCTTTGAAAAGACCGCCGCCGAGGACCAACCCCCCTAAGCCAAGCAGGGGACATTGCAATAACCGAAAAGAAGTTTCTTATTTTTTGTCACCAGATGTGATATACTAAATTGTTTTTAATCTTAATTTTTAATAGACTTTAGCCTAGCCGAGCGGATGTTAGGCTAAAGTTAGGGTTCGTGGATTCGGCCTCCGCAGTATTTGGTGTTGGGAGGTCTTACTTCGGCAGTTAGGAAGGACGGGATTTGTTGCTGGGCTCTGAAAAAGGTCTGGAGTCTAGAGAAATGATACACAATATTCTCGGGAGAATCTAGCAAATTTGCTAAACTCTAAGTTTGATGATACAAGTCTAAATGTAGATGAAACTCTTACGGAAAGCTATGTGCATCTCCCAAAGAAAAAAAGAAAAAAAACAAAAAAACTTTCTTTAAAGTAACATTAACAAAATTTAAAACTAATCAACAACATAAATTGAAATATGGTCTGATGGACCCTTGCGTGATATCAATTTGGTTACAGTTTAATTCTTAATCGTTACGTTACGTATAACTTTCCCGGAGGACTCAGTTCTCTGTCGGAGAATATTATCTACGTCCCGACAGTGGAGACCCGGTAAACTCTATATATCCGGTTGAGGATAAAAGATACAATATCCGTCTGAACAATTGAGACGATACAAATTCGCTTAACGAACAAATCCAAACTCCCATAAAATTTCTTAGTTATTAAGGGTTAGTATAATCTAAATTGACTCACCAATTTTCCCTGTAGCGAGTTTAGGTTCACTCACACACTCACTATTTTTTTTTAATCGCCCCGGTAAAATTAATATTGTGATTTATCACTTGGATAAAATTTCACTGATTATTATTATTACAAAAGATTACTTCGTTTCCGCGGCCCGATGATCGATTATTTAAATTATTATACTTTAATTATTTTATTGAAAATTAGCACTTAGCTCACTTTCCAAAAAAACACTTAACTTTGCCCTAAACGCGTTTGATTCGATTGGCATCTAGCCTATGGAACGCTCCAAATCGAATTGCCTCATTCTTCGTTTTTTGGTCCCCAGCAAAAGTTTTTTTTTCCCCTAGTACCTCATGAACTACCCTTTCTCCCTCATTCTGTTCGCTTGTCTTTTTTCTATTGGCTAGCTGCCCTGCTACCGGAACTGCTTCGGTACGTCGCCGGAGCTGAGCCAGCAAAAATTTGGCTCACACATCGTTGCTCTCCTACGTGACTTTTTTTGTATTTCAGCACCGCAATTTGTTTAAATTATTTAAATTATTTGGTTTCGTGTTATACTTTGTTTTACAAACACATTCTTGAGAAATAACTTTTCGCTGACAAGTATCCTGCAAAGGTTACTTAGTTTCTTTTGAATTAATGACACGGGGGAGCTCCGATATGTTGTTTAACTTACTGTCTTATTGTTTGAATTATTGTAACTTTTATCCTCATATCAACCCGGGGCGGGGACGGGGGGTACCTTTGGATTATTACAACATTGAGGGTTGGAAGATTGTAGGGCAAAGCGGTCTCCAACGTTCCCCATTGAGGATCCTGGCAAAACGTTCTGCCTACGATCTCTTTTTGTTTTCCTTAATATCACCTTTATTAGAATTTGCTTTTTCTTTGTCTTTATTTTCTGGTACTTTTTATAAACTTTTCTAAAATTTGTAATATCCATTTGCATTATTTAACTTGTTTTATGTTTCTCCGTTTAAACTTCTTTTTCATCTTCATCAACATTTGTCATGTCCTACTCTTGTTTATTAGTTGTTAGGATTTTAATAATATTTCTATTTTTGTGTTCCTGTATAATTTTCTTCCTGAGTATGTAACTCAACTACTTATGCTTTTTCTTTTAATTGCTCTAATTAATGCATAACTTCATTAAGTTTTTCACAACCAAGTTCTTAGTTATTTGTTACATTTCAACCATTGTTCATTATCATATTTCATATTTTTATCGATATTACAATCTATTATATTACATCATTATTTTCTTTAATCATTTTCTTTTTTATTCTTATCTCAGACTAATTCTTATTTTCTTTATTTTTCTCCACTTATTTTTCTTCCACATCTAATTGTTTCCTTCTATATAGAATTTCTCGTCTTTTCCGTCCAATTCTTTTACTTCTACTTTGGATTCTTGTTGCTTCATTTGTTCCATTTTTTTATCACCACATTGAATAGAGCTTTGTGTTAGTCTCTTACGACTTTCAGTTCGTTTTTCAGATATCCGTCCATTCTTCCAGACGCCTTTACAGTTAATTCTTCAGTTACTTTTTATAAATCTTTATTGTCTATCGTTTTCTTTATGTAATCGCTGTATTTATTTTATTAATTATCTCATTTGATCTGTTTATTCGAAATAATAATTTTATTTTTTCTTTGAATAATTAGTTAATTTCTGTCTCCAATCATTGGATATCTTGCTTCTTTTCGGCTCTATCAGTGTTTTGCTTCAAAGTGTATTCTGGTTTTTTTTTGTAAATTTTCAATAACTTGCTGTAATTTTCCTCGTCCTCTAAGCACTTTAATTCAAACAATTCGATCGAGTTGTTGGCTTTCTTTAATTTCAGGATTAAAATTTGTTTTTATTTTTCTAGTTTCTTTAAATCCATCCTAAACTTTTCTTCTCTTATCACTCCCAATTCTTTATTTATCTGTCCGTTCAGCAATTTCAATTTAATCTCGGTCATTTTTGCATTCTTCAGTTTCTTCTTCAAAATTTCCATTTTAATTTCCTCTAAACTTTTTCATATCTTCTTTTTCCACTTTCTTCTTTAAAACCCGTAAAGTTTCTGATAATATCTGCGTTATCTTATTTCAAATGAGAATTATACGCCAAGAGTTTCGTCAAGTTGTTCTTAGTTTTCTCGTTTTCCTTTTCTTTTTTCAGTTTCTAAATGTATCTTCAAATTTTCCAATGTTCCTTTGTTACCTTCGTACAATTGATTAGATTCTTCTAGTTCTTGTTTCAAATTGTCGCTGTCCTCTTGCAAAACCAATACGATCTTGTAGATCCAATTCTATTTTCTGAAAATAATCTGATAACTTTTCCATGATGTTTATGTTGGGCACCTACAGTGTCTATAACTTCTCCTGTCATTTTAGGTTTTAAATATTCAGGGTTGTAGTAAACTTGCACATCATATTTACTGTAATCTGTTTATCTATTACAATAAAATGTACAAAATATAATTGTCTGCAGGAGGTGCTGAAGGACCTAAACTATAAAAATCATTTTCGATAGCTAGGTGGCGCTAAAGTCACTGGAATCAAATCGGATTGACTCCAAATTGGTTTGGAAATGTCTTCAGGATCTAATACGTCTAGGAGAAAATAACAAAATAACCTTACTTTGGGCACCTGGACATACTGGCATTTAGTGTACGAGAAAGTGTACCTTCTAGCCAGAAAAGGTGCTGAAGGAATATTTATTGACCCGGAGCAATTTCTAGGCATAGCGAATAACGTCGCCAGAGAAACTATGTCGAACTGGGTATATCGGAGGAGACGTTCTTACTGGCTCGAGCTAGAGGGTTAAAGACACTCAAATGCATTTGTAATGGATAAAAAGAAATCTTCATAGCGGCTAAATATGGGCAGACAGGACCTTTGAATTATGATAGGACTATTGACTGTACACAGATTGTACACAGCCTTAATGGGCATTTGAAAACAATGTAGCTGGATATCGTATATTGTATACTGCAAATCGACTCCGGATATTGTACCCTGGATTCTGGATGTTGTATACTGGATACTATTTACCTTTTACGGTACAAAGGTATTTATTTGTCTACTTACACAGTGACTTAAACAATTATAATTTCGACATTTTCAAGCTAATAAAAAGGAAACTTTTTTAAAAATTAAGTTCACTTTTCCGTGGGCTGGTTTTGACTGAGAAAAATCAACAGAAAATCTTTTATTAAATTGTTTTTTTTACTGTATCTACGCCTACGCTTGATATCAAGGATAATGTAGATTTAAATGTTAAATTGCTAGTTTTAAAATCCAAATTTCTTTCTTATTTTAATATGCTTAAATAACTTTTTCCGCTCTACACAAAAGCTGACCTAAACCCCTTTTTACTATCGAAAAATTTCTCTTATCATTTAAAAATGATCGGAGGAAAAACATGTCTTTCAGTCAATTCTGACATTTTGAGCAAATGCTCTTTAAACTTCCTTAATTTCCCTGACATCTTCCTATAACGTTTACGCATTTTGAACAAAACTTGTAATATTAACATTTTTATTAATGTTTAAATTTACCCAAATATTGCTAGTATGGTTCTTTTGGTTTAAATGCTGATATTTTGCAATTATTCCATAATTTTTGGTTTTATATAAAAATTGTATATACCTACGAAGCAATTGTCAACACTACCTGTTCTGACTTTGAAATGATTAATTACTAAGAAGGAACTTAACCTCATCAGGCTTTAATATTGTTATGTCTTATTACTTCCATACTTGGTCTAGCCTTAATACTACCTAAACAACATCAGATACCTAGCTACAAACAAAATAAATGTAACTTAAATGTCAATCTGACGATGCTTCTTAGCCAAACAGCCGTCATTGTAATTTAACACATCCTTTTTTCAAATAAACTTGGAAGTTACGTTCAAACGAAGAGTTTTTTATTATTCTTAATAAGATGGACTTCCAAAAAGTAAGGGTTAGTACAATAAAATTTATTATATGTATAATGTAAATCAAACTAATTACTTAATATAAAATAATATTAATAGTTATCTATCGATTATCTAACTATAAATAAAACTAATTCTTACTTTTTTACTATTTTACTGTAGAAGCTAAATGTAGAATTATATTGGAACGAAGGACTCTACGTTTAAACTCTGGTTTTTTGGTTTTATTTTATGTGAATTGCTTAATTATACGTTATTTTTAAAATATGAAAGTTTTATTTCAATATCGTTGTGTGGCTATAAAATTTTATTCCAAGCTTTGTCTTATTTATTTTACCCAATCTATCTCAATAAAACTGTTAAATTTTTCATATTAAGAAATTCATTATTATTGTACAGTTATGTTAATTCAAAAATATTTAATCCTTTTTTGTTGGAGACACACATAATTTTTTAACTAATGAAGGACATTTTCTAACTGCATAAAAATTGATTGGTTTTAATTTGGGAAAGAAATGTTTATTACCTTTTATTGGTCTAAAATTTTATTCTAGTAATACATTTGTATTGAAACTTTAAAATGCCCGTACCTATAGTTAGGACTTGAGATTGGTCTCGAGCTTGAGTACGACTAGAGACGGGGTCTGTATACTATAAAGTCTGGTAAAGACCAACCTTAGACACGATTTGTATATCTTCGGTTTTTATCGACAGCATTCGTCATATCTGTCATTTTTTATAAACATAGACAAGAGGGTTAGAAACACTTCCAGAACATCTACATTTACCAGGTACAGAAGAACAGAAACAGAATGTAGTTATGTTTCAGAATATATCTGGATTTCTTGGTGTTGCAGCTTGTCTGGATTATACACATATAAAAATCGTTAGTCCAGTAGGTGACAATGTAGAGGTGTTTAGAATTCGAAAGAGTTTTTTTTTCTTTTTTTTAACTGTACAGGTTCTCTATATTATATAAAATATTTTAAAAGTATTTTGATATGTTTAGTATAATAGGTTGCTGTTGGACCACAAATGCTAGATATAGTTGTACGATACCCTGGATCTGCACATGATAGTGTCATATTTGACAGAAGTTCGTTAAGGGTACCCTGTGAACGTGGAGATGTAGGTGGATTAGTATTGGGTGATAATGGATATCCATGTAGACCATATTTATTTACTCCAGTTATACATCCAGGTAAAAACTAAACAGATGTATCCCATAAAAAATAGTATGAGAATCAGTTTAATATTAAATTTTCCAATATACACATTTGGTTTATGTTATTGGATTATTATTTTATGAAGATAAATTTTGCAGAAAATGATGAAGAAAGGTACAATAGGGCATATATGCGAACTACGAATATTGTTGAAAGAGTTTTTGGAGTATGGAAAAGACGTTTTCCTTGTCTGTATAGAGGTATTACTACCAAATTATCAACAAGCCAAATTGTTATATGTGCAACAGCAGTTCTTTACAATATAAATAATGGACAGTTGGGAGTAGCTTCGAGAAATAATTTTATTTTAACTCATTTTTAATATAGTATGTGGTATATTTTTATTATATTTTTGCTATTCTGATAAATAAGTACACAATGAATTTGAATCTATACTATATTATGTAAGCACTTGCATCAATGTAATAAGGTGTAAATAAAAAGTTATCTTGTAAAATTTCATTTATTGTTAATCCTTACTCTGTGGAACATTAATATTATTTTTTTCTTTTAATAATTTCAATTGCAAGGCTGCAATTTCTAAATCCACTTCTGCTTTTTTCCTTAAAGCAATAGTAGCTTTTAATTGCTCTGTTTTTCTTTCAATTTTTATTTAAATTAATTCGTTAATATTTTTTTCTGCATCTTTCATTTTTTTAACTCTTAACACTGCCTCAGAATGTACCGTATCCATAACTTTCCTTTTATCTGTAAATAAATGATATTTATATAAATGTGAAGCTAAAATTTAATATTTTTTTTGAGGCTTTGTTAATATACACATTTATTTTATTGTTGGTCGAGAGGATATTTTTTAAATTTGTATTTAAATTTTATAGGAAGTCTTTTAACGTTTCAGTGTGTAAATCTGTTCTAAATGTTATCTTTTTATATAAATATTCAGGTACCATACTAATAATTATATTGTGAAAGAGAACAGCTGATTGATGTAATCGCCTATGTTCCATACTCAACCACGCCGTATCAGCTAATTTGTGAGATACTTTTTGACATCACTTTATACCATATATTAGTCTTAAATACATAAGCTACATAAGCCTTGATCAGTTGATGATACAATGTCATCCAAAACATTAAGAAGAGCAGTTGTACAACTATAACCCCTTCGAAAACCCAATTTAATTGAAGGAATTAGTGAAAATGTGTTTATATGTTCCCTAATTTGAGCCTGAATAGCTCTTTCTAGAATTTTAGAAAGAGTTGGTAAAATACTTATACCCCTTAAATCTTTGTATTCCTTAGAATTTTATACTTTTGGTAAAACAGTAACTACTGCCGTTTTCCAGGTAGGTATTTCACTATTAATCAGACAAACATTTATAATATGCGTTATATATTCAACAATATGTGGACAGCATAATGCAATAAGTTTTGTGCTTAAGGTATTGCAACCAATAGCATTAGTTTTAATATTACATAAGGTTTTATACACAAAATTATCTTTTTTAATTTAAAGTTATTGTTAATAAGATGGTTATTGCCATACCAACTCAGGAGTTTCTCATCGGGAGTAATATTCGCCACTGAGTTAACCAAAAAATTATTTATTTCATTAAGTTTACTTAAAGTAGGTGGTAAAGTATTTGACTTTTCAGAGATCATTTTAAAATGTTTTAAAGTTTTCCAAATATCTTTAGTATTAGAATTTTTAAATTGGTGGAGGAAATAAGCTCTTTTCATAAGATCATTTTGAACTAATTCATTATCAAAATTTTTTAAATCTCTGTATGTATACATTTTCATTTCCTGTTTATGCCGAGAATTCAGCTTGCAATAAATAATGGAATGATCAGATATATTATGGTTAATAACACCTTTATCTACCATATTCTCAGGTTTAGTGATAATAAAGTCTAACAAGCTTGCACACGTATTTGTTACCCTTGTAGGAACATCTATAATTTGTTGCAGCTGAAAAAGTTCGAGTATTGAGTTAAAATGTCTATTGATATTATTCTCTTTACAAAGATTTAAATTAAAATCGCCTAAACAAAGCATTTCATCAGCCGCAAGAAATAAATCAACCAGAGTATCTTCAAATTGATCTAAAAATTCATTATTATTTTGATCATGTGGATTGTAAATAACTCCCACCGCATATTTCTTTTTATGTAAAGTTAATTTAAGCCACAACTGTTCCTAGCAGTTGCCTTCATTTTTAATAATAACTTCGCAGTTATGTTTATTTTTAACATATATACACAACCCCCTCCCTCTAGCATTTCTATCCCCTCTGTATAATTTGTAATTTTCTATGTTTAATACATTATTACTGGAACTTCCACATAACCATGTTTCACATATAAGAAGCATATCAAACGAATATTAATCCAAGATAACCTTAACTTCAGATAAAGAAGGAATTAAAGTACTTGCGTTTAAACATCCATGTCTAAAGTATATCACGTGTTTTTTTCTTCCTTTATTATTCTCTAGCATCAACTACAAGTAATATGTAAAGGGTATTGCGTACCCCACTAGTACTAATGCGCAAAACGTGTTGCCTATCTGGGTTTGTTCTATGGTTTAGGGAGAAAGGTACTTTCGTTATTAAATTTTGCTTAGGTTAAGTCCAGGTATTATGTACGTGAGTTGTTTTAGTTAAACTAATACATGTGTGTCTTTTAATTGTATCTCTCTTTAAATTTGTGTATGTGTAGTCGCCAATAGGTGCCTTGCGGTTGGTACCGACCATTAGTTCTATCAAAGTTTATGTTGGCCTATTGACAGGAGAATTCTTGTCAACCAGTAAGTGAGTCATTTTTCAACGCATTCTCGTAAATGTAGGTTCTCAGAAATATTCTTCTTTTGGTTTGGATTTTTATCTTTGGCAATTTGGGGCCATCTTGATTGGATTTAAAAAAGAAAAACTATATATATAGTAAGTCTGACTCTTGTACGTGATTTGCCTTATTTATTTTTGGATTCTGTCAGCTGACTAACCATTTTTGGGATTTGTTAAGAAAATATATTTTCTCACACACACACCACGTGTTCGAAATAACCCTTAACATCTAAAGGGTTTTTTTTATTACGGGTTTTGGTACCCCCTACGTCCTAATATTGAAAGAATTACCATAGCTTGAGATCTAAGTCACCACCTCCTTCGAAGGGACACTAGTGACCCGAAGAGCTGTCTGAACAGCGATTGGAACACCTCCGGATTACAGATAAGCTCTTATAGATCTACATACACAAAACTTTTTTTTGTATCTCTCTCTTGAATTTATATTTATTTACTTGTTGCGTTGATTTCATTACTCGGTACCTTCAGTACCAGTACTGAATAATATTTATTTACTTGTAGCGTTGATTTCATTACTCGGTACCTTCAGTACCAGTACTGAATAATATTTATTTACTTGTAGCGTTGATTTCATTACTCGATACCTTCAGTACCGGTACTGAATTGTATTTATCTACTTGAAGCGTTGATTTCGTTACTCGGTGCCTTCAGTACCAGTACTGAATTATATTTATTTGACCATTGTGTCAATTTCATTGTTAGAACCCTACTGTATAAGCAAAGCTCACAATTATTACTATTTATTTTTTTCCATATTGTGATATTGAAGACCTAATTTGTAAGTAAAGTAATTTATATGTATTTTATCTCCTAGTTTTATTTATCTGGTTCACCATATTGACAGATTATTATTTGTTTATCTTGGCAGTTCTCTGCTAGTGCCTTAAGACTCAGGGGTTTCTGGCTTTAACCGTAAAGCCAGTGGGCGGACTCAATTCTCTTTATTTCTACTGTTTACTTCTACGGCTGAGCTCGGGCATAATTTGCCAGTAGAGTTACCGCTAGCTGAGTATTGCCAAGTTAACTTTTTAACTACTTTATCTTAAACTAAACTCAAAGAAACGTGGCAAATTTTTGGCGCCCAACGTGGGGCTGATTTTCGCAAACTTTTAAAATTTTTCTTTAATTGTTTATGGTGAACCAAATAAATTAGTAAAATTTTCTTTTCGAACATCTTTGAATTTACTAGCGTATTTGTCTATACTTAACAGTTCATTTCCTTATTTGCTGGTAACATAGTAGTTATTTTATCTCGTTTGATTTATGTAAATGGATATAATTTTTGCTTAAATTTATCTAATTTATTTATTTATTTTTTACACTACTTGCTTACATTTACTTATTGATTAATTTACCTTGTATTACGTTTTATTATTGCTCTACTTACCTATATGTTTTTGATTATTTCTTGCATTTATTGATCTAATTACTTATTGCTATCTATATGTTGATTTACTACAATAGAGTGTTGATAGTCCATTACCTTATATATTTCGTGTCGTGATTTCTTATTGGTTTATTTGGTTGAATTTTGTCCGTTGGGTATATTTTTTGAACGAGATGGATTACAAGATGGACGTGAATCATTTGAAAAAGGATATGCTCATCTATGAACTTGTTGTCCGAGGTATTGCTGCGGATTCCAAGCTAACAGTTGATCAGTTAAGAGCAGCTTTGAGACCCGTCTTACAGATGGAGAAGAGGGGATCATTCACTTCACCCCCATACTCTTTGAAATTACTGAGGAAAAGGTTCAAATTAGGTCTCATTTAGATAAGGGTAGGGAAATTATTTCAACTGTTGATGTCGACATTCCCCAGCAAAATATCATTCTTCTCTTTCTAAATTGGTACATCTTTACCGCGTGTCCAACGGATACCTGAATCTGGGTTGACCCCAGAAGAGATTTCTGAGAGAGCTAATCTGCAGGTGGACGTGCTAAGTGCACTGGATTCTTTAGAAATATCGGCTAGAGGCAATCCCGAACTTAGTGCAATCCTTCATGAATTTGATGAGGAGCTTCATTCTTCACCTAACGTTTCACGATATCACCCTCGTCCTCAGGCTACGCCGATACAGTCCGGTTACAAACAACCAAACCTGGAGAAGTGGAATCTCAAATTCACGGGAGATGCTAGATCGTCTGTACACAATTTTCTCGAGAGAGTTGGAGAACTGAGTAGGGCTCGTAACATTACGGACCGTCAGTTATTCGATAGTGCGATAGATCTATTTGCTGGTAAGGCTTTGAATTGGTATCGGGCCAATATCGATAGGATTTATGATTGGGCTAGCTTATCTGAGTTGCTTTGTCGTCATTTCGAACCTCTCGATTACAGGTCTCGTCTTTTTAAAGAAATTATCGAACGAACTCAAGACACTTTGGAAAGCATAATTGAATATCTTTCTTGTATGCAGGTATTGTTTAGGCGCCATGGTGGTCTCTCCGGTGAAGTCAAATTAGATCTTCTAATTCGTAACCTGTCTCCTTTTTACACCACGCAGCTTCCCGTCGTTCAAACCATTGATGAGCTTGAATCAGAATGTCTTAAGTTAGAGACTAAAAAGTATCGGGTAGAAAGCTATGTTCCTCCCTCTCGTAGGAAAAATCAATTTGTGGAACCGGATTTCGCTTTTGTGGATGTAAGACCCACGTCAGCTGCCCCTTTCGAATCTTGATAATAGTCCTGTCAGCGTCGATAGAATAGATACACCGAGCAGCAGTCGTCCGAATAGAAATATCGTTTGTTGGAATTGTCAGAATACAGGACATCTAAACCGGAACTGTCCGAATCCCCGGAAATTGCATTGTTTTCGTTGTGGAACGCCAAATGTTACAGTCAAGGCTTGTCCGAAATGTAGCAATTCGGGAAACGGTACAAGGGAGAACCGTTAGGTCGTGACTTTCTCTCCCTAACAACATCGACAACCAACTATGATTTTCGTAATAAGGTACTTTTAGATTTCGTTATTTCGCACGCTAAAGGTGATCAGCGACCCTATCTTCGAGTTGATGTATCGGGCTACTCTATGCTAGGACTTCTCGATTCTGGTGCTAGCCGAACTATCGTAGGATTGCCAGGGTATGAAATTCTTTTAAGTTTAGATCTTAAACTCATTAAGCACTCTTCTACCTGTACAGTTGCTAATGGTGAGTCTTGTCACAGTATCGGTTATATACAAACGCCTGTCACATTGTTGAACAAAACTAGGATTATAGATATTGTAGTACTGCCTGAGCTTTCACATTTTGGGAATAGACTTTTGGAGGGCGATGGAGATTATCCCAGGATTTAGGCAGGATGTCTGGCGTTTTTCGGAACCGTCAGCTGACCTCGAGGTGTCGTTTATAGAGAGTGCTGATAGCTTAAATCCATCAGAAAGACGCTCCCTGGATGAACTGGTTACTAATAAATTTTCTGAAATAGGTATCGGTCTTGGTTGTTGTAAGGTAGCAGAACATGACATCATCTTAGAACCAGGAACCAAGCCAATTAAGCAACGATACTATCCGGTATCCCCTTTTAAACAGAAGATCATTGACGACGAGGTTACGGGAATGCTGAAGTTAGGTGTTATTGAAAGGTCAAATAGTCCATGGTCTAGTCCAGTGTGTCTCGTTCGTAAGAAAGACGGCTCGTATAGATTATGTGTTGTCTTTCGTAAGGTGAATTATTTCACTAAAAAGGGTGCATATCCAATACCTTAACAGGTCGGCTGAAAAGTCCCCGGTCTACCATAGTAAAACACAATATTTTGACAAAATTAATTTTTTTTATTCAACATAGTTGCCTTCAAGGGCGATACAGCGATTATAGCGACCTTCCAACTTTTCGATACCATTTTTGTAGTACTCCTTCGGTTTGTCCTCAAAATAGGCTTCAGTTTCGGCGATTACCTCAGTATCAGAGCCAAATTTTTTTCCCGCGAGCATTCTCTTCAGGTCAGAGAAAAGGAAAAAGTCGCTGGTGGCTAGATCTGGAGAATACGGTGGGTGAGGAAGCAATTCGAAGCCCAATTCATGCAATTTTGCCATCGTTTTCGATGATTTGTGACACGGTGCATTGTCTTGATGAAACAACACTTTTTTTTTCTTCATATGGGGCCGTTTTTTCGCGATTTCAATCTTCAATCGCTCCAATAATGCACAGTAATAGTCGCTGTTGATTGTTTTTCCCTTTTCCAAATAGTCGATGAACAATATACCGTGTGTATCCCAAAAAACTGAGGCATAACTTTGCCAGCTGACTGTTGAGTCTTTCCATGCTTTGGTGGCGGTTCACCGGCCGCAGTCCACTCAGCTGACTGTCGATTGGACTCAGGCGTGTAGTGATGGAGCCAAGTTTCATCCATAGTCACATATCGACGTAAAAAATCGGGTTTATTACGACTTAACAGCTGCAAACACTGCTCAGAATCATCAATTCGTTGCTGTTTTTGGTCGATTGTGAGCACGCGCGGCACCCATTTCGCACAGAGCTTCTGCATACCCAAATATTCGTGAACGATATGTCCAACACGTTCCTTAGATATCTTTAGAGTGTCAGCTATCTCGATCATATTCACTTTACGGTCACTCAAAATCATTTTGTGGATTTTTTTGATATTTTCGTCGGTAACCACCTCTTTTGGGCGTCCACTGCGTTCACCGTCTTCGGTGCTCATTTCATCACGCTTGAATTTTGCGTACCAGTCAATGATTGTTGATTTTCCTGGCGCAGAGTCCAGAAACTCATTATCAAGCCAAGCTTTTGCTTCAACTGTATTTTTTCCTTTCAAATAACAATATTTAATAAGCACACGAAATTCTTTTTTTTTCATCTTTTTGAAAATAACAAAAGTTGCTTCACTAAAAATGCAATATCTCACAAACTAATAGTCCGACAGCTGTCAAATTTTTACACGAATCTTTTGAAGGTTGATACTATCTAAAAATGAAATGGATTTAATTCTAGTGTCGTCATCTATAGGTCAGACCGGGGACTTTTCAGCCGACCTGTTATATCTCAACCATCCTAGATCGACTGAGAGATGCTCGTTTTATTAGTTCCATCGATATCAAATCTGCCTTTTGGCAAGTTCCGCTTAGTGAATCATCTCGTGAGTATACAGCTTTTACTGTTCCTGGTATAGGCCTTTTCCAGTTCCGTCGAATGCCCTTCGAACTTCAAATGCTCCTGCAACCTGGTAGAGAATCGTAGACACCATTTTAAGCCCTGAACTCGAACCCAACGTCATGGTATACCTAGATGACATCATCGGTATTACGAACAACTTTCCTGACCACTTACGACTATTGGGGGAGGTTCTTGATCGTTTCAGTAAAGCCGGTTTAGTTGTGTTCAAGGAGAAGTGTAGGTTTTGTAAGCCGCAATTGAAATATCTCGGCTACGTCGTTAATGAGAAAGGGTTGCGCCCGGATTCGGAAAAAGTGGAAGCTATAGTAAATATCCCACCACCTCGTAATGTTAACGAAATACGTAGATTTGTAGGGACCGCTTCTTGGTACAGACGTTTTGTACCCAACTTTTCCTCCGTCTTAGCTCCGATCCTAAAATTGACTAAGAAGAATGCCACTTGGCATTGGACTTCTGATTGTCAACAGTCATTTAACACCCTTAAGGAATGCTTAGTGTCTGCTCCTATTTTAACAGCTCCTGACTTTGAAAAGACGTTTTATTTGCAAACTGATGCCTCTAATTATGGTCTTGGTGCTGTTCTAACCCAGCAGTATGACGAAGGTGAAAAGGTTATCTGTTATCTGTCTAGGTCTATGTCTAAACAGGAAATGAAGTTGTCTGTGACGGAAAAAGAGTGTCTTACTGTTATTTGGGCTGTCGAGAAGTTACGTCATTACTTAGATCATGTACATTTCGTTGTTATCACCGACCACGCTTCACTGCTGTGGCTCCATCGATTGAAAGATCCCCAAGGTAGACTCGCGCGGTGGCAGTTGCGCTTGCAGCAATATGATTTTGAGTTGATTCACCGCAAAGGAAAGGATCACATCGTTCCTGACCTTTTTTCTCGATCTGTACCTGCTCCTATCGATTCTATAACCGTTTCGGATCCTTCCATGACCACCAACGACAAATGGTACTCATCAATGCTTTGGTTGGTTCAAGCAAATCCATTAAAATACCCCTTGTGGCAAGTACACAATAACACCCTATATAAACTCGTAAAACCATCGATCCCTGATCTCTCTTCACCTAATGATGACTGGAAAGTAGTAGTTCCCAAGGACAAACGGCTGTCTATCCTTCAACGTTGTCATAATTTACCCTCTGCTGGTCATGTAGGTGTCTTCAAGACTTTTGGGAAAGTTCGTCAAAGTTATTACTGGCCTAAGATGAGAACGGATGTGGCTAAATATGTAAGGTCTTGTAGGTGTTGTGCTCAGAACAAGGTAGAAAAGAAGTTGCCCACCGGGTTGATGGGAGAACGACCGGAAATAACTAAACCATTCCAGGCCATCAGTCTCGATTACGTAGGACCACTTCCCCGGTCGAAACGGGGTTACCAATATATTCTTGTCGTGTCGGATTATTTTAGTAAAGCAGTCTTTTTATACCCTTGTCGATCGGCTACAGCTAAGTCTTTGGTAGAAATTATGGAGAGCTTCTTTCTTTTGTATGGGACCCCGATGACGTTGACTTGTGACAACGGAGTTCAAATGAAATCCAACGAATTTCGTAAATTGTGTGAGAGGTTTAACACCAAAATCTTCTATACTGCGTCATACGACCCTCGCGCTAATCCCACTGAACGCCATAATAGGGTAATTCGACTTTAAATTACCCTTATGGTTTTGGTCTCTCCTTTTTTTTTTATGCAGTTGTTGTAACTGTTTCACATTTTGTGGATTTTGGAGGTCAAACCTTCTAGTTTACCGACCGGGCCATTGGTTTGGGTGTCCGGGGGAAAAACCGTAGTGGTATGGGGAATCTTCCGCTTCGGAGGATCTACGTCCATCTTATCTTTTCTCTTCTACCAAACTTTGGATTTAACGAGGAATTTTGGTTGACTTAGTGGGGAAACATGTTCGTTACCTTTCCTTACTTGAATCCAGTTTTTTTTTCTCCGTGTGTTTCTATTTTCTTTCTGTCTCTAGATTGTCTTTGTTTTCGTGCCATGTGATTGGGGGCCGAAGGATAGTCCAGGCGGGGAGGTAAGAGTCCTTCAACCTAACCACCTTTTAGGCCCCGTTTTCTATAATTTGGTTGAGGTTGGTGCAGTTAATTTCGTTGTCATTTTGTGTCAGATTTGTAGGTGAGTTCAGCAGGGGTTGCTCGCACCTTAGGGACCACATTATGTGAGTGCGAGGCTCTTGGCTGTTCTTTTATACCGCATCTACAATCCGCAGGATAACTAGCTGAGTTATGTGCTGATTTATTCGTTCCAGCCCCATCCTACAAAACGAAGTAGGCCATGTATTTTCTCTCTTTTTCTCTCTCTACATTTCTTTCTTTCCTTTTTCCCTTAAGTTTATTTTCTTTGATTGGTTGTGATTGGTGGCTACTACAAATAAGTGCAGAAATCGATACCACATCTTCGAATATGACATCG
Organism: Ophraella communa; assembly: GCA_035357415.1. Taxonomy (NCBI): domain Eukaryota; kingdom Metazoa; phylum Arthropoda; class Insecta; order Coleoptera; family Chrysomelidae; genus Ophraella; species Ophraella communa. Next base: position 21,103,514 of record CM068994.1, on the reverse strand, counting down.
TACTGTAAACATGTAAATGTAGGCTTGATTGTCTGTTCCAGCTTAGCGAGTACCGTATTTGTAGCAGTAACTTCCTTATCACGAAATTTTCTTTTGTTTGTTTTTTTTTGCTTTGATTATCCCGATTATGACGCTTTGATTATCCCGATTATGACGCTTTTATTATCCCGATTTTGACTCCATATTTTGCAATAGTATTCCCATGACGGAATTATCTGGAGGTTTTTTTCTTTCCTGTTAAAAAAGTAGATTCCGTGTTACCTAGTTTTTTTTGTTACGGGCTAATACCATTATGGGTGCGAGCCTGGTTGTGTTGTCATCCGTTAGGAAATTGTTGAACCAGGGCCTTGAGTGGTGAAGCATCTACATTGATGGATACGCCAGATTAGGGAACTATCGCCGTTGAGGGTGTAGGGTGTTTTTATCACGAGAGGACTTGGGGATATAGGACTGCACAGGATTGGGTCGCAGTGTAATCTTTGGCAATTTGGGGCCATCTTGATTGGATTTTAAAAAAAAACCATTTATATAGTTAGTCTGACTATTGTACGTGATTTGCCTTATGTATTTTTGGATTATGTCAGCTGACTAACCATTTTTGGGATTTGTTAAGAAGATATATTTTCTCACACACACACCACGTGTTCGAAATAACCGTTAACATCTAAAGGGTTTTTTTTTATTACGGGTTTTGGTACCCCCTACGTCCTGATATTGAAAGGATTACCATAGCTTGAGAACTAATTCACCACTTTCTTCGAAGGGACACTAGTGACCCGAAGAGCTGTCTGAACAGCGATTGGAACACCTCCGGATTACAGATAAGCTCTTATAGATCTACATAGTCAGAACTTTTTTTTGTATCTCTTGAATTTATATTTATCTACTTGTTGCGTTGATTTCATTACTCGGTACCTTCAGTACCAGTACTGAATAATATTTATTTACTTCAAGCGTTGATTTCATTACTCGGTACCTTCAGTACCAGTACTGAATAATATTTATTTACTTGTAGTGTTGATTTCGTTACTCGGTGCCTTCAGTACCAGTACTGAATTATATTTATTTGACCATTGTGTCAATTTCATTGTTTGAACCCTACTGTATGAGCAAAGCTCACAATTATTACTATTTATTTTTTTTTCATATTGTGATATTGAAGACCTAAATTGTTAAGTAAAGTAATTTATATGTATTTTATCTCCTAGTTTTATCTATCTGGTTCAACATATTGATAAATTATTATTTGTTTATCTTGGTAGTTCTCTGCTAGTGCCTTAAGACTCAGGGGTTTCTGGCTTTAACCGTAAAGCCAGTGGCGCGGACTCAATTCTCTTTATTTCTACTGTTTACCTGTACGGCTGAGCTCGGGCATAATTTGCCAGTAGAGTTACCGCTAGCTGAGTATAGCCAAGTTAACTTTTTAACTACCTTATCTTAAACTAAACTCAAAGAAACGTGGCAATTATTTAGACATGGTATATCTATATTATCAATTAATATTCGTTCTCGCCAAAAAAAAACACAAAACAAAATACTTAAAAAATTAATGAAAAAATAATGAAAAATATTTAACAGCTGAGAAGTAACCAACTGCACTGCCATATTAGAACAAATACAATAGTTATTATTTGGCGTGTGTAGTCGTTAAATAAATCAAAATTTTATAATGAAAAGAACAAACAAAATAAAAATATACAGTTAGCAAAAAGAAAGAAAAATACTTCACATACATACATTATGATAAACTCAAGAATGAAGTAGTAGAAATCTATTTTAAATCTTCCAGTGTTCTGATTCTAGTTGAGGATCGTTCATTGTTGTATTTTAGATAGATGTTTCCATGATTCGTCCAAACTGTCCCATCACGGCCAACCTTTTTAATAACCATTTTTACCAAATTTAACTGCTTCTGAGATCTTCCCTGATTAGAATAGCTGTGTTCTTCAAAGCACTTTTATTGAAGTAAATTTCATTATTCAATGAGTGTGAACAGCATTCTACCATTATTGGCTTAATTTTTTTTAAGGTGTTCATTGGATAACATGACTCTATACTGTTACGATTTATGTTTAATTTCATTTGTTTACTTAAAGTATTATGTTCTTACTTCTGCGAAACTTTTCTTGCTGTTCTTGTTGATTCATTAGAATTAGAATTGCTTCTTCCTGTTCTTTCAATGTTGTCCTAAGTTTCATATTTTCATTTTTTATGACTTCAATTTCCATGTTTAACTGATTACCTATTGTTTCTATTATAGTTTTAGTTAATTGACTTAAAAATTCGTCGGACATACATAGTTTAGTAACTAAATCTTTAACTGCTATGTGCAGATCTTCTTCACCTTTGGTAACTTTCGGCATAATGTGGGAAAAACAAACTAAACAAACTGCAATTGTTTGTGATAATTTCAATAACACTTCTATTACCTGTAACTCTTATATACTTCTTCCTTTGATGCGTTTTGTATAATAAATATGTACGTCTATATGAAATTTACATTTATTAGTGGCAGAGCAACAATAACACGTCTACTCAGTTCGACACATTCGACCCAAGTACCTCTGTTTCAAATTATCCCACATTTTTTTTTTAATTGTGTTGCATTTCTTTGCGTAGATACCACACTAGCCTGGGAGTTATACTCATTAGTTATAACCTTCCAGACTTCCTGTTTTTTCGTAACTGTAGTGGCATCAGTCCTCTTGTTTTCAATTACAATAATTTTTCTTTTTCAGTATATGCCACAACACTTCGATCCCCTAAAAATTACAGAATAGTAAACAATATCCTATTTATGAAATAAAAATGTTATTTATTTGTATTCATTTTAAGTTGATATCCCAAAATAAATAAATATATATGTTAAAATCCAAAACAATTGAAAAAACGCTAAGTAAACTAAAAAAAAAACTCATAAATCCACCTACTTCCCAACACAAACTACTACTCTCTTCTACACTTCTACTGACAATGAAAATTAATATCCTAATCGTCAACGTCAGTCATTAAAATGCTGGCCAACGTGAATTTATTAAAATTACTAGTTTTGGTAACAACACAAAAAGTTACCAAAACAACCAAGCAGGATTTCAACTTGCCCGAGAATACACGAAGTCGGGATTAAAGTATACCAGTTAAACTTGAGACTTGGCGAAGCTCGTCTCATGTCGGAGATAGAGTAGGGCTTATAGCTACGGGCATTAGAATCCTAAGATATGGAAATGCTAAATATTGTTGGACAAAGCATTGAAACATTTTAAATTTCAAGTTTTTATTTTATTTTTATAAACCACTTGTATAAATATATACCATGTACAAAATCACCCACAAACATATTTTATAGAAATTGATAAGACTAATAATTAAGGCATCTATTTCCTATGATTTATAAGTTTTTTATTTTTATCAAAGTCGTGGTTTAGGTTTTTGAGCTTTAATTTAGGTAATGAACAGTAAATGTCACCTACAAAGAAGGAAATTTTGGTATAAATACTCCTGGTGATAAAACAAAACGTAATAATTTTATCTCTTTAAATATATTTTATATCTTTTATATTACACACATAAACTATTATAATTACATATATAATTGAACAATAATACAACTATTGCTAACAATACTTAAGTTTACTTAATAAACAAGTATTTATTTAAAAATAGTAAATTGTAATACAAGTGCAATAAGTTATCGAGATTGGCTTCGCAAAATTAACAATGGCGCACGAATTGTATCAATATGAATATTTCATAATAATTATTTCTTGATTTGGACTGCTTAATTAAAAAAATTTATTTTGTTTTCAACCCCTAACCTTGTTTATTATTTCTATATGTTTCCCCTAAAAATAATTTGCAACAGTTTTATCCTTTTTTACCCTTTTACTTTCAACTTTCCCATGTATTTCTATTCATACCCATTTAATCATTTGAACATACCAGTCTACACGCATCAAATTGTATTTTGCTAATATTGTTGATTAACCATATTCTTATCATTTATTTTTAATTATGTTTAGTATTATAATGTATATGGTGACCTTTATTCTGACACTATATGCTCTCTTCATAGAGCCTGATGATGGTCTGTTGACCGAAACATGTCGCAGCACTGATGTAACTTTCTTCTTTTTAATTATACAGGGGGTCAAACTTAATAGAATTTTCAGGTAATATTGGTTAAAACTTTTTAAATACCCGGTATAACATAATAAAACTTTACATTGTTCTGATGTGGAAGCTAAGCAGATTTTAAATTTAAAGTAGTAGTAGTGCGATCGAAAGCAGACGTGTTATAACTTTTTATTTTTAACAGCTAAAATAGAAATGGGTAGTGTGTGAAGTGTAATACTTAGTTCAAAATCAATTAGGTGAGAAAAAAAACTTCTAAAAATATAAACAATAAACTGGCTATCGAATTAATGTAGATCATAAATTTGATAAGATTATAAACCGAGCGGATTTATTAAGCATTAAGCATTGTTGCCAGGTTGTCTAGAAAATCGACCATTTATTTAATCTTAGTTTAGTACTTACAAGAATGAGTCAGTCCGAACAGGGTGTTTCATTAGAAAAACTATTAGAGGAAATCGTTAATAATAGGGAAGAATTTAGGAGTATTATACAAGCATCTGAAGCAAGAGTTCTCTTAACATTAGAACGACTCAATAACAGAATACGCGTACTGGAAACAGAAAATTTGCAACAAAAAAAAGAAATTGAATGTCTGAGAAGAAACGAAAAAAAGAACAACGTGATAGTTTTTGGCTTGGAAGTAAACGAATAAATTGTATCTGTTGAAAATATTTGTACTAGGTTAAATGCACTACTTGATCTGTCTTTAGCCCCCTCTGACAATAATACTTTTAATCTAGGAAAAACAAATAACACACCTATAAAAGTAGAATTTGTAAATTATTGGATGAAGCGGACATTGTTTAAAAGTTGTCACAAACTTAAAGGCACAAACATCAGCATAGTTGACGACCAAACGCCGCAACAAAGAATTGAATCCAAGATTCTAAGAAAACACTTACATCTTGCCCGCCAGGAGGAAGGAAGCACATGCTACATAAGAAATAATAGTTTATACGTGAATGGAGTTAGATACAGCCCTGAAGATTTGAATGCTGTCGAACAAAGTCGTGAACAAACCCAATCTAGCAGCGCTCCTTCTACACCGTCAACAAACGACAAGGATAAAGACGCCATTTTTGTACCCGATAAAATATCGCAGCTAAACGCCTTAAAAAAAACTCAACCTCTGCTAAGCAAACTGAGGTATCAACTCCAATTTTATCCGGAAAAAGTGGTACACACGTTGAAGTAAGAAAGACGCGTCAGCAAGCTCTTCAAAAACAAGGCAGCAGGAACAGAACAGGCAGCACGAAATAATTTTTTTTTATTTGTTTATATTTAGATAGCTGTTAAGTAGTTTTATGGTCAATTATTTTACTATATGTCACCTGAATTCCAGATCTGTATTGGCAAATTTTCTCGGGTTTAAATCTATTGTACATAACATCTATGATATAATTACTGTATCGGAAACATGGCTCAATTCAGGCATTAATGATAATATTGTTAATTTAGAAGGATACAAGTTATTTAGACGTGATCGTTCTGGAAAAAGAGGAGGGGGTGTAGCTATTTACTTGAAGAATTGTTTTAATGGAAATAAATTATCAGTACCAAACAATACAGAGTCAGAACAGATATGGATAGGTGTTGAATATAATAAAATTAAATATGCCCTTTCTTCCATGTACCGTCCGGTTGATTTTTCTTTTGACAAATTTATAAACGAACTTGATGAAGGTTTAAATTGGGTAGCGGCAAAGTACGATAATATAATCTTTGCGGGTGATTTAAATTTAAATGTATTAGAACTAGATGCAAAACTTTGTAAATTATTTACTTCAACTATAAGTGCCTATAATCTCACGCAGGTCATTGACCAGCCTACTAGAGGTTCTAAGCTCTTGGATGTTATAGTATGTTCTGAAAAGCTCAATGTAACGGGAGTCAAGGTGACAGACACTCTAAATGTTTCAGACCATTCAACTCCATCTTGCAGAATCGGTCATACGTCTACAAAATTTGAACCATTTGTTCTCACATACCGTAATTTCAGAAAATTCAACACGACTGCATTCAATACTGACCTGATGAATACAAACTTTGCAGAAATTTATTTGGTAGGAGATATAGATCAAAAGTTGAAAATTTGGAATTCTCTTGTATTGAATTTATTTCAGAAACATGCTCCACTTCGACAAGTAAAAATTACAAAGCCTAAAGCTCCCTGGCTTACAAAAACACTAAGAATGATGATGACGTTGAGAGATCGTGCATTAAAAAAATATAACAAAACAAAAAATGTTAGCCATTGGGAATACTACAAATTACTAAGAAATGAAGTAAATCGTGCAACTAAACGGGAGAAAAAGGCTTATTTGGAATTCCGGCTTAACCAAAAAGGAAATTTATGAAAAGAATTAAAAAAGCTGGAGGTAATTAATTCTAATAAGCCAGGTATTCCAGAAAATTTACAAAATCCGAATGAAATAAATAATTATTTTATCAATGGTATAGGAGGTTTGGATATTTCAGATCAAAGCACCATGGATGCTTACTTGTCTAATATTTCTCCTAATTGCGGCATATTCAATTTTAATATAGTTGATGAGTTAAAAATATATGAAAAACTTTTTTCTATAAAATCAAATGCTACTGGCCCTGATAATATCAATATTATTATGATTCTACATTGCTGTCCCTATATTTTGCCTTATTTAACCCACATTTTTAACTTTTGCATTAAAAACTCAGTATTTCCTGCTCTATGGAAACAGTCAAAGGTTATACCTCTGCCTAAAACTTCGAATGTCGTTAACTATGCTGACCTAAGACCCATTAGCATTTTATGTACACTATCGAAGGTCTTGGAAAAGATAATGGAAGAACAAATACGAATTTACACATCTGATTTTAAAATTCTACCCTTAAATCAATCAGGCTTCCGGTCACATTATAGCTGTACAACTGCTATGTTAAAGGTACTAGATGATATTTATTCATATATTGACAATAACAGGCTTTGTATTCTAGTACTTATGGATTATTCCAAGGCATTTGACACAATTAGTCATTCTATGCTTTAATCCCTCTGCCATTATTTGGGCTTTGATAGAGGTGCTACAGATTTCTTACAATCTTATTTAGGTGACAGAATGCAAAGAGTCCATCTGTTAAAAACAACTTCCAACTTAATTCCATCTAATCGAGGTGTTTTGGTTCCAAAATCCTTTTTAATTAACTCTCCTTATACTTTTAAGAAACAAATAAAAGATTTTTTGGTTAAGGGTCTCATAAGTTATAAATTTTAATGTTAATGCAGATCTGGTTGGGCTTTGTATGTTTATTTGTCTTTGTTTTTTTTTTTTGTATTGTTTTACATTTATTATAGGATGTGATCATATATTTTATATATATTTTGTTATATTTCTATATTTACATGTTTGTATAATTTTAATAATTTTAATTTGCATGTAATATGGTGATTGTTTTAAATTATAAGAATTCATATTTTATATCGTATAGGTTGCGTGGAAGAGCGCGCTTTTTTGTAGGACCGTGTAGGAACTACATCAAAGAACGAACGTCGCCTTTTGCTCATGTTAGTATTATAAAATATTAATATGTATACTGTACTGAAGCAATAAAGTCATTTATTATTATTATTATTATTAAAATAAAATACATGGTGTTTCATTTAAAAAAAAACATAAGTTTGGTGTGCCAGCATCTTATGGAACACCCTGTAAGATTTTAACTAATTTTAAAATATGGAGTTTAAAGCTGCCTACAATTTTTGTTAATAACTTTTTTTTGTAAATTTTACTATAACAGATCTACTGAGCTTCCTCACACTAATCAATCCCTGTATATTGTGGGTTAACTTTGAGTTTTATTGCAATTATATAAAATTTTACTTTGTGTTGATTGTGTGTTTATTTACTCAAAGTAAAACTTTTTAGAACGTCAAAAGTGGTGTGGTCAAAGTGCCTAACGCCTCTTGCGAGAGTTGGAACAGAAAAATTTATTTAAAAAAATTAAACGTTCCCTAAATATTAATTGGGCGTAATTTATTAGAGAAAAACAACTGTCAAATTGTATGTAGATGCTTCAAGTTCATTTAAATATACAGGGTGGCGTACCGAAAACGAAACAGATGCATTTACTGGCAGATGATTCCTTTTTAAAAAAACCGCTCGGACCCGTCGATTTTGTTATCGAGTGGACGCAAAATTGGCATAAAATCACATTAACATTTGCAGTCCCCTAAGCGGGGGTGGTACCATCCCTAAAATCTTAAATGGAAAGGGGAGTCGAATGATCCATCATTTAAAAGTTCTTTTAACTCCCTTTACAATGATGTAAAATTCATGCACTTCAATTCAGTAGTTTTAAAGATTTATTGATTTAAATTTTAAATACATAGCAGCAAAGTTGTTAAAAAATAAAGAATGAACTGACCTGTCAGCTAAGTAAATGTTGAAAATGACCCCCATGCAATAATAAAGATTTTGCTTAAAACGTTGCCGGACATTTTGCAATATTTGAGGAGTAATTTGATGGCACTCATTCACAATTCTTTGTCGCAAATATTCTAAGGATGTTGGCTGAGTAGCATAGATTTTGCTTTTTAAGTAACCCCACAAAAAGAAATCCAAATCTGGCGATCTTGGGGCCATTCAACGGCACCTCTTCTACCAATCCATTGACCTGGAAAGGTCTGATCTAAATAATGCCGAACTCTTAATGCGTAATGTGGTGGGGCACCATCCTGTTGAAACATCAACATATTCTCAACGTATCGATCATCATTCTGATTTTCAATTATATCTGTTAATTAAATTGATTGTACTAACCCTTACTTTTTGGAAGTCCATCTTATTGAGGATAATAAAAAACTCTTCGTTTTAACAAAACTTCCAATATTTATTAAAAAATTGCTTTTTTAAAGGCTCAATGACAGCTGTTTCGCTATGAAGCATCGTCAGATTGACATTTAAGTTACATTTTGTTTGTTTGTAGCTAGGTACCTGATGTTTAGGTAGTATTAAGGCTAGACCAAGTATGGAAGTAATAAGACATAACAATATTAAAGCCTAGATGTTATTAGCCCTCAGGGATTATCCTGGATGTATTTCCCTCTAAGATCAGTATAACTGTGCAATGATATAGAAAAACCAGGAAAAAACTATATCATGCTGATCTTACAATAACTTAATATATTTGTGTTACAATTACGTCTTATCTATGTATAAAATGAAGACTCAATCAAAGCAAACACTTTAAAAGTGGAGAACTTCCCAGATTTATTTGTTCATTAACAACTTTAAATTGTGGATCTGCTAGATGTCTTTTTATTTCAAGTTCTTCAAGGAAATCTAAATTTTTTTTTATTACAAATGTGTAGTATTTGGATGTCATTGGTGTGAAAGAGTGAGGTTGGATGTTCAAGTAGGTGTTTTGCATAATTTGACTTATCTGGTTGTTTTAATCTATATGCTCTTAAATGTTCATTAAATCTTACTTCAAAATTTCTTTGTGTTTGACCTATATATACAGCATTACACTTTGGACAATTAATTTTGTAAACACCAGATTTTTTAATTTAGGTAATTTTGTTTTTACATTTAACAATTTTGTACCAACATTATCTTGTGTTTTAAATGATATTATTGCTGATGTTGCCGAAGATATTATTTTTGATATTTTATTGGAAATACTTCCACAATATGTAATATTTTTATAACTTTTAATTTCTTTAGTTTGTTTAGGAAATATTAGTTGTAGTGCCACTTTTTGTTCTTTCTTATTAATTAATGTATTTATCAAATGAATTGGGTAGCCATTAGATGTAGCTATTTGTTTTATGATATAAATTTCTTTATCAAAGTTAATTTTGTCCATTGGAATTGAAAATGCCCTATGTATCATAGAATTATAAGCTGCTAATTTATGTGTTATAGGATGATTTGAATTATATGGTATGGTTACATCTGTTTGTGTTGGTTTTCTGTATATTGAATAATTTAAATTTTTAAATCTAGAAAATTGATTGAATTATTTTCTTCATCTTCTAAAGTAAAATTAATTTTAGGATGCAAGGTATTAATATAATTAAAAAATATATCTAATTGTCGTTCGCTACCTACAAATCCTGCTAACACATCATCAACATATCTATACCAAAATACAATATTGTTTTTATAAGTAGAATTAAAGATTTTGTTTTCTAAATTATCCATAAAAATATTTGCTAAAATTGGAGAAATGGGACTTCCCATTGGAAGACCCTCATTTTGAATATATACTTTGTTATCAAAAGTAAAATAATTTTGACTAATGCATACATTAAATAAGTCAATTATATCTGATATTATTCCTGGATGGATATTTCTTTCATCTAATAACTTTTTAACTAGAACTATACATTCTTTAGGAGGAATTTTAGAGAACATATTAGTTACATCAAATGATACTAATTTAGTATTATTTTGTAATTTACATTTATTTAATTTATTTATCAAATCTAATGAATTTTGTACTGAATATTTAGATGTGTAACCATAATTATTTAGAATAGTATTTAATTTTTTAGCTACCTTAGTATTAGGAGTGTTAACATACGAAACTACTGGTCTAATTGGTTTTGACTCTTTATGTAATTTAATAGTTCCATATAATTCTGGACATTGAGGATTTTTATTAACTAGATATTAAATTATCTATTAAATGACTATGATAAAAAATATCTAGTTAATAAAAATCCTCAATGTCCAGAATTATATGGAACTATTAAATCACATAAAGAGTCAAAACCAATTAGACCAGTAGTTTCGTATGTTAACACTCCTAATACTAAGGTAGCTAAAAAATTAAATACTATTCTAAATAATTATGGTTACACATCTAAATATTCAGTACAAATTTCATTAGATCTGATAAATAAATTAAATAAATGTAAATTACAAAATAATACTAAATTAGTATCATTTGATGTAACTAATATGTTCTCTAAAATTCCTCCTAAAGAATGTATAGTTCTAGTTAAAAAGTTATTAGATGAAAGAAATATCCATCCAGGAATAATATCAGATATAATTGACTTATTTAATGTATGCATTAGTCAAAATTATTTTACTTTTGATAACAAAGTATATATTCAAAATGAGGGTCTTCCAATGGGAAGTCCCATTTCTCCAATTTTAGCAAATATTTTTATGGATAATTTAGAAAACAAAATCTTTAATTCTAGTTATAAAAACAATATTGTATTTTGGTATAGATATGTTGATGATGTGTTAGCAGGATTTGTAGGTAGCGAACGACAATTAGATATATTTTTTAATTATATTAATACCTTGCATCCTAAAAATTAATGTTACTTTAGAAGTTGAAGAAAATAATTCAATTAATTTTCTAGATTTAAAAATTGAAAAAGTTAATAATTTACTAAATTATTCAATATACAGAAAACCAACACAAACAGATGTAACCATACCATATAATTCAAATCATCCTATAACACATAAATTAGCAGCTTATAATTCTATGATACATAGGGCATTTTCAATTCCAATGGACAAAATTAACTTTGATAAAGAAATTTATATCATAAAACAAATAGCTACATCTAATGGCTACCCAATTCATTTGATAAATACATTAATTAATAAAAAGAACAGAAAGTGGCACTACAACTAATATTTCCTAAACAAACTAAAGAAATTAAAAGTTATAAAAATATTACATATTGTGGAAGTATTTCCAATAAAATATCAAAAATAATATCTTTGGCAACATCAGCAATAATATCATTTAAAACACAAGATAATGTTGGTACAAAATTGTTAAATGTAAAAACAAAATTACCTAAATTAAAAAAATCTGGTGTTTACAAAATTAATTGTCCAAAGTGTAATGCTGTATATATAGGTCAAACACAAAGAAATTTTGAAGTAAGATTTAATGAACATTTAAGAGCATATAGATTAAAACAACCAGATAAGTCAAATTATGCAAAACACCTACTTGAACATCCAACCTCACTCTTTCACACCAATGACATCCAAATACTACACATTTGTAATAAAAAACAAAATTTAGATTTCCTTGAAGAACTTGAAATAAAAAGACATCTAGCAGATCCACAATTTAAAGTTGTTAATGAACAAATAAATCTGGGAAGTTCTCCACTTTTAAAGTGTTTGCTTTGATTGAGTCTTCATTTTATACATAGATAAGACGTAATTGTAACACAAATATATTAAGTTATTGTAAAGATCAGCATGATATAGTTTTTTCCTGGTTTTTCTATATCATTGCACAGTTATACTGATCTTAGAGGGAAATACATCCAGGATAATCCCTTAGGGCTAATAACATCTAGGCTTTAATATTGTTATGTCTTATTACTTCCATACTTGGTCTAGCCTTAATACTACCTAAACATCAGGTACCTAGCTACAAACAAACAAAATGTAACTTAAATGTCAATCTGACGATGCTTCATAGCGAAACAGCTGTCATTGAGCCTTTAAAAAAGCAATTTTTTAATAAATATTGGAAGTTTTGTTAAAACGAAGAGTTTTTTATTATCCTCAATATATCTGTTAACGCAGTATCTATGGCATTTTGTAGTAATTTGCAAATACATTTCACCAGTCAAATTTCCAGGTTAGAAAAATGGACCAACCAAATGATCGCCAAAAATGCCAGCCCAAACATTTAATTTTTGTGGCTGCTGTGTGTGTACCTCATGGTAAATTCTGGGCTTAGAGTCCGACCAATATCGACAATTATGACGATTTACTTCGCCATTTAAAAAAAGGAACAATCGTCGGAAAAGCAAATGTTAAATAAAAATTGTTCATCGTTTGTAATTCGTTCACTCAAAATCGTCTTCATTAAGTTCTTGTACAAGGTGAATTTTATACCGATGAAAATTATGGGCCTTAAGAATCCGTTGGATAGTATGTCGACTAACACCACACGAAGTTTGCAATTTGCGGGTACTTAATGTAGGATCTATAATAACTTGCCCTTAAACTCCCACTTCTGTTGCTTCGTTCCTTATAGGATTTTCAATATTACGTTTTTTATTGGCGACTGATCCAGTTGCCGGAAATTTAGCTACAAGTTCTAGAACATATTTTCCGTGCTCATTATTGTTCGCATGTCGCTCATTAAAAATTTGTGCTGTTCTATTAGCGCACTAATTATTTCCGAAAAATATTTCAATAATTTCAACCCTTTCTGCCGTGGAATATACCATGGTTAATTTATGTATAAAGCAATAAATGATATTTTAACAATAAAGATTAGTCAAATCAATCACAAACTAATGTACTATTTCCTATTTAAAATAAGTACGTGGCATTCTCTACTTATCTTTCTTCAAGAAACAACTTTTTTGTCACAAAAGACACTTCAATTGCTATTTTTATAATTAATAAACCATGGGCGTAGTAAATAAAAGCATTTACTTATCAAGAAAATGCTTTTACTCAAATTTCTTCTGAAAGAAGTACTACAAACTAGTTTGATGTACCTATTAAAGTCTACTTTAAACTTTAAATCAATAAATCTCCAAAACTACTGAATTGAATACATGAATTTTACATCACTATAAAGGGAGTTGAAAGACCTTTCAAATAATGGGTCATTCGACCCCCCTTTTCATTTAAGATTTTAGGGATGATGCCACCCCCGCTTGAGGGTCTGCAAATGTTAAAGTGATTTTATGCCAATTTTGTGTCCCCCTCGAAAACAAAATCGACAGGTCCGGGCGTTTTTTCAAAAAAGGAATCATTTGCCAGTAATGCCTTTGTTTCGTTTTCGGTGCGCCACGCTGTATAGTGGATACTATATAAATACCTACCTAGATGGCTTATAATAAATTATATTAAAATTGTTTTTTGGTACGTATATTTTCCATTTTTAATAAATAATAATCACAACCTTTTTATTATTTTCCATGATTATTAAAGCTTTTCAAAATTTTATTTTTCTTTCGTTTATCATTTCAAAAATAAATACTATTGTAGAAATAATACTACCGGCTAAAATAATGAAAAAACAACTCTTTAAATGACTTAATGTTAATTTTTCATGGTCTTCTTTAATACCAAAATTAATATCAAATTTTAGCAAAGCAGATAATCCTGTTTGATACCATTTTTGAAACAAGCCACTCTCATGAATGGCTAAAATCCAGTAATTGATTCTGTTCATTAATGGATGATTTCGCTTTACTACTAAATAGCTATTCAATGATATAAGCTGAAAAATAAAATATATTTATACTAATAAAATACGAATATCCTAATTTTATATAAAACAATAAAATTTGAGTATATTGTGTTTATAGTAGATTAACAATATTTACTGTAAAAAAAGCAATGTGATCGACGGGTTAAAAAATGTGCAAACTAACTTAAAATTATAAATTAATGAGTTTCTAGTGGAATACTTAAAAAGATACTAGTAAACTTAAATGGTTACAGAATTAATGAAAATTTTATGTTTTCTTTTTAAAACAAAAACCTAAATGATTACAATTATAAATAGAATCACAGATTACTTGGTACACTCTAATAAAAAAATATATCGAGTATAATAGATAGTTCAAAGTTTGATCTTATTCTCATGGTTGCAGCTGAACTTCACTTTCTTTTAAAAAAAGAACAGTGGTAATGACAACGTACTTCTCAGAAGCCATAGAGGCGGGAGTGGGTCTCCCTTGGCTACCATATTGCATGGACAATGCAGATTTAGACGTGTGAAGGTTCCGCAATCCACGTCCTATGCCACTGTAAATGCCTGACAGGACTGCTGCTTCTAGAACTTGGAGAGGATGGACAGGGCTAAATTAGGTGCTTAAAAAAAACAAGTACAGCGCAATAAACCTGAAAAGGTCGCAGTTTGTCAGGCTGACAGCCAAGAAGCTTTATAGGCTCTAAGTTATTTTACTTTTGAGTCAAAACTAGTCTGGGAATTTAAACAATCCCTGAAAAGACGAACAAAAAACAGCAAGGTTACCATAATTTGGGTGCCAGGTTACAAAGGTATAATAAATAGTAAATAAAAAAACTCTTTTACAGGAGCTCTTTTGTGGTCTTACAAATAGAACAGAATTAACTACTATCTCACAGGTTCAATAAGCCAGAATTACAAGAAACTAAAGGGTTTTTTAATATATAACATGAAAAAGTAAAACGGCCTCGAAATTAGCAAAAGGGATAAAAAAACTTAAGCAAGTCTTCTAACCGTATACTGCTGCCTAGCTTTACTAGAAGCATTGGCGTTATAAAGTTAAGCAGATTAAGGTTAGCACAAATATCTTAATAAATCGAAGTATAAAGAAGTCTTATTGCTATTCTATGCAGATTCCTGCTAAGATCATTAAATATATCCTAACAAACTGAATTTAATAATATTTGGTTACAAAATAATTATGTTTTTATTTATTTATGATTCTATTAGACAAAGTAGAGAATTCTTTTACTCTTTAAAGTAACAAAATCTTAAAAGACATAATAAAAAAATTCAACCATAAATCAAAGACTTAATTATTTGAATGTTAAATATAACGAACAATTATAAGCATAAAGAAGTAGCAATAAAGTGAATAAATTACACAATAGGATTTTTTTGAAGGGCTAAAACTTAGAAGACCTCTAGCTCAATTGCAAGTTATTAAAGAGCAGCTGTTTTTAAAACATTTTTATTCAATTTTACAAAATAAATTAAACGTATTACAAAATAAGCTCAATTAGTAATACTAGTGTTTCCTTGTTATTGCCTTTGGTTCACTATATCTGGAATCTTTCTAGCATGAAATTTACTATGTACATAATGTACTAAATTTTTCGACCAAATCGTTTTAATCCCAGTCATTTATAAAATAGACATCCCAATTATTAAAAAAATACAATTATTAAGCTTATAATGAATATTGGCACAAGACAAGGATAAGTAAATAAATGGGACTAGGTTAGTAGTAACTGACTAAGTTGAATTTGTCATTAATGCTAAATTCATTGACTCCGATAAAACTGTACTTATTTCCCAAATTAATCTCACACCTTCGGATCCAACCGTACCCTTTCATATAAAGGGAAAACAAATCCCAAAGAAACTTCACTGTGACCATTAATAAAGCTTAAGGCCAGCCTCTTCAAAAGGGCAGGATTTTATTTACCAGAATCTGCATTTCACTTGGACGTTATATGTGATTTTTCCACGAGTTCGCTAATAGTAATGTTTGTATTAAAGAAACATATTATCTTCAAAAAATCAATGATAAGAATATAATAACTGGCAATATTGTTTTTAGTTGAGAGAGTGAGATGTAGGCGGGGTCAGCAAACAGGTGAGTTCTTACTTTTATAAAGGTATGTAGAGGGCGACGAAAAAATGTAATATGCACCCTGGTGAAAAACTGTGTATTGCCTCGGCTAGTAATTTGCATGCTCAACTATAATAGACAGTTTTTCGTCCTTGCCACATAAATGACTATTAATTTTACACTAAGGTATTCACAGTAATACTAAAAACAATATTGTTCGAAAATTTCACATGGATTAGATATAGTCTATATAGAAAGACAAGGAGTAATAAATCATTTATTTAAGTAGATTTCATAGACGTACCAAAATATATTTTAAGAGGGTATACCGTAAGGTACATTTTGTATTGAACGAATGAGTTGCAGCTGTGCTAAAGAATATACGATTTAGGTCAGAGGTAAAGGGATGTACTAATTTTAATAAAAAAAGTGATAAAGGTACATAAATTTTAGTAAGTTTGATAAAGAAAGGCAACACAGTTTATTCATAATAGAAAACAAACCAATCTGTAACAATAATTATTTTATATGTTTTTGTTCTTTTTGTAAGAAGATTAATTCAAACTTTGAATATTGTCACAAATAAATTACAATGAAATATATTTTTAAAAAATTAATTAAATTCAAGATAGCAAGATATCGTTACAATTTTTATTAAATTCAAAGAAGCAAAATGAATATTTTTATGTGTATTACTCCTATATGTAGTGTTTGGGGAATTTTTCTCAGAAATTTCAAATGGCAAGTGGCCTACGGCTTAATACGATTAAACCTATTTACAGATTATTCGATTATTGAGAGGGATTTTCCAAACAACCCAGTTTTCTTAGAAACATTATGGGGAATATTATTTTAAAAGAAAGTAGGTACATTAAATCAGTACTTAGTATTAGTTCTTTGAGTAAAGTTGTATGAAGTTTTATGGTTTTCATAATATTGTAAACAGTTGGAATATATTTAAAACATTTGTTGAATGTTAATTGTGCAAGTACCAAACAATGTCAAGGACCATCTAAACGACCAAAAACAGGTCCATTATCTTTAAATGAAAAAACTCTGATATTGAATTGTTATATATCATTGAAAAACAAGAATCCAAGTGCAAGTGCTGCTATGCTGCTATGTTGTGTGTTGCTGAATCAACAATTTAAAGATAACTAAAAGAAAGCAAGAATGGAACTCTTCAACCCCCTAAAATTCCTTCAGGCCGAAAACCAATTGAGATCGATGAGTCATTAAAACAAAGACTTAGGCGTAAAGTCCATGGATTTTACTTACGAAAGGAAATTCCAACACTTGACAAAATTATGACATCAGTGCAAGAAGATACGGACTATACAAAATTCTCCATAATGACATTATGCAAACTTTTGAAAGATGTGGGTTTCAGATATACAAAACTAATAGATAAACCGGAAATAGTTTTTTGGCGAAAAGACTATTTAAGAAGCATTCGGGAGAATGCCAGAGAATAAAATTTGAAAATCTTCTACTTAGACGAAACATGGATAAATGCTGGGTATACAGTTTCCAAATCTTGGCAAGATGAAAACATTAAAAGCGGAAGGCAGGCATTCGTGGAAGGTTTGTGGTTAGGTTTGCAGCCACCATCTGGAAAAGGAAAAAAGACTTATCATTGTCCATGTTGGAAGTTCTGAAGGTTTTGTTGATGGTGAATTATTAACTTTTATTTCAAAACGCACGGGGGCTATCACGAAGATATGAATGGGGGGGATGTCTTCGAGGAATGGTTTGTTCAAATGTTGGATCTGATTTTAAAAGGGGCTGTTATTGTTATGGACCACGCAAGTTACCATTCACGGTTACGAGAAGCATTGCCCACAAGTCGTTGGCGTAAAGCAGAGCTTTTGGAGTGGCTTATTTCGAAAAAATATTAAGTTTCCAAAATATCCACTAAGGAAAGAACTTTACAGAATTGCAAAAATGAACAAGAATAAATACAAAACCTACATTGTAGAAGAAATGGCTTCTTCTCGTAGTATATCAGTTCTTCGACTTCCCCCTTATCATTGTGAACTTAATCCCATATAATTAATATGGGCTCAGGTAAAGAGGGAAGTTGGAAAAAAAACCACTTTTAAAATAAACGATGTTGTGAAATTGTTTGAGAGTGCTGTAAGTCATGTTAGTAAGGAAAATTGGACAAACTGTATCGAGTATGTTATCAAAGTAGAGGCAAATATGTGGAAAATTGACAATATTTGTGATCATTTAATCGACCCTATTATTATTAATGTCAACAACTATTCTTCCTCTTCCGAGTGGGATAAAGAATAAAATGTAAGTTATAAATGTATTCCAATAATTATTTCTTTTAATTTTTTATTATCTTGTCATTTAAAACGTATTTTTTTCCCAAAATACACACCACTGCATTGCGTTATTGCTTAGCTGCTAATTCTTTAACAATGAAGAAACCCTAAGCTTTGCTACAACTGAAAAAAATACGGGGTCGATCTACCTGGTTCTTAGATTTACAGAAAAAATGTATTTTAAAGTAATAGATTTATCAAAAATTTCATGGTGCTTTCAAGGTTTTGCATACTTAATTAGGGTTTTTTACTCCTCGTACTTTTTGTACATACTATAGTAATATACGCACCCGTCGTGCAAAACTGTAACATATCAAAAATTGCCAATTTTCAGTTTTTTACGTAATATCACTTAAAAGAAATAGAAAATTATTCACACTAAAGGTTACTAAGTTTAGTTCATCAGTTGACCGTCTGGCGGCGGAAGTTACAGTGTAAAATTGATAGGGGGAGTGAAAGCCGTTCGCGAAAGAGGGCAACAAGTCAGACACGCTTGTTCAGACACCGGACAGGAAAGATGTTATACCTTTTCCCGGACACATTTGATTTACAGTATCCGCCAAAATAAACAGTAACGAAATTAAAAATAAAAATTAATTTCTGTAATGTAAGTGTTCCAAAGTTTCACCATTTCGACGCAAACAGGCTTCATATCGATTTTGTAAGTCAATAAACATATTTATAAAAAGTGGTTGATGGAACTGCCGAAAAATATTTTATATTCTTTCCCGTAGTTCGGCAATATTCGCTGGCGGATTTTCCGATTGAAATATTTTTTCCTTCAATATGTCCCAAATGTATGCGTCAGGAGGCGTTAGATCAGGTGAATGAGAAGGATATTCGAAGTCTGTTCCCCGAGAAATTCTTCTATTATCGAAATGCTGACGGAGTAAGTCTAAGATGCGCACAGCTGTATGGCTCGTTGCACCATCTTGTTGGAACCATTGTGTGCGAAACTGTAGATTTCGTGCACGGCAAAAGTTATTAAGATCTTTCACAAAAAGTATAATAATTTTCTCTCTATAACGTTCTTGGTTGACAGTAAGTGAAGTGGATTCAAAAATTCGGGATCTTCGTAAATTAAACTCAACATGCGACCACAGTAAATTTCTCTTGCACGTTTGTCCGCAGCATTTAGTCGTTGTCCAACTTGAATACGGTATGGATTACCACCAATTGATTTGAACGTACGACGTAAAGACGTTTCACTAATATTGAGTTTACATGCAGTTCTTACAAGACTTCTTTGAGGTGATTGCACAACTTGGTTAAAAACACGTCCTTCATTTTCATTAGTGCATACTGTTTTTCGACGATTTGAAGAACCTTTACGTTGACACAATACACTACCAGTGCGACGAAATTTTTCAACAACAGCTAACATCACACTTTTACTAGGAGCTGCTTTATTAAATTTTTGTTGATATTTTATTGACACCTGTTCTAAGCTTGGACCATCATTACGACCTTTTCCGTGTGAACGAAAATAATGCTCTACCAAAAACCCTTTTTCTTTCGTTTTTAGAACCATTTTTAAATCTAATTTAACTGCAGCGTACTATTAATATATCAACTATTGACAATTAAGTCAAATATGACAAATTCATATTACATAAACAATTCCACAGCACTCTCTGTTTCGGTACTGTTTATTTTGGCGGATACCGTATTTAGCATTTTATTTCATCCTTCAGATAGTGAAAGTCTTAAAATCGCCTAAAAATTCGACTTCGATATTTCAATGTTTCTTGTTTTAATGGTCTGTATATCCCTGACAAAAAATTGTAACCACAATGCTCCGATGCTAATGTTCGAAATTGACCGAGTTTTCTCTTAAATGTTCAGTTTATAGTCTTGTTGGTCCTAAAGAAGTCTCGATGAAAATCGGAGCAGTCTGAGCTGACTCAACCAAATTAAACGAACATGAGCGTTTTTCTATTTTCCAAAAATATTGGGGCTAGCGTCCTAATATTCATCGGAATTTAAATGTGACCTACTATTTTAGAATAAACGGGATATAAAAACGAGTTTGAAAAAGTACTTTATTGCTACCCTTAATATTTCCTAAACAAGTATTATAACAGTAAGAAAAAAGGTAATTGACGAAAAACTTAAAGAAGATAGACGAGAAAAACATGGAAAGCAGAAGAAGCTACCTGCGAGTATAAAAGACGGCATACGAAAGCACATAACCGAGAATATCATCTCACTATTTTCGACCACAATCAAACAGAGAATATACTATTGCACAAATTTATAGAGATTATGTGGACCAATGCAAGAATGCGGGACTATCTTATGCAAACGAACGGTTTTTTTTGAAGTCTTTAATGAATTCAACATTTCATTTTTTAAATCAAAAAAGGATCAGTGCGAGCTATGCATAGCACATGACAATACCAAGGAAAGATCTGTTGAATACGAGGAGCTCTTGAAAGAGAAGGATTTGTTGAGAAGGGAAAATGACAAAAACAAAAACATCCCCGATCTATCATCGATAGTATCGGCATTTGACCTGCAAGCTGCGCTTCTAACTCCCAGAGGTGAGGTGTCAGTCTTGTATTACAGATCGAAATTATCGACGTATAATTTATCAATCTACAATTTAAAAACTAACGAAGCTGTTTGTAATGTATGACATGAGGAAGAGGGGAATCGAAGAGCCATTGAAATTACAGTAACAACTGCACAGACCAAGAAAAAAACAAATACCTAACTGTAATGTATATGTACGCTCTATGTATATTTCGAAACATCAAATCGATTAAGCACAAAATTTTAAATAAATAAATATAAATTTAAATAAAAATAAAATAGTCCGATAAAAAGAATAACAAAAACCAAACGAACTCAAACTGCCCAATCAAAACTGTAACAACCATGAATTTTGGACCAAAATATTTTTTTTTTGCAATTGGGAGATCATCTAGAGGTAATTTAAAATATAAACTTAAAGAAGATTGGTAGAGTATGAGATAGTCCCAAAAAATAAATAGCTTAAATGATAAATTTTTAATTATACATGAAAGAAAAATATGCAAAAACTTTTATCGTAATTTCCCAAAACTTGAAAATTTGGAGATGTTACAGTTTTGCACGACGCGCGACGGGTGCAAAAAAATTTTGATTCGAAAAATATACTTACAGGTTCATCGTAAATAATTTCCAAGGCATTTTTGTCTGTAACGCACATTAATATGTGGTTTATCAAAATAGTCGAAACGTTCGGATTATTCAGAAAGTTATTCCAAGCTGTTGCTTTAGGAGTAGCAATAAACTTTTTTCTAAATGCATCTGAAAATTCTGTGCCTTTTGATTCTACCAAAAATTCTGTATATTTATTCCCAGTTATTTTGTATTTTGATTGAATAAACTGCTCGAGTGTTCTTATTTTTGGTTCCATAGTTGGATGAGTTAGTAAACTGCTAAGATTAGTTTGATAAATATTATTTATAAGAAACGAGTACCAAATAAAAAGCAGCAACCAAATGGATACTTTCAAATTCCTAAAATGTTTTCTATTCGTTTGTACCAATAAGGTTAATTGATAAATTTCAATTAATGAATCAGCCAGTCGTTGTCGTAATGTAAATTTCCAGATAACGAGAAAACTAACGATTGAAAGTAGATGAAGAGTGGTTATGGCTGTGGAAAACAGAAATATTATACTGGGATATATTTCCTTTCTGGGTGGCATTATTACATACAAAAAGGAAGTATATAGAGATCTGGAATACTCTATAGGATAATCGGTTATTCTATTGTCTAGCTCAAGTATACCAGCAGTTAAATTATATTTATATATGCAATAAAACAAAAGATCATTGTTACCAGTAGCTATAAAATTATTGTAATATTGTTCGATAACAACACCAGTTATATTTAACTGCATTTTTTCGCCAACAGTTTCAAGCAACATCAGTAGTAAACCAGTTTTATTTTTGGGATCAAATAAAGGTGGAAACATTGAAGACGTATAATTAAAACTGCAACCATTTAGCTTTTTGGGAATTTTGTTTTCATAAGGATTAGTTTCTTTAACCTCAACAACTGTAACGCTTTCTCCACATTTATTATTTCTTTCATATGGGTACCAAGTAAAAAATGTATTGTAGGCGACAGATATAACAACGTTGTGTACAAAAATATTCCACAGCTTTTTAAACGTTAAAGTAACCTCCTCTTTTTTTGCATTTTCCAATACAATTAAAAACTTGGCTTTGCTCTTAGACCAATTATTTGATTTGTTAAATAGATCAATTGCCTCTAAAAGAACTGAATAATTTTTTTCGATAAATATAATGTTACCGTCATTTTGTAATAACTGGTTTAATTTATTTAAATCCGTAATTATTTGTTTTGGAATATCTATTTGAAGAACAGAATTATTTACAGTTTGGCTTAAAATTATTGTTAAATGAAATGTATTCAGATATGTTATAACAAATTCTTGTAAGTTGGATAAGAATTTAGAATGACAAGTGCAGCAGACTGAAATAAAACTGAAATACCACACGATTACTCGACAAAAATTCATTTTAGAATGTTAGGATTTTAACACTAGCAGTTATAAAATACTTGGTAAATATAACAACAAAATTATGCCGATGCAAATAATGATAAAGGTAAACTTTTATACGTAGTATATAGTATATGTCATTAAAAGTAGAGATTAAAGGTTATAATTGTTTTATAATTATTACTTATCGTCTTTAAATAAATAGAGTTTATTTCGTACATTTATTTGTTTCCTTAAAAACCTGGATTTAAATAGTTCCCAATAGTGTCATTTTTGTACATTATATATTTTATTATTCATTAGTATACATCGATACAGGGAGAAATAACAAAGCAGTATAATTCAAAGGTTATATAGCCGGTGGTTTGGCTTGGTTTTCTTACCATAATTTTATTCCTCGCTAACCGTTGTTACTTCATCTAACAGTCTCTGTAGATCTTCTAGACTGCTCGAAATCAGGACAGTGTCATCGGCATATCTGATGTTAATTGGTCTACTATTGATGACTACCTCTACTTTTTCATTTTCCAATGCTTTTTAAATTATGCACTCCGAATAAATATTAAACTGCATTGGAAAAAGGACGCAAACCTGCCTGACCCCTTTTTGGATGTTGATTTTATATATCATGGTTTTATCGTATTTTGGTCCGGCCTTCTGTCTACAGTAAATATTGGTTATTATCTGCATATCAAGATGGTCAATTTTAAGTTTTTGCAGTATACTTAAAAGTTTTTGAAGTAAGCTTTCGGATAAAAACAGATATATAAATCTTGGTTGACATCCAGGCATTTTTGTGCTCAAGGCAAAAATGGCCTTTCTGGTATCCATCCTCTTACAAAACCCAAATTGTGTATCTGAGGTCACCACTTCGCATTTATTACGGATTCTAGTATTTATGATCTGTATCCCGCTATATTTAATATTGTCCCTATTCTATTATTTTATTCTTTCGTCCATTAATGTTAGAATTTCCTTCGACATCCATTTTTGTTTCTTATTATTGACGGAGTATGTGGAATTTTTCATATATGACTTTAATCACCGGTTCGCGGACTTCTAGCAGCTGCGGTCTCTTTGGTAGTTTAAATAATGAATTGCTTAATTTAAGAAAACGTTGAAGTTGCTAATAAAATATCTCTATTTCGTTGCCGTTGTAACTTTTAATATTGTACAAATGCATTGAATTTTACATGATAGCCTGATAATGGTCCGAAACTAGTAGCATTTTTATATTTTTAACATTAAAGTTATTGTGGTTTGACTTAGCGTTTTATTAATATTAAATATTTTTTGGTGTTCAGCCTTATTGGCGTAGCGTGTGGAAGGTGAATTTTGACAAATGTTGATAACTCGTAATGTTACCAGCGCTGGTCGGTAAACTAGCACGGAGCAAAGGAGACCGCAGTAAGGCGGTAATGCTCCTAGACGCTTCGGCATATGTTTATGTATATGGCGTAGGTATATTCATCACTGTACTAGGACACCGTGTGGAAGACCAAGCAAACCTAGTTGAGAATGACTAATATTGGTTTATTTGCCATATACATGTAGCGTCTGGGACCGGCTTTACACAAAATTTGGGTTTCGAGGAAGAGATGTACATCGATGTTTTTGGGTTTTTAGTAACTACTGCGAAATAGAAACCAGTGTACCGAATACTACATTTACTAATCAGTAAGAGATTTACAAGTGAAATATTTCAGTATAGTCGTGGGAAATAGTGTATATGTTCCACTCTATCAGCTTTTTCAGTGATCTTGAACTCATATCAAGATAACCTTATCAGTGTATTAGGGGATTGTTGACATTCTTAAACTTGGTGATTTGACAGTTTTCAATAATATTAATTTTATTATTATGGTTTATTTGATGATGTATTTAACTTTTTAAACTTTTTCTTACTTAGAAGCCATTAATTTGTTTTAAATATCGGTAACTTAGGTTATTTAATAAAACGATACCACCATACCTTTTTTTTAAATTAAATTGATTGTACTAACCCTTACTTTTTGGAAGTCCATCTTATTAAGAATAATGAAAAACTCTTCGTTTTACCAAAACTTCCAATATTTATTTAAAAAATTGCTTTATTAACTTTAATGACAGCCGTTTCGCTAGACTTAGCATCGTCAGATTGACATATTGAAGTTACATTTTGTTTGTTTGTAGCTAGGTACCTGATGTTTATTAGGTTTATAAGGCTAGGCCAAGTATGGAAGTAATAAGACATAACAATATTAAAGCCTAGATGTTATGAGCCCTAAGGGATTATCCTGGATGTATTTCCCTCTAAGATCAGTATAACTGTGCAATGATATAGAAAAACCAGGAAAAAACTATATCATGCTGATCTTTACAATAACTTAATATATTTGTGTTACAATTACGTCTTATCTATGTATAAAATAAAGACTCAATCAAAGCAAACACTTTAAAAGTGGAGAACTTCCCAGATTTATTTGTTCATTAACAACTTTAAATTGTGGATCTGCTAGATGTCTTTTTATTTCAAGTTCTTCAAGGAAATCTAAATTTTGTTTTTTATTACAAATGTGTAGTATTTGGATGTCATTGGTGTGAAAGAGTGAGGTTGGATGTTCAAGTAGGTGTTTTGCATAATTTGACTTATCTGGTTGTTTTAATCTATATGCTCTTAAATGTTCGTTAAATCTTACTTCAAAATTTCTTTGTGTTTGACCTATATATACAGCATTACACTTTGGACAATTAATTTTGTAAACACCAGATTTTTTTAATTTAGGTAATTTTGTTTTTATATTATAAAAATTTTGTACCAATATTATTTTGTGTTTTAAATGATATTAATGCTGATGTTGCCGAAGAAATTATTTTTGAAATTTTATTGGAAATAGTTCCACAATATGTAATATTTTTATAACTTTTAATTTCTTTAGTTTGTTTAGGAAATATTAGGTTTAGTGACACTTTCTGTTCTTTCTTATTAATTAATGTATTTATTAAATGAATTGGGTAGCCATTAGATGTAGCTATTTGTTTTATGATATCAATTTCTTTATCAAAGTTAATTTTGTTACATCTGTTTGTGTTGGTTTTCTGTATATTGAATAATTTAGGCTTTAATATTGTTATGTCTTATTACTTCCATACTTGGTCTAGCCTTATAACTACCTAATAAACATCAGGTACCTAGCTACAAACAAACAAAATGTAACTTCAATATGTCAATCTGACGATGCTAAGTCTAGCGAAACGGCTGTCATTAAAGTTAATAATGCAATTTTTTAAATAAATATTGGAAGTTTTGGTAAAACGAAGAGTTTTTCATTATTCTTAATACCTTTTTTTGTTAATATTCGTGTAATTACTTCCATAAATAACCAAAACTTGGATATTCAACGTTGTTGCGATTGACTAATTAACGTTATTCATTAAACGAACCATCTGTTTTTGCATGTTAATAATGGGAAAATGTCCCATCAGAATTTTCGGATTGGATTGTTAATAAGTTGTTTTTACTTGTTTTTTTTTCATTCTTTTGATTGTAATAATTTTTTTATTTAGAAATTAGACCAAATTGTTTATTCTAAAAAGCTCACACGTTAAGGAACATGAAATAAAGGGTTCTTTTGTTTATTGATTGTTTATAGTATGTTTTTATTTACTTATCATTTACTACAATTTATTGTAATTTTAGCATATTTATTTTTTTATATTATTATAGGCTAAAATAAAGGTTGTTCTAGTTTTCCTCTTCTTTTTAAAGTGTCATATTGTAAAATTTAAAGTTTTTATTGTTAAAAAAATAATGATAATAATGATGAAATCCTGAACAAAACCTAAAAACGGTTATTGTAAACTTTTTAAATTATGAGTATCGCACTAACTTTTTTTGACATTGCAGCCTTAATCAAAATTATAAATACCTACCTACTGAAAAATTATTGGTTTTGCAAAACAAAGTTATAATGACAGTCCATAGTACCTTCATGTAGGTAATTCATTGAATTGAATAAGCATTACGGTTGCCAATCGGATATTGTTTCAGATTTTTGAATAAAGCTTTAGGGAAATGTCTGTTTACTGTTCATTTGACCAGTAGTTTAAATGCACAATGTTTTTGTCACATCTGAATTATTCGAATTCGAAAACAAATACTCGTTTGTTTCGAAAATGCCTACCTATAATTGCGAATAGCGTAGACAATTAAACTTTTCAATCGTTTACCTATATCCTAATTGTTTGGAATTTATGTATTTTAATGTTACTCAAATGGAAATACTGTTTGTGTAATCACATTGCTTTGCGGTTAACAGCAACGGTTACTGATCACTCCACTGATCACCGCACTACGGTTAAAGAATGACTTTTTTAATGATTCAACAAATGAAAATGTTTAGTTATAAGCCAATAGTTCAGATTCTTTTAAATGTGTTTTAAAAACGTCAAAATTTTAATTAGCGACGAATATTGTAGGTACTTGAAGTTTCATAAACAGTATAATATTTTTTGTATTTCAGATCTCATAATAAATAATTGACAGCATTAACAATTTAATAAATAGGCACAATTTTACTGGATTCATTCTTTATCAAATAAATACAAACCTCTTTAATTTTTTTGTTAAATTTGTTCCATTATTTTGTTCCTAATAGTCTCTAATGACACTAATAGTGGGATTTGAAGCACATCTGTAAAGTATGTAAGCAAAATCTGTAAAAATTAAAGGCAGGCATATTGTGGGCAGGTAATTCTATCGACTTACTTACGTAATTTTATGGGAAAATGAATCTATTGAACTGGACTGTAGACATAAACCAACTAATTAGGTCGTCTGAAAATAAATTACATATATGTTTTAATTATATAATAATAATAATAATAATAATAATAATAATAATAATAATAATAATAATAATAATAATAATAATAATAATAATAATAATAATAATAATAATAATAATAATAATAATAATAATAATAATAATAATAATAATAATAATAATAATAATAAAATTAAAAGTCAAACTATCCCTGTTAGAAGTGGAATATTTCAGGGAGACTCTTTGAGCCCGCTTTGGTTTATACTAGCTCTAAATCCCCTATCTCGTCTATTAAAAAATTCAAAATTTGGATTTAAGATAAAAGGAAACACAGAATATTTAAGTCATTTATTTTATGTAGATGACCTTAAACTATATGCTCCAACTGAAAACCAACTAAATAAATTAATAGAATTAACTAAAACATTCAGCGACGACATCCTTATGAAGTTTGGAATGGACAAATGTGCAAAATTAAATGTATTAAGAGGAAAACAGAAACTACAAGAGGACGATGTAGATACACAAACCAATTTTAAGTACATACAAGGTAATAATACATACAAATATTTAGGTTTCCATCAAACATTAACAAGAAACGAAAAACAAATAAAAGAAAAACTCATAGAAACAGTCACTCAAAGAACAACAAAAATATTAGCTACCCAACTCAATGGCAAAAACAAGATAAAAGCTATTAACACATGGGCAGTACCAGTTTTAGTTTATTCTTTTGGAGTTCTCTGTTGGTCAAACTCAGAACTAGAAGATATAGATAGGAAAATACGGGTATTACTTACTAAAGGAAGAATTCACCATCCGAAATCAGCTACAGAAAGATTATACCTGCCAAGAAAATTAGGGGGAAGAGGACTGCTGAGCATAGTATACTCCCATCAAAAACAAATAGCGACACTAAAGACATACTATGAAAAGAAAGCTAGAACAACTCAGCTTTATAAAACGCTAATGGAAATAGATAAATACACGCCAATTTACAAAAGAAAAGAAGAAGAAACAGTTTTAAGTATTAATGAAAAAATAGATAAATGGAAGAGTAAAACAGTACATGGTAAGTATCCCCAAGCTTTAGAAACATCCGACAAAACAGCCTCAACCAACTGGCTTACAAGAGGAGAATTATACGCCGAAACAGAAGGATTCATTGTAGCTATACAAGACAAGGTGATAGAAACAAGAAACTACAAAAAATATATAGAAAAGATACCAGGAGTTCAAGACACTTGCAGGCTCTGCAATAAAAAGCCAGAAACAATCGAGCACATCATATCAGCATGTGAAAAAATAGCACACACTGAATATTTGAAGAGACACAACCTCAGTGCAGCTATAATACATCAGGAACTTACCCATAAATACAAATTCAATACAGAAAAAAAAGTGCCCTATTACCAATATGTACCAAAACCAATTTTAGAGAATTCAGAATATAAAATAATGTGGGACTTTACAATACAAACAGACATAACAGTTGCTAGCAACCGCCCAGATATTACTCTTCTAGACAAAACCAATAAAACAGCATACTTCTTCGACATAACACACCCTGGTGATCATAACATCCTTGCAGCGGAACAAACAAAGCTAAGTAAATACCAAGAACTGGCAACAGAATACCAAAATATTTACAAACTGAAAACAGTTCTTATAATACCAGTAGTAGTTAGCGTAACTGGACTTATCACCAAAAATACGATGACACAGTTAACAAAACTTCAACTACATCATCTTCTTCCTACGATACAAAAATCAACAATTATGGAAACATGTCGCATCACGAGAAAAACACTACAGATCAGAGAATAAAACTTACCAGGTATTGCCATGGCCCCTAGTAAGATACCGAGAAATATTTATCTCGAGATTACCCATATAATAATAATAATAATAATAATAATAATAATAATAATAATAATAATAATAATAATAATAATAATAAAATCTGAGTTGAACGCAGGAAATCTAAACCGAGCCATTAATACATATGCCGTACCTGTGTTGACCTATTCTTTCGGTATTTTACAATGGACAAAAACCGAATTGGAAGATATTCAGAGAACAACCCGAACTATGATGACAAAGTACAGATGTCACCATCCAACATCGTCAGTGCTTAGAACAACACTACCGAGAAAGGAGGGAGGAAGAGCTTTATGCGACATAATAAATCTACACAACAAACAGATAAATAAATTGCGAGACTTCTTTGTTACCAAATCACTGTCATCGAAATTACATAAATAGGAGCAGATAAGAAATACTCGCCTCTAAATTTAGCAGACCCTAATATGGATTTAGACATAACAACTGATGCTGAAAAACAAGTAAAATGGGCCCAAAAAGCTCTACATGGTCGACATCATCACGACCTAAACCAACCACACATAGATAAAATTGCATCAAATAGGTGGCTTGCTGACGGTACCCTGTTCCCAGAGACTGAAGGATTTATGATGGCCATTCAGGATCAAGTAATTAATACGAACAACTACAAAAAATTTGTTATCAGGGACCCAACCATTACAACGGACAAGTGTAGACGGTGCCAACAAACATCGGAAACCATACAACACATCACATCAGGATGTTCAACCATAGCCAACACGGATTATTTACGCAGGCACAACCAGCTGTGTAATATTATCCACCAGAAACTGGCCAACAAATATGGACTGCTAAATACCTATACACCGTACTACAAGTATAATCCACAGGCAGTGCTCGAGAATGCAGATTTTACACTCTACTACGATAGGTCCATTATCACCGATAGACAGGTGACGAATAATCGACCCGACATTGTAGTAGTGGATAAGAAAGCTAAATCGGTGCTGTTAGTCGATGTTGCAGTTCCAAACAATAACAACGTTTTGGATAAGTATAATGAAAAGATGGCAAAGTACACCGATCTTGCCATAGAAGTGGGACAGATGTGGCATGCAGAAAAAGTGGAGGTGGTACCGATCATCGTATCATCAACTGGACTCATTCCTAAAAGTCTTGAAGACAGTCTTAAAAAACTCGATCTTCATAAAAACACTTTTATTGACTTGCAAAAAGCGGCAATTTTAAACACATGTCACACTGTTCGGAAATTTTAAAATATCTAAATTTTGAGCCTAATCCCATTTGCGTTTACGCTCGGGATAGGTAAATATTACCAGCGAAAGCTGAGTAAGTGCATAAGTCTTTTGATAATAATAATAATAATAATAATAATAATAATAATAATAATAATAATAATAATAATAATAATAATAATAATAATAATAATAATAATAATAATAATAATAATAATAATAATAATAATAATAATAATAATAATAATAATAATAATAATAATAATAATAATAATAATACCCCGCACGGGGTAGTTTTTCTACCTGGGGAGTGACGCCCCCACGGGTCCGAGTTACCTGAGCTACCAGGGGAAAATGGTAGTACCTGGCAGTGGGTATAAAATGCAAATACAACGATGTCGAATTTTAAAACTATATTACCCCAGGTGGGTAGAGCACTAAGCTCACAATCCCACACGACCGGTGTACCTGGTATGTCGGCTGTCTGCTCCACGGATTCTGGGGGGAGCAATAATTCGATTGTTACCGATACCTTGTCACTCAGGAATCGTCAGGTGAATCGACATTGCAACACCTACAACTCTTGTCGCGTTTAAGTTGATGACAGAAGGGCTTGTTCGAAAAGTGATGCATCTTCTTCCTCGGTTAGCGGCATGCGCAGCGTGACACCGAGTATGGCTACTGCGACAACACAAGAGGAAAATAACACCAAATCTCCTCCACCGGTTTCAGCTGTTTCTGGAGTAACGCAGGACGGTACATCCATGACCACTAAAGCCGGAAAGCCCAGGAAGCGTATGAAGTGGACTACTGAGATGAATTCCTTCATTATACGTTCCTATTTTAAAATCACTAAAATTGAGACAGATCTAACAACTTACAGATTCGCCCTTCATCGAGCATTTATAAAACAATGTCCGGAGTTTCAACATATTACAGAGCAACGTATTGCTGACCAGCGTCGAACAATTATTAAAAACAATTTACTACCTGGTCCACTAATGCAACAAATACGAAGTGAAGTACTTCTTGAGCTCCAAACAGAAGACGATCATAATGTAATCCAACATACAAATGATCAGCTGAATAATATGAGACTTGATGACCACACTAGCGATGAGACACCAAACATTGATCAAGACGAAAACCCAAACACAGACAGTAACACACAACCTGACGAACAAGAAAATGCTGTTGCCGAACTCTCTAAAGCAATATTAGAATTTGATGGTAGCAACCCAATTCACCGACCAATATTGCCCAAACTCAAAACGAATAAAAACACCAATAGGATTCTAGCAATCATTAATTTACTCTTAAAGGATCGTGCCAAGGACTATCGTACTCTGGAAGAGATACACACCCTTATCTACTGTGGTGCAGTTGCAGTTGTCCGGAGTCACAACCAACAAGTCCGGTTTCCGAACAAAAAGTGTACCGAAAAGAAGAAACCATATAAACCTTGGTGGCAACAGCGACTTGAGAAGTCCATTAATGACATAAGGAAGGAATTGGGACAACTTACAGAATTTAACAACAACGCCAAACCGTCCAGACGCCTAACTAATAGGGTCAAGAAAATTCTTAGGAAAATTAAAACCAACACAGGACATCCAAGGTATAAGGAACACTTATGTTCATATATGGACCTTCTTAGGCAAAAGTTAAAGGCGAAATCCAAACGATTATCTCGTTACGTCAAATGCACTAAAAAGAAACAGCAAAACCACTTATTTAATACCAATGAAAAGCTGTTCTACAGACAACTTAGTAGTGCCGGAACAAACAACTACCGCAATCTTCCAAGTAAGGATGATCTTACTGACTATTGGTCTTCAATATGGTCCAATCCTCAAAAACACAACGAGGGTGCAGCATGGATAGAATACGAGACGGACAAACTAAATATTGCTCCAATGTTGTTTAATAACATAACAACAGCTGAAGTAAACCAAGCCGTAGGAGAAACTAATAGTTGGAAAGCTCCAGGAATTGATAATATCCAAAATTTCTGGTACAAAAATTTGACAGCTTACACGAGGTAATGGCATCAAAATTTACACACATTCTTCAACATCCAGAAGACATTCCAGCCTTTCTCACTCATGGTTTAACCCATATGCTTCCCAAAACAGCTAACACACAGGATCCTTCGAAGTATAGACCAATCACATGTCTTCCAACGCTTTACAAAATATTAACATCTTGCATCACTAACCGAATTTATAGGCATGTTGACCAAAACAACATCTTGGCAGAGGAGCAAAAGGGATGTAAACGTGGTCACCAGGGATGCAAAGAACAACTTGTTATTGACTCTGTGATCCTAAGGCAAGCGCAAAAGCAATGTCGCAACATCTCGACTGCTTTTGTAGACTACAGTAAGGCATTTGACAGCGTACCTCATTCCTGGCTTATACGTATTTTAAACATCTACAAAGTACATCCTACCATCGTTACTTTTCTTGAAGCATCGATGAAACAATGGAGAACAAACCTTCAGTTAAATATAAATGGTCAGCATTTTAAAACCGATGAAATTGCTATTCGCAGAGGAATATTCCAAGGTGACTCACTTAGTCCATTGTGGTTCTGTTTGGCAATGAATCCACTTTCTCACTTGCTTAACGACACAAAATATGGCTTCAATCTTAAGACTAATAGAAACACCAACTGCACCGTTTCCCATCTCCTTTATATGGATGACATCAAAATTTTTGCTTCCAATCAACAACAAATTCAACATCTTCTGGATATAACTGAAAGGTTCTCCAGTGATATACACATGGAATTTGGTTTAGATAAGTGCCGTACTTTAAACATCGAAAAGGGAAAAATTGTCAATGGAGATGTGGCGCTACCTAATGGAGATATAATCGCTGCCATGCAGAATGGGGAAACCTATAAATATTTGGGATTTCAACAAGCCAGATTGTTAGACCAAAAACAGTCCAAGTCCAAAATCAAAGATCAGTATATACAAAGGGTTAGTTCATTACTAAGATCCGAACTGAACGCAGGAAACCTAAACCGAACCATTAATACATATGCCGTACCTGTGTTGACCTATTCTTTCGGTATTCTACAATGAACAAAAACCGAATTGGAAGATATTCAGAGAACAACCCGAACTATGATGACAAAGTACAGATGTCACCATCCAACATCGTCAGTGCTTAGAACAACACTACCGAGAAAGGAGGGAGGAAGAGCTTTATGCGATATAGTAAATTTACATAACAATCAGAAAAATAGACTACGAGACTTCTTTATTACAAAATCACTGTCATCTAATTTACATAAGTCTGTCATAGGAGCAGATAAGAAATACTCGCCTCTAAATTTAGCAGACCCTCATATGGACTTGGAAATAACAACAGATGCTGAGAAACACGTAAAATGGGCCCAAAAAGCTCTACATGGTCGACATCATCACGACCTTAACCAACCACATATTGACAAAATAGCATCAAATAGGTGGCTTGCTGACGGTACCTTGTTCCCAGAGACTGAAGGATTTATGATGGCCATTCAGGATCAAGTAATTAATACAAACAACTACAAAAAATTTGTTATTAGGGACCAAACTATTACATCGGACAAGTGTAGACGGTGCCAACAAACGTCGGAAACCATACAACATATCACATCAGGATGTTCAACCATAGCCAACACGGATTATTTACGCAGGCACAACCAGCTGTGTAATATTATCCACCAGAAACTGGCCAACAAATATGGACTGCTAAATACATATACACCCTATTACAAATACAATCCACAGGCAGTGCTCGAGAATGCAGATTTTACAGATATTACAATAAAATACAATACCAACAATTATAAAAAACTAATTAAAACTTTATAGAATAATTATAACAACAATTAAATAAAATAAGAAAATAAAATTAACAGTACAATATAAAGGAACAATTATACATGTATATATGTTAAAAAAAATTTTTTTTTTATTTATTCGGACAAACATATAGAAATATAAATATAAAAAAATAGAAATAAAAATATGATATCAAACAAAACTGCGCAAGTAAATATAAAAATTACATTATCGATGCCACAAATTCATCAACTGTATAAAAGCAGCCTTCAAGTAAGAAATCCTTAGCAAATTTCAAGAACCTGCGTTGCGTCATATTCTTAATATTCAAATTTTTATGAAATTTTGCAAACTTATTATATAGACCAACGTTCAATTTATTATTTCTGGACATCTGAGTTCGAGAGAAAGTATTAACCAAATCATTTCTAAACCTAGTTTCATACGAATGCAATTCCCCACTAGCAGCCATTTGATTTTGGTTTTTATGAACTAATTTAAGAGTTTCCAGTATGTATATACATGGAACCGGCAAAATCCTAAACTTCCGAAACAATTCTTTGCAGTGTGCATCGGGTTTAGCTCCATCTAGAATTCTTACAGCAGCTTTTTGCTTAGAGAAAATCTGTTCTACCCTCGAAGAAACTCCCCACAGAACGATTCCATACATCAAATGGCTATGAACAATGGCATAATAAACAGTCCTTAGTACATTGGAGTTAACATAATAACTTAGCTGCCGCAATGCAAATATTTGAGATGCCAGACGCGGACATAGGGTATCAATATGATCCACCCAATTGAGATGCATATCAAGAGTAAAACCGAGATATTTGACAGAGTCAAATTTAGCAAGTAATTTACTCGAACTAAAAGTAATTTTCTGGGTTTTAGTGCAATTTAGCTTGAGTCTATTTGAGGAGAACCACTTACTCACACGATCAAAATCATCAGCACTACGTTGTGCATATGCCTTAGTGGCAATTACTGTATCATCTGCAAACAGAAAACAACGCGAGTCTTTAACCGAAGTCGGTAGATCATTTATATATAATAAGAACAACAAAGGCCCCAATACAGAACCTTGAGGCACACCATTATTTATCTGTAGAAATGATGACTCTTTATCATTGCAGCAAACATATTGTTTCCTGTTCGAAAGATACGATGACACCAGTTCCAGAGTTATACCCCGAATACCGTAATATTCCAACTTCCCTAGTAAAATCTTTCTATTAACACAATCAAAAGCCTTGGAAAGATCACAAAAGGACACAAAAGTATCTACCCCACTATCGATCCCCTCAACAACAAACTGCACCAATGAAGTTAGAGCACTAACGGTAGATTTGTTTCGACGAAAACCAAATTGCGCAGGTGTTATTAACGATTGATTAACAAAATAAAGCATCAATCTATCCATTATTATAATTTCAAATATCTTACCAATTATGGGAACTATTGAAATTGGCCTATAGTTTTCAAGAGAATTTTTCTCTCCTTTTTTAAAGGTAGGAAGCACTTTGGAGATCTTCAAGGAGTCAGGCCAGCAGCCCTGTTCGATGCATTTATTATATAGAACAGCCAATGGGGCAACTATATAGTCAACAGATGATTTATGCTCGAACATAAAAATCAGTACAACGTGAATTTTTTAGTTTCATAATAATAATAATAATAATAATAATAATAATAATAATAATAATAATAATAATAATAATAATAATAATAGATAGATAGATAGATAGATATACGTTTATTGACAACTTATACATATATATTATGTTTCAAGTCAGTTACAATAGCAGTTATGAGAAGACGAATACAAATATTTGAAACAATTAATAAAAGAGAAACGCAACACATAATTTAAACAACTAGTTAAAAGGTAATAAAAAACAACTAATAATTGAATGTTAAGTAGAATTAACATTAACGGTCTGTGGGCGTAAATTTTAAAAAATCATCGATACTGTAAAAACAGTGTTCTAATAAAAACAGCTTAGTGAATTTACTAAATTCACGAAGACTTTGATTTTTGAGATCGAGACCTCTAAAAAACTATTAAAAACATTGTAAAGTTCAACATCCAGTTTATTCGCCTGGGTAGTCCTGAGTCTAGAGAAAGGAGCCACAAGATTCACCGCATTCCTTGTGCCGTAGGTATGAATGTGAGAATGTGAATTATAATTCGATCTATTCTTGTGAACCAATGTTAATGTTTCATAAATATACAGACAAGGAACCGGTAAAATCCTGCACCCCTAAACAGTTCACGGCAGTGCGAACCATAAGAAGCATTCCCGATAATCCTCACTGCAGATTTCTGAAGAGCGAAAACTTTATAAGCCCCACTGGAGTTTCCCAAAATCTAATGCCATAAGTGAGAAGCGAGTGAATGGTGCCAAAATACGCAGTACGAAGTGCACTGGTTTGCAAGCAATTCCGAAGCTGCCGCAGTGCGTAAATCCGCGAAGATATCGTAGAGCACAAAGCTTCAATTTGAGCAGACCAGGTAAGACTCGAGTCAAGCGTTAAACCGAGAAGCCTAACTGGTTGTGACTTATGAGCCAGCTTGTCCGAAGTGAAAGCGATTTTGACGGTCTTGCTTTCATTCAATTGCAATTTATTAGCCACAAACCAATTTTTTGCTAATGAAAGATGTTCAGATCCATCAGACTCATCCTCATTATAAAGTAGTGTCGTGTCATCAGCATATAAAATACAAGTACATCCGCTAACGGCTGACGGCAAGTCATTAATAAATATTAGAAAAAGTAAGGGTCCCAAAACTGAACCCTGTGGAACTCCAAATCGGATTGGCATATTAACTGATTCACACCCATCAAAGCTAACATACTGGGTCCTATCGGCAAGGTACGAGCCAAGGAGCTCGGATGGTAAACCACGAATGCCGTAATGTTCCATTTTGGCAAGCAAAAGAGAATGGTCCACGCAGTCAAACGCCTTGGCGAGATCGCACAGAATAGCAGAAGTACCGTGGCGCTCGTCAAGGCCATCGACCACGGTCCCAATCACCTTTGCAAGAGCATCGATTGTTGAGACATTTTTTCTAAAACCAAACTGATGAGGAGAAATGATGGAATGAAGCTCAAGAAATTCTAGAAGTCTCCGGTTGATGATGATTTCAAAAATTTTTTGATAAAACAGGAACGATGGAAATCGGTCTGAAATTATTGGCACAATTCAAGTCACCTTTTTTATGCAACGGCAAAACCTTAGCAATCTTTAGCTCACCAGGCCAGTTACCCTCGGTTAAGCAAGCATTAAATAAAAGTGTTAAAGGACCGGTAACATGTTCAAGAGCAGCCTTTATTAAACGGCTACTTAGGCCATAACAATCAGTGCATGTTGAGTTTTTTAGCTGCAAAATAGCCGCTTGAACCTCACCTTCAACAACTGGAGGTAAAAAGAAAGAGGTAGAAGGACTAGGTAAACCACTGACAAAGTTAAGGGGATCGGAAACTGCGGTCGGCAAAGCGCTAGAAATTCTTTCTGCAATGTTAGCAAAAAAGCTATTAAACTCCGAAGATGTTAACGCAGAAACTGTATTCTGACATTTCTTGTTCTCTCTCTCCTGGTTTACTATCTTCCAGATCATTTTATTCTGATTATCTGACATCTGAATAGCCTCAGAATACGAATTCCTTTTGGCGGATCTGATCTCTTGCTTATAAACTTTTCTGATGCTGCAGTACAACCGCCAATCCTCCAGATCTCTAGAAGACTGGAACGCGCGTCTACATCTTAACACTTCTTTTCGGCGCATCTTTAGTTCATGACCAAACCACCTTGCTCGTGTTTGTCTCCGAGAGTGTAACTTGGTAGGCATGTGTATATCTTTTTGCACAGATAGAATTCCCAATAATGTTTGAGCGATTTGGTTAGAGTCCATAGTCGCAGAATTAAGACTTGTCCAGTCAACCTCAGCCAGACCCCTGGCAAAACTGTTCAATGTGTCACCATTCAACACTTGAATCACCCGTGGATTCCCAGAGACCAAGTCGGGAACCTTTAAAATAGATATGAAAACTCCCAAATGATCTGACACCAATGGCTCGCACACACCCGTCTCAAACAATCCAGGGCAAATATTTGTAACAATGTTATCCAGACATGACTCGGTGCTGAACGTTACACGTGTTGGTACGTCAATGTAATGCGTCAGACCGTATATATTGAAAATATTGTTCAAGTCACGAGCATGCCCTGTATCTCCATTTAGATCAATATTGAAATCACCAAGAACGACAAGAACCTTAAATTTAAGAATGAGAAAATCAATTAAACCTTCAATCTGGGTTTTGAAAATATTAAAATTACCAGCACACGACGACCGGTAAACAGTAACAACGCAAGTACTAGCACCAGGAATGCAAGCACAACAAAACTCTGCGTGAACAGGTCGACAAAATGAAGAAACATCAACTGATTTAAGATGAAAATCAAAACGTGAAAAAATAGCTACACCTCCGTGAGATTTATCGCCACGGCAAAATGAAGATACAAGATTGTAATTTTTTAACTTGAAAAATGGTAAAATATTAGCATTTAGCCAATGTTCCGATATACATAAAATATTAAACTTTGATGTTTCTTCAAGAAAAACATGTAAGTCATCGGCTTTATTTGAAATACTTTGAACATTAATATGGAAAACAGAG
The DNA here is from genome assembly GCA_035357415.1 of Ophraella communa. NCBI lineage: Eukaryota > Metazoa > Arthropoda > Insecta > Coleoptera > Chrysomelidae > Ophraella > Ophraella communa. The sequence goes on along the minus strand of CM068994.1, from coordinate 21,063,810 downwards.
CATAATAATAATAATAATAATAATAATAATAATAATAATAATAATAATAATAATAATAATAATAATAATAATAATAATAATAATAATAATAATAATAATAATAATAATAATAATAATAATAATAATCATAATAATAATACATGTTACACTGTTCGGAAATTTTTAAATATGTAATCTTTGAGCCTAATCCCATTTGCGTTTACGCTCGGGATAGCAAGTTACGTTCATTGGTCAATGTGTAAGTGCCTGGGGGTGCAAGTACCAGATAAGTATTATGAACATCAACCCGAAAAAGTTGTTAATATAGATTATTCAACTATTCTAAGGGATGTCCCGATAACAACAGACAGGACTATCTTAGCAAATCGACCGGATATTGTGTTGCACGATAAAAAAGAAAGAATATGCCTGTTGATTGACATAGCAGTTCCAGATGACACGAATATAATGTTAAAAGAAACGGAAAAAATCAGTAAATACAAGGACCTGTAAATTGAGATCAGTAGAATGTGGAACTGTAAGACGAGAGTGGTGCCAATAGTAATAGGAGCCTTAGACATATTAAGGAAAGGGCTCGAACAAAATTTAATGGTGCTTCCAGGTAATATCTCAGTTGGTGAATTGCAGAAAATAGCACTTATGGGCACTGCACATATTCTTCGAAAGGTGCTGGGGTAAATTACTTTGATCTCTTGTTGAGATCCGGATTTACCAGTGTACCGCAAGTAAAATTGTGAGAAGAAAAAACATAATATTAATAATAATAATAATAATAATAATAATAATAATAATAATAATAATAATAATAATAATAATAATAATAATAATAATAATAATAATAATAATAATAATAATAATAATAATAATAATAATAATAATAATAATAATAATAATAATAATAATAATAATAATAATAATAATAATATAATAGTTTATTTCATTACTCTCCAGGCAAAAATACAGCATAAGTAGGTACAACAGAAAAACAAATTAAAAAATACACAAATACATATACGAGCATTTAGAATTTTACAATATAAATTATAATACATAAATTTTTTCCTACCTATACCTATAAGAGATAAATACATAAATACTACCTAGATGTAAAGAAAAAGGAGCACCCTAATCTTATTAACAAAAAAAAATATACCATTGACCCCTTTGCTCTGTCTCGACTATACACAAAAATATATATTAATAAAGTAAAACTTCTGCAAGCTCGTTAACACCAGAAACATCATTATCATATAAAAAAAAGAAAAAAAGAAAAAGAGAATCCCTTACTTCTCTGCAAAAATTAAATTTTTATACTTCTTTTTAAAATCAGACACTTTAAGTTTTCTTATATTCTCTGGAATACTATTGTATAATGAATAAATGTTAAATGTAAAAGACCGCTTGAATATACTAGTGTGATGTAATGGTGGAGATATGGTACCTCTACTTCTAATATTAATGTTGTGAACATCAGATCTATAAATAATTTTTCTTTGTAAATATGGAGGCGTTTCAAGTGTAACAATTTTGTGAAACATAACAGCTGAATGAAGTTTTCGTCTACCACTCATATCTAACCAGTTGGCAGAAACATTTATGAGATATTATATCAAACTTCCTAATATCGTATATAAACCTTAGACAAGAGTTCTGAATTCTTTGTATTCTCAACTCATCTGCTGCCTCTAAGCAAGGGCCATAGACAACATCACAATAATTAAAATGACTTAGAACTAATGAATCACATAATATAATTTTAATTCTTTCCGAAAGAATATGTCGATGTGGAAACAGCATTTTTAAATTACAATAGGATTTTTTTAAACATTTGTTAATTTGATTTTTAAACCTTAAATCAGTATCTATTTCCAAACCCAAATTTCTTGCATTTCTTGAAACCTGAATGTTTTTGTCATCAATGGAGATAAGCATTCTGTCTTCTATATGGTGACGATATTTCCCAAAAATAAGTAGCGAAGATTTTGTTGGATTAATAAGTAATTCGTGACGTTTAGAAAGCTCAGATAATAACCTAAGTTCCAAATTAATAATATCTTGAGCCAAGTCATATTCAAAGTGATTAAAACTATAACAAATTTGTGTATCATCAGCATACAAAAATGCTTTGCAATGTTTTAAACAATTAACAATATTACTCGCGTATATGGAGAATAAAATAGGGCCTAATATAGACCCCTGTGGAACACCTCTTTCGATAAGTTTAACATTTGACACTCCCACACTAGTTTCTACAAACTGACTTCTATTAGCAAGGTAACTCTGAATAAGCAATACTGATTGAGAATGAAAACCACAAAATTTCAGAACAGCCAATAATATTTTATGATTGATATTATCCAAGGCTTTTGAATAATCCAATAATATGTGCCACAGTTTTGCCATTATCAATCTCCCTAAATAAATTATCAGTTATATCAAGTAATGCAGTTGTACAACTATAAGATTTTCTAAAACCTGATTGGGACTCTGGTAAAATTGGATATCTGTCGATATGATTGAATTTTCATAACTTTTTCTAAAACCTTAGATAAAACTGGCAAAATCGAAATTGGTCTTAAGTCATTTACCCCGGACACTTCATTTTTCTTTGGTAATGGAAGTACCTTAGATAACTTCCAAATGTCCGGAAAAACTGATTGAATCAAGCAAGAATTAATTATATGAGTCAAAACTGGCAATACAAAAGGACAACAGAGCATAATCATTTTGATATTTCATTCGTCTGCGCCTACAGCATTACTTTCAATATCCAAAAGAATCTGATAAATATTAGTTTGATCAGTAGGTTTGAATGAGAAAAGAGATGAAAAATTAGTTTTGTAATTACTGTTACAATACTCGATAAGCTCTGGATCAGGTTCGTTTTTATGTGGTTAAACACACAAGAAATGATTATTTATCTCGTTAGGTTTATTAATTAAATTTGAAGGTAGAACTTTACTATTTGATTTATTACAAATATTCAAATTTTTCAGCCTACCCCACAAATTTTTTAAATTGTGTTTGTAGTTATTAACGCAAAATTGAATATACGCTTTTTTCTCAGCATTAATTGCATAAGTTGTAACATTTCGCAAAGTTTTATAATAGTTGAAATCACTAGTGACCTTAGTTTTTTTATATCTAGAAAAAGCTTTATTTCTTAACCTAATCATTTGTTTAATTGTGTCAGTCAACCAACCAGGCTTAGGCTTTTTTACATTAACATTCTTGCATGGTGCTACCACATCAAAAATGTTTAACAAAGTATAATTAAACATTTTTTTCATTAACATTATCTATAACATAAATATTTTCTAAGTTACTAATTTTAAGAAATTAAAGCAGTAAATCACAATCAATCTGTTTTAAATTGCTCATCTTCACTACTTTGTTGGTACCAGGATTAACTCCAATGGTCAACTGACATGAAACCAACAAATGATCCGATTCGCATGCATTAAATACTTTCTTTAGTTTCTTAGTCTCGCAATTTACATTTGAAAGGCCAGAAGGAACGATAATGACATCAAGTAAAGTTTCTGAATTGTGAGTTATTCTTGTAGGTTTATCCACAATTTGCTTTAGGTCAAATAAGTCAAGAAGTGTTAAAAATTTATTAGTATTAAAGTTTGAAAAATCCAATTGATCAATATTAACATCTCCACCAAATATACTTTCACTTCCTATTAATGTCAACTGTGATAAAGTATTTTCTAATATTTCTAAAAATTGATTTGTACTTTTACCTGAAGGTCTATAAATTATACCAAATAAATAACAGTTTCTGTTAAAAAAAACATGTACCCACAATTGTTCAACAAACTCACACTTACTCGTATAATGTGAAACTTCATATGGAATCAATGATTTAATATATATTGCTCCTCTGTCTTGTCTAATCATATTATAGCCATTAATAGGGACCAAATCATTCGAAATATTTGCCTGTAACCATGTTTCAGAGACACCAATCAAATCAAAATCGTTCTGAATAATACTATTTCTAAAATCAACGAACTTGCTAGGTAATGATCGAACATTAAAAAAAGAAATTGATACATTTTTCATAATCACAACAGTAGCAACAAAGTCAACTCAAATTTTAAAAGTAAACAAAAACAATAAAGAATCGAAAATAAAAAAAAAATATATAGATATATTTGTGTAGTTATTATCGCCAAGTGCATTTACGTACTATCATCAAAAACATATAAGTTTGAAATCAATTATTTGCTAACAAAATGATTGACAAAGAAGTAAACATAACATTTATACAAATAAAAAATAAAATAAAGAAAAGCTATATTTATATCTATACCTGTTAGACAAATTAAAAGAAGAGAAAAAAATAAACTTGACAGGTATAAATAAAAAAATAAATTTCAGAATATTACTAAAAAAGTTGTTATCTAAATTTATATTACCCCAAAATCACCAAACAAATACGCATCTAGTTAACATTAAAATATTAAAGTCATTAGGTTTTTATTTATCTAGTTCATTTATTTTTGTTACATGTCCGTTAATTTTCACAAATATTTTTCCTCCAGAAGTCCAAACATGTTCTCTTCCATACTTTGTAGAGACAGATTTTAATAATTCGGAATTATACTTCGATATATCTTCTTTAATGGAATATTTTCCTTGAATCCTAAAATTAATCTTACTTTAGAAGTTGAAGATAATAATTTTATTAATTTTCCAGATTTAACAACTAAAAAAGTTAATAATTATTCAATATAACAGATGTAACCATACCATGTAATTCCAATCATCCTATAACACATAAATTAGCAGCTTATAATTCTATGACACATAGAGCATTTTTATTTCCAATGGACAAAAATAATTTTAATAAATTAATTGATATAAAACAAATAGCTACATACAATGGCTATCCAGTTAATTTGGTAAATAAATGAATTAATTAATTAATGAGAAAGAATAAGAAGTATCACTACAATTATTATTTCCTAAACAAACTAAAGAAATTAAAAGATATAAAAATATTACATATTGTGAAAATATTTTCACTTATAATATCATAAGAGCTTAAATAATTTCCGGAAATTTTTTTGAGGGCATGAATATTTTGAAAATTATCCCGAGTCGTGAAGCGACCCTGAGTATAATATCTGATGTTTACAAAATTAATTGTCCAAACTGTAATCCTGTATATTATATCGGTCAAAGAAATTTTAAAGTAAGATTAAATGAACACTTTAGATTATATAGATTACAACTATGCAAAACACGTTCTTGAACATCCAGACTAACTCATATACACCAATGACATCCAAATACTACACATTTGTAATAAAAAAGCACTTAATTTATAACAACACAACAGTTTTTCTATAAAACACTTTTAACACACCAAAGAAAATCTGTTTCCATCCACTTTTTTACAACGTAAACAAATAAAGAATGGCCCAAGACTAACTTTCACTTATCAAATTTGTGGGGCTGTTGTTCTTTATATAGAAGAAAAAGTTTTATGATGAGAAAGAAGTGTATTAATTATTGAGTACATATTAAACAAATAATATTAAAATTCAGAAAATCACCCAAATTTAACTGGATGAATTTATAATTAAAATCTACTAATTAAATAACTTTTTTTGGACCGGTCCTGACACTGAAGCCACGGTATTTGACAGCTGCCTAAGAAATTAGCAAGCCGGAAAAAGAGAACTTTATTGCCTGTAGAGACTTAATTCAATACATGAAGCATCCATACCGAACATTCGAACTTATAACAATATTGAAAACTTTCTAGAAATTTAACAACTTTAAAACTTTATTAATATAATACGAGGCTAGGAATTTGGAAACGCGAATCTAACGAAAAACGAGCGAGCGGGAAATGAAAAACTATATTTTCTGTCGAAAAGTTGCAGGCGGTTTTTAGAATAACTCACAACTATTTGAATTACATTTTGTGGTTGACAAGTGTTTGTGACTTTCGTGACATATTGTTAACCAGAAGAAGAAGTACACTAAGAACACTTATTGAAATTTATAAAAAACTTTCTTACTTATAAAAATGTTTTTTAAACTTTAAAAGTTTAATTCAATTTCAATATGCGTGATAGATATATATATTGTAATGGATCATTATTACTAATAAAAACAAAGCTTACCTTTTTAAGCATCCATCATAGCCATTACACTAATGGATTAATTAAAAAAAGGATATGCATATTGAAATACACTTTTCTTCTTAAACCATGTAATTACCCAAAAATAAGTATTGTCTTGAGTACAGTATAAACTTGATTATATCATAAATTTGGTCATAATATCACAGTAAAAGCCACAAAATAAACAATATTCTCTGGTCACAACAGGTTTCCATTTGGACTTAGTAGATACATCTTGTTAGAAAATGAGATGAATCTTCTGACCTAAAAATAATATACTTAGTATGAATTTGTATAAACAAACAGTATCTCTATAGTTACACTAAAACAAAGTAGTATAACTTACATATCTGATGATAATAAACAAACATTATGAGATAAAAGCCAATATAGGGTAGGTAGTCATATTGGAAAGTAAACATGCAAAAATAAATAATGCACATTAGTAAATGAACAAAATAGAATTAAAATTACTTACCTCAATAATTTACAAAAAAAAAGGATATCTTAATAAGTTTAATTGAATCTGCAGTTACTTTTTCTTTAGTACATCTTAAATTTTCAATATTATACTTTTCAATTACAAACATTCAAATAAATAAAGAATGTATTTGACATCTTATCTTGTATAGGATCCATATTTAATTATTGTATCACAATCAAAATTTTCCAATCCATAATGAATGCATTTTCACATAACAATTCACTTTTCACCTAGTTCTTTTTCAAAATTCTCAGTTTAATCTGAAACAATAAAAAGAAAATAAAAATCAAAAGTATTAATGGTTTCCACATGTTTAAGAAATCAACATGTAATTTTAGTTAGTAAAGTATTTAAATTAATATTATAAAAAGGAAGTACTTACAAAATCATTAAAAGACAAATTATAGTCTTCGATATTGTACAAACAAATATACCAATAGATTGTGAGTACCTAAAAAAAAGACACAAGATTAATTATAAACATGTAGCAGGTGTGGTGAAATACATTAAACTAATTCCCATATCAATAGTGTTGGACATAATCACATAAACTTTTGATCGAACATTTTAAGAGTACATAGTGAAATAGATATTGAAAAACTTAGTTTAAAAACATTAACAAATGACAATTTATGTAACAAAAAGTATGTAGGATAATTGAGGAAGTTGTTTATATAAATTTTAAAATGTTAACCTTTGATAACACAGAAAATATCATGATTCAACTCTCTTATGATCCTGGTAGCAGAGCAATTAACACCGTATGTATTAATTGATTATCAACTAGAAAAAATTTTTTTAATTAATTAAAAGCTGTTTATGGTAAAGTAATACATGTAATATTAAAAATACATACAGAAAAGTAATCAACTATTATTAAATTACTTACCAAAGTAATAAATTGTACAAAACAAATACGGATTCCATAGAATTTTAAAGATTAAATTCGAGCGACGTTTCCAAAACGGGACCATAGTAGCCATCTTGTCAATTTGGGTACGCGGTTCCATTTCCGAGAGTAAACGAAGTAGAAGCCGATCTCAGTGTTTGTTACGTTGCGCATGACAAGGACAATATTTGAAAAACTCTGTGATACAAGGTACGTCCGATAATTAAGGATTTGTATTTTTGTTTTTAATTTGTTGTAATTGTAAATTAATATTTTTGTATATCATCTCCATTTTTTCATATCCGGATATTCGTTATTTATTTGTACTAAACATGTGAAAACCAATTAATAAATTTTTTTTTGTAACGTTTCTTTGAAATACTTGACATTAAATTTATTGGATATTAGTTATTAAATAATATTTAATTTGAATCCTACCCAAGATGAGAGTCAGACTTTAAATTTCAACTTTAAAATTAAGTAAACTGAGCTAGTTTGAAATTCTGATAAGGCGCCCAATCATAGAAGTACAAAGAAAAAGTAAACTTTATATAAAATTAAATAATATTCAATCATTAAAATCAATTAAAATATTTGATAAAATCAATAAAACAAACAAAAATTTTTAATTATAATAATCAAACAAATAAAAACATATCTAAATAATAAAACTACATTAGCTGTTAAGTAAAATAAACTATAGCCAAATATTTAAATCATTAGCTAAATTTAAATCATTATAATATATAGACATACAACATTTAATTATTAAGTAAAAATTAGTTAAACATCGTGCACATAAATCATTTAAATAGACTATCACACAATTTCGTATATATATATATAATCAGAAACCTTAAGATACCCGAAGGTGTAAGGTATTTAATACAAAAAGTTATTGTTTATTAACAAAATTTTTCCATTTATGTTTTTTTGCAGTTATTTTAACTGACTGTAGACTGGTCCCTCTACTTTGTAGTATTTTTTCTATGTGACCGTTCCATGTCAGGGTCGGCCTTCCTCTTGATCTTCGTACTTGAATTTTAGCTTCCCATACCTTTTTTGGTTGTCTTTTATCGTCCATACGAACTAAATGTCCTAACCATCTTAGTTGGCACTTTTCTATTTTTGTTAGTATTGGCTCTACTTCCAGTTCTTCCCTTACTGTGGTGTCAACACAATTTCGTAATTGTTTAAAAGTTTATACACAATGAATTTTAGCTTCTGTATTTTTTTTAATGTTATATTGTAATATCTTTTTCTTCCATCTTTATATAAGGCATTTGCCTGTTTTCCTTCGATCCCTTGCTATATTTTTATAAACTTATTCTTGGATTAAGGTTTGTCATACACATATATCTGCCTCGTGTTAATGGAATTAGACTAGTATCGAAGATTTTAGTAACAAATGCGCTTTCTCCAATTTTGTGTTCTGGTTTACAAACAACAAAGGAGTCTAGGAATATTCCCATGCATAAAATGAAAGTTTTAAACAGCATACTACCTCTGTATGTGTGAATTTCCCGGAAATATATTAGATATTACACATTTTCAGATTGCCTCTATTACTACTCTAAACACTATTACTGGACGAAAATCAGGATAAAATGTACATCCTGATTTATCAGCAAATAAAACTGTAGTCTATTCATTCTATTTCTAGTTTTGTTTTTCTTGGTACCACCCAAATTTTGCACCCCAATTCCCTCTGGAAAGGTGGACATCTAATTCGATTGTGGAAATTAGCTTCATGCATACGATTTTTATAGTATCACGGCCTATCCTCATTTGTGGAACCCGCGACATCGGATAACCAATTCAGGTGCTTTTATTGCATTAAATATTGATTTTAAGGTACAGTCGTAATGCGTTTACGGCCCGGATTATTGTTTCACTACCAGTTTTACGATAACTTTGCCACATTTAATTTACAACAATAAAAGAGACTCATATAAGCTTAGCAATATAAATTAGTTGAAGAAGGCCCAGAGTCCCATTCATCGCATCTACATTTAAATATCGTCTCTCCATGTTAAAATCTTTTTTCAACCCAAAACATTTATTGAGGTATAAAAACTAAAGTTTTTTGTTATTCTGCATCTTCCACATCTTCCATTTATTATATCTCAAGGGAGAATAAAATCATATTTATATTTTACTGTAAGAATGTTATATTCCTTTATTGGAACAACGAAATAAAAATAGCAATCTTAAAATTGCCATCAAAGGTATTGCTCATATTAATTTTATATGTAATATTTTTTACGAAAATATTTCCTATATGTTACAATTTTAAAAATAATAACTTTGGCAACATTAGCATTAATATAATTTAACACACAAAATAATGTTGGTACAAATTATTAAATGTGAAAAAAAATAATCTAAATTAAAAAATCTGGTGTTTATAAAATTAATTGTCCAAAATGTAATGCAGTATATTTATATAAGTCAAACAAAAAAAAATTTGAAATAAAATTCAATGAACACTTAAAGCATAAAATATAGATTATAACAACCAGGTAAGTCAAACTTGAACATCCAGACTCACTCATATACACCAATGATATTTAAATATAGAGCGGGAGATAGTGACAGATTTTAAGACCTGATTTAGGCCAGTATGCCTTTTGCAATATATTATACTATTGATAATTTGAGCATAATAAGGTGGAATTTATTGATACATTTTCCGAAGTTATAGAAAAAATTAGAGTGCTTTAAGTAGAACACCTTTTATTCTATATTATTACATAAGTTGGATCATTAATTTTTATTAAATAAATAAATAATAAATGTGGCAGATACCCAAGTTATGCGAGTTTATCGTGTGAAAATTGAATTTTTGCTGTATTTAATAAAACTTTTTTACTAAAAGTGCTTTATTGAACGTAAGTATTTAATGATAAAATACGATAGAAAACTGATAGTTCTAATTAATGTAAACAGTTTTAAACATTTTAACATTTATATACCTAAAAAATTTAATTGAAAAATAAATACTGAAAGCCCAAATTAAAACTAATGCCCAAATTTAAAAAATAAGGAAAAAATATATCATTAAATTATAACTATTGCAGTAACCTCTAAATATTTTAATCTAATTCTAACGTTGTAACGGATAGGTTGCAGTATTTGTCAACCTGTTAAAGTTGCGATTGGTCGGAAGGTACTTATTAAAAGTGTTAATAGTTTACTTCTTAATGTTTCTTCTTATCAATGGTTATTTTGCATAAGTAATATTGTTATATTTTTTTGGATTTTTTTCAAGTAGATACTATTCCTATTACTTAACCTAACCCACATATATTTATCTGTGTAGAGGCATTTTACATTGAAGAAAAAAAATAAATATTACCAATTCATTATACAATATTCATTTTATATATTTTAGTAAATAAACAAAAGATTTAAACTATGTTTTTATTATAAACTGTTCTATAACTTTACTGAAGGCTGTTCTACCGCTTTTCCATCAAGCGAAGTTGAGAGGTCCTTCATCTATCTCATAAAATTTCTCTGCTCAGAACACTCGCTTAGTGCGAATACTTACAAATTAACGCCAAATAGTTCTCTATTTTCAACGCGCTATAGCTGCACATGCACTGGTCAAAAGATAACAGAATGTTTGGTTTAACAAGCATTTATGGAACCGGTCCTAAGGTATACAATTAAATTTGATCAAATTTTAAAAATATAGGAAAATAATTATTTTTTATCTTTCCTACGATACAATATTATAAAGAAAAACAATTATTATTATAAATAGATATTTATTTACAAATTGTTTTTTTAGATCTGTTATCCATAAACGATTTAATATTGTCCAAATAATGTCATTTTTTTACATTCATGATGTGATGTCTTTTTATGGCAAAAAACTTCAGTTTTATTATTACATAAATAAGCATTGTCCATGTTAGGTACCTATATTACATTTTACATATTTGGAGAAATTATCAACTTTCTTTTTTATTAATTTAGGACAAATACTTAAACTCTGTATTTTAGTACTTCTAATTTATTAACCATTTAATTAAATTAATTGTGTAATTATCCATTTCATTTATAACCCAATTCAATATACTTATTTTTTTAATCCAAGCTACTTTCTTATTATGGTTTATTTTTTAGGAAATGGATGTTTATTTTAAAATTAGTGAAGAACTCTATCAAAATATGCCATATCGATGCTGGCATTAAACATTTTATGGGATCTTGTATAATAGTATATTAAACAACGCATTTCTTATGGAATTCTGTTGTGACACGAGTTCAAGTTTAAAAAACGAATCGCGAAGCGATGAGTTTTTTAAAGAACGAGTGTCACAACAGCCATATGAAATAAGTTGTTTATAATATTTTTTATATTTTGCCATTTTATCATTTTTCAAATTAATTTATTATTTTTATGTAATTACCAAAATTATGATTTTAAAAAGTATGTCGGTAGCACTGTGTAATTTATAACATTTGACAGTTTTGACATTTAAATTATGAAATGTTAATGTTTTCAAATATTTTAAAATGACTAATACAGCAATAATAATATATTATATAAGTAAAATATGATATTCATATTCACAAATACTTTCTTTAAGAATAATATAAACTTAATAAATTGCTATTAGCCACAAATGTCATTGTCAATAGTCTTCTCATTAGATAATTTACTCATGTCGCCAACCATTTAAATCAAAAATTTGCGTGCGTAAAAGTTACAATACGATACGCAAATGCGTTTTATAATGAAGATTTTTATAAGTGCAAAATATAAAAATATCTTTTCCATTCACATCTCGCCATACAGATATCAAACAACTTATTTTAAATAATATATATAATATCATTTTAAAATTCATTCATGTTAAAATAATTTGTAGGAAATAATGTCATCACTGTCACCAATGTAATAAAAAAATTTTATCGATTAATCTTAAATTTGACCATTCCTTTCTACGGTTGGTTGAAGAAAAAGTAGGTATCGTATGAGCCTCGAAAATATAGTATACTAAGTATGGAGAACGGTAAGGGTTTTATACCGATCAAAAACAATTGTCTGAGATCGGTTACCCTTAACGTTCGACATGTTTATAACGTTTTTTGCACGACTGACTAGTTTCATTCATTTTATCAAGATAGATACTTTGGTTGTTAGGTAGTAACTAAGGTGCATAACAACAATGGGGAATTGAGTTTTTATAATTTTAGGTACCATTTTGATTATTATAAATTAAAATATGAGCGGAAAGTAAATTTGAAGAAATTGAACGGGCTTGGGAAGAAAAGTGTTCTGCAATTATTCCCGAAAAACCCAAAATCCGTTATCAAAATACCTACCAAAGTTTTAAAAAATTGTGCGACAGCAAGAATTTAAGAATCGATAAAAAGACTCTATTGGTATATTTCGTTCAAAGACATATGCTGTTAAAAGCTCCTGGAAGCCTCTGGGCAGAATATTCAAAGATTAAATCCACCGTTTTTCTTTATGATGGCATTGATATTTCCAAGTTTTAAACTTTGATCGCATATTTGAAGAGAAAAAATGTTTGCTATAAGTCTAAGAAAGTGAGCATTTTTACACGGGAGCAATTTGAAAAATTTCTGATGGAAGCACCGGATAAAGAATTTCTAATTCACAAGGTAATGTAAGCTAATTTAGGTAAAAGAAATACTCTAATAGAATTTTGTTCATAATTTGTAGGTCGCAATGATATTGGGAATATCTGGTGCCTGTAGAAGAGAAGAATTACATAATATTGCTATAAATGACTTCCAACAAACCGATGGTTTAATGATTGTAAAAGTACCCAATATAAAAACGAACATACAGCGTAATATTACAGTCGTTAATAAACCAGACGATAAAATTTCATTCTACAAAGGTATATAAAACATCGTCTATTACAAGTAAAATCAAATCATTTGTTCTTAAGATACGCCAAAGGAAAATGTTGGCTAATAAAGGTGTTGATGTCCTCGGATGAAAGTGTCATGGAGGTTGGCGTTCTTTGACAGTGGCAGAGAGCTATGTGGAAGATTCTCTTTAAAATAAAATAGATTTTGCCAAAAAAATATTGTTCAATACTAGTAATACTAATAATGTATGCGATAATGCAGGAGTTTCTGTTAGAAGTGAAACCACAGCCCAAACAAGTAGGATTCCATTTAATAATTTAACAAATTATACCATAAGTTTCAATATTAATAAATAATTCGTTAGTTCTATTTATTCTTTTAAAAACTAAATTAAAATTAAGAGATTTTTAACTCGAATTACTTACCTTCGAGGAAGTAGTAAATGTCACCTACTGACGTAAAATCTGTCACGGTAAGCAGTCAAAAATGATCAATCGTGCAAAAAAGTTAATTATGTCAACTAGCCAATTATCGCACTCCGCTTACAATTTTTCTCTCGTATGTAATTGGCTTATTATACTAGACGGTAAGTAATTATTTGACTATTTCGAATTTTATTTATATAAAATTAAGTAAATCTATTTTGTTATCTTTGTATGTTATATTATTGCGAGAGAAACCTACCAAAAGAAGTGTTTTGTTTTTCATCTAGCCAGTAAAACAGTGGCGCATGTAATGAATATCCCCTACTCCCGGAAAAAATTGAGTTAAACACTCCTAAAAGAAATGTTCTAGAAACAGTTTTGATTTTATTGATTTAGGATTACTCGAGAGACATCTGGACATCTCTAGAAAAAATTAAAATATATAGAAAGACTTGAGAAGAGGTCGTGGATAGCAGTCAATCATCGGAAATCAGTCTACCATGAAAGTCAGTCAGGCATAGTTAATCAATCATAAACAGTCAGTGATAGAAACGTGATATTATAAGACTGTAAGTGTGATCTAAGTGCATTTAAGGACATTTTCGAATTGTATATAAAATATTAAATCTTTTAATTTAACAACTAACATTTTTATTGCACTAAATAAATTTTATAAGGAAATAGTATGAATTAATCAAATCGTCAATCACTATCATTGTAGGTAATTACGTCTGCATTTATTTTAAATTACGTAATAATTATTCATTAGTGCAGAGTATCGATAAACAGCACTAGTGCAAGGTTTAAATTGGCATAAATAACGATAAAAAAATAGTCGCAACTTTGTTGAAATGTCAACTTTGACCAATGAAACAAATTTTTCATTTCATTATTCAGCATAGCTACTTGGATCTGACTAAAAGATTTGTAATTAATAAGGTATTGTTGAAAGTTAAGGTATTGTTGAATTTCATATCCAATTTGGTGCTTAAGGCTAACGGCTTCTACATTTTAAGATCTGATGAACAAATGATCACTTAAATGTTATATGCAAAATTTTTTCGCGTTTTCATCAAAGAAATTTGTATGCTTGCATACAAATTTGATGCTTGCGTTAGCATCAGTCATTTTTTTGTACTGTATTCGTAAACAAACATCCCCGAATTATAAGTTAGAATATTAATTAAAATTGATTATTTTCAAAGATAATTGTAACGAAGTTACTATTTTTATCCTTATATCCGGTAGAATATATTTTAGTTTTTTTATTATTAACTTTTTTTTATGATTTAGATCATCCCTCTTTCATCTCAGATTATTTAGTTGTATTAATAATATTTATGTTGGATATATGTGAATTTATTTTAAAACTTTTAGTATATTTTGCCTGTATAATTTTTTGATACCGTACGCGCAAATCAGTCCGCGCATTTCTTAAGATTCTTAAGTAGGAGACCTACTAAGTGGGGTTTTGACTGAAAAGGATTTATTGATGGATTATTAGCGCGGAGACAGAGTCTTGAGTGGTATTAAGTAGTAAGCCGACCGACTGATATTCGTGCACGAGGTAAGCCAAATTAAAAATTATACTGTAAACAATTTTTTCCGTTATAAAAATTTTTTGTGCCTAATTTGTTTTTTTATTTAACACCGCTAAATTTGTTCTAGCTTCTTATTTATTTAACTGTTAATAAAATTTCTGCGTATTTGTGTACAATTCCGAAATAAATTTTATTTTCGTTTGTTGATGATTCTTCTCTCTTTGGGCAAAATATATTTGTGGAACTTTCAAGCATTTTCGCTGCCATAGCAAGTCGATTCTTGGAGGGCTCGGAATATATCTCATTGATACCCGATTAATAGCCGTTTACCGGACTGGAAAATATTTTCAGGAATCTCAAAAAGACTGATCGCTGCTAAGCAGATGAAGTCCAGAGTGGCTCTGGAAAATCTTAACAAAAAGGAAATAATCCACTTTTAATATATAACGATATTTGATCGAAGACAATTTGGAGGAGTCTCGTCGGTGTACGCTGCCTTAGCAGGTGCAAAACTTCGAGAGTTTTCCAAGGCGTTGAGCGGAATAGTCTCCCGCATGTTCGCTGCATAAGCAGGATCACAAAGGAGAGTTATCTAGCTTCTATACGTATATTGGCTCAGCACCAACTGCAGATTTAAATTTCCATTTTTATTCATAAATTACCATTGTTTTGTTTAGACCGGTACACAAATACTAAGAAACATTTTACTAAAGCCTGCTAGCGCTTAAATAACGCTTTCTTTGTGTAATCATCATCTGACCCTTAAATCAGTTTTATTATTTTCACCTGCATCTAGACACGCTGGTAGAGTATTGCACATTTGCTTAAAAGTATCTGGTAGCAAGAATTAGAATATTTATTGCCTGGTTTTTATTTGGTTTTTTTTGTGGGTGGCATAATAACGTAATTAGCAACGGTAGGATACCATTTGGTATATGGTTTTTTGTACTTCCCTTCAGAGTAAATTAATTTGTCGTTGAAATAAAATTTGTAATGTCTTAAGCAACGAGTAGTTTTATTTTTTCGATAGTGGTAAACAATTAAAACCCGTTACCCACTACGTGCTACTTAGAGGTCAAGATCAACAGAACCCTAGAATTACTTAACCTCCATCTGTTGCTACTCTGGGAACTCTTGATACGGCCTTATTTCGAGAGTTCGGTGAAGTAAACCATCCCAAAAATCTGGCGCCCGAGGAAATCTAGGAGCAACTGAAACCGGTGGTGCCATAGTGACGTCTGTCTTGTATCTTTGATAAAGAAAGAGCGTCACAAATTGGCGCCCCAGTAGGGACCTGATTGACTTATTTTTTTGTGTTATTTAATTAAGAAGACCGTTTTGTTGGTAGTCGATTTTGTTTTTTTTGGTTATTATTGTTGGAAAAGAAGGGAGTGCTGAGCCTAGGACGACAAGGCTAATGCCAAAAAGAGACGCCGAAACGCTTTACTTATCCGTATTATTCGATCAAGAAGCCGAAGGATCCGAGTCCGATTTTCCTTTATTGAGCCAGCTGCCGACCGCAAGTTCCGTGGAAAACCCCATAGACCAGCGGGTAAATTGGGTTTATTTACTGAGAAACGAGAAGCTTACTACCGAGTTAGAGAAGAGAAACTTATCAGTTGCTGGAACCGTTCAGGAGAAACGAAGGAGACTTGTAACGTTTTTAAGGCAAGAAAATGTTTCTCCGCGACCCGTTTCTGGCCGATCCGATACCGTAACCAATGCGACCATTATGACGACCCCACCGATAAATGTACATGACTGGAAGGTGTCCTTTGGAAACCGAGGAGACCCGGCCGCTTTTATAGAGAGTAGAGGAAATATGTACTGCTAAGAATATTCAGAAAGACAGTTTGCTTGCGGTATTACCAGAACTACTATCAGGAGAACCCGCATATTGGTATCGTAACAACCGTAGCAGGTACACCACCTGGGACGAATTTGAAGCAGATTTCCGAACCTTCTTCTATCCTGTTAACTATAAAGTTGACTTAGAAGCCGAGATAGGGCGACGCCTGCAAAGGAGAAATGAGTCTGCCACTACTTACATTACCGAACTCCAAACCCTCATGCGCCGACATGGCAAGCTAAGCCCAGAGCAACAGTTAGCACCTTTTACCCGAATACCGGCTGCAGGTCCGGAAAGGAGACTTCAAGTATTCCAAGGAATGACTCCTGGTCCATCCCGAGAACCCATCGCCAGCACCAGTTGCCCGTTATCAAATGACACTCGGCAACCGTATGGATCAACATCTCCTCAACCAATCTGTTTCCGCTGTGGCGAGTCTGGATACTACAGAAATAACTGTTGAACTCCACCGAAAATATTCTGTTCCCGTTGTCGTAAGGAAGGGGTATTATCCAGAGACTGTTCCTGTACCAAACAGGAAAACTAATCCGAAGCTGTACCGTGGAGAGGCCGACACAGCTTCCGCAAATCTTTGCCTCTCATGCTGAAACCTCCGGAGAAATGATTGATTCCCGACCGCACATAGATGTCCAAATTAAAGCACTATTAGATACTGGAGCTGCTAAGTCATACATTGGTGATCACATAGCAAAGACATTTTCCCAAAGAAAGCAACCCACCGCCTGTCTATCTATGAAGGCCCGTTTAGCCAATGGAAAGTCAGTCTCTATCACCGATACGTAGAAGTTGAACTGACAGATCAATGACGTCATCATGGAGGAACCGTTGGAACATTTTCCAGGTTTGGTCGCTGATATGGTTCTGGGGCTCGACATACTGAAGAAGTATAATTTCTGTATAGAACTAGGAACCAGAAAGATCTACCAGGACGAAAAGCTAGTAAACTGTCCCAAGCCAGAAACGCTGTCCTCTCCCATAGGAATTATAGAAGTTATAATGCCACCTTCAGGAGAGAGTATTGTTAGGCTATCCTGCGAAAGACCGGTTACTCAGACCGCAAAAGCACATAGTTCTGACACTAAACATTCTCTGGGGGATACTGATAGGATTGTGTCCGATATGTCCCTGTCAGCAATGGAAGAATTCCCAGGTGATAGAGAGAGTTCTAGTATAGAATATCATTTAGAAACTTGACTGAAATACAGGAGAGATCGTTGAAAAGATTCCTTGACGTAGAATTAGGGAAATTTAAGGAAGTTCGAGGACCGACAGATTTGGTACATCACGAGATCCATCTCCTACAGGCAACTCCGATCAAGCAACGCCACCGCCCACAGAACCCAAAGATGCAAGAGATCTGCAACGCCGAAGTGGATCTGATGTTAAAGGAATGGGTGATAGAACCCTCAAGAAGTCCGTGGAGTTCGCTGGTGGTTATCGTTAGGAAAAAGGATGGAATTCTGTATTGACTTTCGAAAGGTCAATAATGTCACAAAAAAGGACGCCTACCCTCTTCCATTCATAAATGCTATTCTGGGCAAATTGCAACAAGCAAAGTATATCTCCAGCTTAGATTTGAAGAGTGGAATTTGGCAAGTCCCGTTAGCTCCAGAAAGCAAAACCATCACTGCCTTTACCGTGCCAGGACGCGGACTTTTCCATTTCACAGTTATGCCGTTTGGTCTACATTCAGCACCTGCCACTTTTCAACGACTAGTAGATCGAATTATCGGCCCTGATTTAGATCCGCATGCATTCGCCCATTTGGATGACATTATTGTATTAGGGGAAACTTTTCAAGAACATCTGCAAAACCTAGCTGAGGTTTTCCGCCGCCTCCGAGAAGCTAAGCTTAAAATAAACCCAAAAAAGTGACATTTCTGTCCACCGTCATGTCATTACCAGAGAAGGTATCAGTACCGACCCCGAAAAAGTAGAGAGTATTTCGAAGTTTCCAGCTCCAAGAAACGTCCGAGAACTACGAAGATTTTTAGGAGTAGCCTCTTGGTACCGCCGTTTTGTGCCCTTGTTTTCTCGGACAATAGCTCCATTAACAAAGTTACTAAGGAAGGCACATCGCTGGAAGTGAACTGAAGAACAGGAAGGTGCTTTTGTTAAAATCAAGACTTGTTTGTCGGAAGCGCTTGTACTAAGATGCCCAGATTTCAGTCTACCGTTTGAACTGCAGACTGATGCTTCCGAACATGGATTAGGGGTGGCCCTAACGCAACAAATAGATGGTAATGAGCATGTGATAGCGTACGCGAGCTGAACCCTAAGTCCAGCCGAGAGGAACTACTCGGTGACCGAAAAAGAATGCGTTGCCATAGTATGGGGAATTGATAAGATGCGCTCCTATCTAGAGGGCCATCATTTCACTGTGGTAACTGACCACCAATCGTTAAGATGGTTGCATTCCATATCCAGTCCGTCGGTTCGTCTAGCCCGCTGGAGCGTATTTTTACAACAATACGATTTCGAGATTAAATGCCGACGAGGTGCCCAGAATCGAGGGGCCGATGCACTTTCCAGGAACCCGCTGCCAGACGCTCCTGAACCACCGGCGGAAGTGTGCATAGCCGATATTCCGGAAGAATGCTCGTGGTACCGAAATAAGAAAGAGGAAGTGCTGCGAGACCCTGGTAGATTCCCAGATTACTGCATCAAAGGAGGACGACTGTACCGACATTTTTGGGACCTGAATGATCTAAGCGAGCCCGAACTATCTGACCCGTGGAAGCTGTGTGTGACGAAATCGCAAAGATCTCGTATTTTACAGGAAAATCACGATGCCTCTACCGCCGGACACTTAGGGATTACAAAAACAATAGCCAAGATCGCTAAACTGTACTACTGGCCAGGCATGTTTAGAGACATAACCAGGTACGTCCGTAGCTGCACACAGTGCTTGAAGTACAAACCATCTCAACAGCAGGTCGCTGGGAAAATGCAACCGTCCCCTTACCGACGCCCATGGGAAACTGTCAGTACCGATATTATTGGACCGCTGCCACGCAGTAAAAAAGACTTGTAAATACTCTTGTATTACTGTTTTGTTCTATGTGATTTGCTTTTTTTTTTTTTAAACAGCTTTGTCCACAAATTTAAAAAATTTTTTCGTCAATAAAGCTTATTATTATTATTATTATTAACTGTTACATCGTAATATTCCAGGACCGTTTCACAAAGTGGGTACAGTGCAAACCGATTAAAAAAGCAACCGCTAGGGCGATAAGTACCGCTTTTTATGAAGAAGTTCTAACTACTTTCGGATGCCCATGCACCGTGTTATCCGACAATGGATCCCATTATGATAGTAAACTTTTTAAGGATATGTTAAAGGATTTAGGAATCCAGGCCAATCCCGTTGAACGAGCTAACCGTACTCTAAAAACGTGACTGGAGATGTACCGTAGGGTACATCTGTCGTCCGCGGCAGATCATGTGGCTGCGAAACTTAAACCTAAATACTCTGGTCCATATAAAATGGTGAAAGTTCTATCTCCCGTTGTGTACAATTTACAAGATGCACAAGGCAAGCGTTATTACCGGGTACATATTAAAGACTTAAAACCGATCTCAGAGAGAACTAGTAATTAGTAATTTTCAGAATGAGACAGAGATGCGATGCACCATCCATACTATTCTGTCTCCGTTGCGGCCTTATGGTCAGCTATCCAGGGATTTCCCATGCAAGAAACCGCTCGTTAGAACCGCCCTTATTGAATCGTCCCTATGTTGCTCCCATTGTAGTCATTACGGACGGACTGCCAGTCGAACTGTTTCCCGTCTAGGACCCGAGCCAGGAAGAGGCTCCGTAGCTACACTTTTTTTTTTTTTTTTTTTTTTGGGCTGAGATGGGAAACTCATGTTCGATGGGCCCTTATCCAGAACCCAACAGTGTTGGACTCACCCTAGAGGGGATGCCTACCAACCAAACCCACCTCAAAACTCGCCGTTACCCCCGCCTCGGAATCACTACCCTAACATACAAGAGGGGCGGCGGTCCCTCACACACCCTTCACACATTCATACTATTCGCCATCAGAACACTCTCTTCTCCTAACCATTCTCTCCACAACCTCGCTAACCTCTACCCATTCTTTCTCTCCTCTCAACATTATCTCCACCATGTTCTCCCAATACACTGCTACCCCGAATCTCCTCTCCAACTTTTCTACATCCTCCTTGTTCTTCCAACATCTAAATACATGACCTTCATCATCCTCCACCTCACACCTCACGCATATTCCAGCCTCTCTCTTCCCAATCTTGTGCAGATACCCCACTCTTGACCCATGCCTGGTGAGCACTTGGGTCAAAAAGTACTTTACCTCCCCAAACTCTCGGTCCATCCACTCACTCCTACTCCCAATCGCCCTTTTTAATGCACCTTCATACCCTTCCCACCTTCTCACCATTTCCTCCTCCATCCAATCCTGAGCTTCCTCTTTTGTGGCACCCTTCCACCGCTGCCTCTTTGCCCTAGCCATCAGGTCCAATGGGTATGACCTTGACAGCACAGCTGCTGCGAATGCACCCACCGTCCTGTACCCCTGTACCACTCTCAACAAAATCCCCCTCTGCACCTGTAGTAGTGGCTTTACCCTCACATGTATCCCCGCTCTTTCACCCCACACTTCCGCTCCGTACAGCATACTCTGCTCAATCGTCCTACCAATAAATCTCCTCTTCCATTCTCCCGGCCCTTTCACATTACACATCAATCCCCTTCCCCTTCACCATCACCCTAACTTCCCTCGTCTTGCTACGCCCCTTTACGAGCAGTCCCACCGTCTTATCTTCCGCTACTTCCAATCCACATCGTTCTATCTTCCCCACAATCTTCCTACACATCTTCTCCGCCTTCCTTTCTATCTCTGTCTCTCCCTTTGCCGTACACACCAGGCACACATCATCCGCATACACCGTAATCTCACATCCCTCTTCGCATATAATCCCACAGACCTCGTCAAACACATACTTCCAGAGCGTCGGTCCCAGTACCGATCCCTGGGGCACTCCTACCTCCGTTCTATATCTCCTCCCCCTTGAATCTATTATAACCCGAGCCGATAGGTAATTCCCAACTAAATTAACCAACCCCTCACCCACTCCAAGCTTTAACAAGGCGCTCAACACCGCTCCCTTGCTGACACTATTAAACGCGTTCCCCACATCGAAAAACACTAGGGATTATAAGACATTAGGATTTTTTTTTTTTTTCGGGCTGAGATGGGAAACTCATGTTCGATGGGCCCTTATCCAGAACCCAACAGTGTTGGACTCACCCTAGAGAGGATGCCTACCAACCAAACCCACCTCAAAACTCGCCGTTCCCCCGCCTCGGAATCACTACCCTAACATACTTCAAGAGGGGCGGCGGTCCCTCACACACCCTTCACACATTCATACTATTCGCCATCAGAACACTCTCTTCTCCTAACCATTCTCTCCACAACCTCGCTAACCTCTACCCATTCTTTCTCTCCTCTCAACATTATCTCCACCATGTTCTCCCAATACACTGCTACCCCGAATCTCCTCTCCAACTTTTCTAGATCCTCCTTTTTCTTCCAACATCTAAATACATGACCTTCATCATCCTCCACCTCACACCTCACGCATATTCCAGCCTCTCTCTTCCCAATCTTGTGCAGAAACCCCACTCTTGACCCATGCCTGGTGAGCACTTGGGTCAAAAAGTACTTTACCTCCCCAAACTCTCGGTCCATCCACTCACTCCTACTCCCAATCGCCCTTTTTAATGCACCTTCATACCCTTCCCACCTTCTCACCATTTCCTCCTCCATCCAATTCTGAGCTTCCTCTTTTGTGGCATCCTTCCACCGCTGCCTCTTTGCCCTAGCCATCAGGTCCAATGGGTATGACCTTGACAGCACAGCTGCTGCGAATGCACCCACCGTCCTGTACCCCTGTACCACTCTCAACAAAATCCCCCTCTGCACCTGTAGTAGTGGCTTTACCCTCACATGTATCCCCGCTCTTTCACCCCACACTTCCGCTCCGTACAGTATACTCTGCTCAATCGTCCTACCAATAACTCTCCTCTTTCATTCTCCCGGCCCTTTCACATTACACATCAATCTCCCCAACCATCGTGCTCGTACTCTCGCCTTCTCTGCTGCCTTCAACATATGGTGCTTGAAAGATAGTTGGCTATCCAACCAAACACCTAGATACTTTACCGACTCCTCCATACGAATTTTCTTCCCCTTCACCATCACCCTAACTTCCCTCGTCTTGCTACACCCCTTTACGAGCAGTCCCACCGTCTTATCTTCCGCTACTTCCAATCCACATCGTTCTATCTTCCTCACAATCTTCCTACACATCTTCTCCGCCTTCCTTTCTATCTCTGTCTCTCCCTTTGCCGTACACACCAGGCACACATCATCCGCATACACCGTAATCTCACATCCCTCTTCGCATATAATCCCACAGACCTCGTCAAACACACACTTCCAGAGCGTCGGTCCCAGTACCGATCCCTGGGGCACTCCTACCTCCGTTCTATATCTCCTCCCCCTTGAATCTATTATAACCCGAGCCGATAGGTAATCCTCAACTAAATTAACCAACCCCTCACCCACTCCAAGCTTCAACAAGGCGCTCAACACGGCTCCCTTGCTGACACTATTAAACGCGTTCCCCACATCGAAAAACACTAGTAGTGCCAGCTTCTTGTTTCTCCAGCTGCCCTCCCTAGCTTTTTCCGCTAAATATACCACCCTACCCAGCGCTGAGATACACGATTTTTCTTTCGTGAACCCATGCTGGTTTTCTTTAAAACCCCCATTTCTCCTTACGTCTTCCTCAATCCTTACCTTTATTATTCCCTCCATCACCTTACTCATACCACACAGCAGACTGATGGGCCTGTAGTCTCCTATCCGCTTTCCTTCCCTACCCGCCTTCCTGACAAGTATAACCTTGGCCACCTTCCATTCCTCTGGGAATTCTTCCTCCCTCAGTACCTTGTTAATGAGTTCCCAGAAATACTCCCCATTCTCCTCCAGTAACCTCTTTATTACATCCCCTTTTAAGCCATCCACTCCAGGGGCTTTTCTTACCTTGATGCCTCTCCCCTCCTCCTCTACCTTCCACTTCTCTACCAACCTTATTCCCCTTATTTCACCGGCCACCCAACAATCCCGCCCTTCTCGACTCATGACCTCCCCTCTTCCTTCTTCAATCGTGAAAAGTTTTTCTATAATCTCCTCTCCCGCTCTTCTTCTAGCACCACGTTTCGGCTTTCTCCCATCCTTTTCACTGCTATTTCATATGCCTTACCCCACGGATTGTTTTCCAGCTCCCCCAGTAACTCCTCCCACTTTTTCCTCTTCTCCCTTTCCACCCTTCGCTCCAGATCCTTCTTCTTCTTCTTATATCCCTCTCTACCCTTTACCCCATCTCTTCCCCTCAACATTCTTCTCCGTTCTTGCTTACATTCCTTCCACAACTCCTCTATTTCCTTATTCCACCAGTAATTAGCCTTCCATGCACGCCTGTTTTCATCCTTTCCCTCTTTTTTACAACTCCTTATTACATCATACAACTCATTCACGTCATGTCCGAGACCCCTTTCTATCTCCTTTCTTACTTTCTTCCTCATACTCTCCACTTCAGCCTTTGTCCAACTTCTTCTTTTCTCTTCTGGCACCACAATCTTCATTTTCTTTATATCCGTCTCCACGTACCTATGTAAACTTAAACTATCCTCTTCCTCTATCACTCTCCAACTACTCACTCTTTTTTCCAGCCGTTCGTCACATGCTGTTACGTCAATAAACGAAGAACCCCCGTCTCCCCTTACAAAGGTGGGCAGCAATCCGTCATTTAGCACCGTTAGCCCGTTGGATGTTAATACCTCCTCCAGGATCTCACCTCTTTTATCCGTTTTCTTTCCTCCCCAAACAATATTTTTAGCGTTGAAGTCCCCTGTCACCATCCTCCTCATGTTTCTTCTTTTCCCTTTTGTTACCCTCAGATCGTCCTCCAGCCCAGACATGTTGCTTTCATAATCCTCTAGGCTAATATTTGGGCTAATGTACACGCTGTAGACCATCATGTCACCCATGCGCACTCCCACCCATCCGTTTCCCTTCCTTACTTCATTTACTCTCAATCCGTCTTTCATCACTCTTACTCCCGCCTCTCCTGTAACGTCCATAATCCATCCTTGCTTCTCCACATATCTAGCATTTATCTCAGATCCACACACCACATCCACTTTTCTCCTAAAAATCACCTCATCCAAAACATCATGCGCTATCCTGCATTTCCCCAGGTTTATTTGTAAAACCTTCCATTCGTCATTGGTCCTTCCTCCCCCACACTGCCTTCCCCTACCTCCCATTGTACCGAACTCCCCTCTAAGGGGTCCAGAGGGGCCACCAAATTTTTTCCCTCCTCATGCCCATCCAGCACCTTTTTCCCCATACAACAATTCTCCCCTGTTCTGTGCCCTCTGACCCCACATGCTCTACAAAGGAACGCATGCCTGCAGTTCCTGGCCATGTGCTCCTCGCTTTTGCACAACCAACATCTGGCCTTCTCCTTGACCTCCTTCTCTTTACACACCGCAACCTTGTGTCCTTTAGCACCACACCCAAAACACCTACCCTCCTCTCTACCCTCCATAAATGTTACCCTATTCCATCCCAATTTCATCTCCCTTTTTTCCAGTAAAACCTCCGCCTTTTCCCGTTCCGCAGTCACCACCGCCATCTTCATCCCATTCCTCTCTCTTACCACCTTAATCACCTTCGTACCTATCCCAGTTAATTCCTCTATTCCCCTCCTTATCTCTTCATCTTCCATCCACGGGTCTATCCCTATCACCTTAATGTTTTTTGTTCCCCTTCCTGCCTCCACCGCCCTTGCTGCTGTAACCCTTTCCACCTCGCCCAGCATTTTCCTCACCTGAAATCCCCTTTTTGCTTCAATTATCAACTCCCTGCTCCTTAATATTCTGAGTCTATCGACCCACTCCGCCTTCATCTCTCCTAACCCCTTCTTAATCTTTTCAATCCCCTCCTGATTCAGATCTCCAATATCCTTCAGGATAACCGCCTCATTCCTTTGTTCTTTTGCCCTTTCCTTTTCTGTATATATTGTCACCTTCGTCCCTCTCTTTTTTACCCATGCCACCATTTTGCTTAATATTTCCATCCCCATATGTTCGAGCCTGTGCAGCCCAACACTGTCCCCACAATCAACATCTCCAAACATCTGACTCAACAAATCAAAAACTTTCCTTCCATCCCTACCATCCCCCTCCATTCGACAGATTCGCTCTTCTTCCTTCGTTTTTACCCCTTTCCTCTCTGAGATCTTTACTTCCTTGATCCACTCCATTTCCTCCCCTTTTTCTACCAGGATCGGAAACCTTTCCCGATACAATCTCTGGACCCCTCTCTCCATTCCACTATCCTCCTTGTTTACCCACACTACCTTAATTCTGTCATCTCCGACCACTGGATTTCCCACCTTTACTTCTATGCTCTCCCCATTTTTAACATCCCAAGCCCTATCTCTTACCTCCTTCCAACCCTCCCAGTCTCTTTGTCCTATCTCCCATCTTGATTGCATGCTCTCCTTCAAATCCCCCTTTCTTCTCAACTGTTCTAATTCCCTGACCCTCCTTTCTGCCGCCATCTTCTGTTCCTCCAATTTCTTCACTTTTTCCTCCAGCCGCTTTACCATTCCCTTCAGATCCTCGACATTCTCCCAATCTTCCCCCCTCCCAATCTCTCGATTCTCACCTCTTTTCTCCTTCTGCTTTCTTTTCTGCTCCCTCTCCTCCAAAGGCGATATCTCCTTCCTCTTCACCGTCCACTCACCCGACTCTCCTGCTTTATCTGGAGTACGTTTCACCTTCCTAGATTTACCAAAAATTCCCTTCCTTTCCTTTTCTTCCTCCATTACTTCTACTTCCTGTTCTATTATTTCCTTTGAATCCATTCCACATCCCACGAGTAGCTAGGGAATTGGAAGTCCACCACCACAGAGCCCCGCTTGTGCTGGTAAGGCTGAGTACTCCGGGAGGTCACCAGGTATCCCGGAGGCACCGTTTATGACTGACTTACGCGCAGCCATTCATCCATTGCCACGGTAGCTAACAGCGTGGATTACGGATTGTTTATCGAAGTTTACTCTTCTAGACCGTAGCTACACTGGTGCCCATAAAGGCACGACGCCGTCGAGATGTTGGCGTGCAATGCGACCTCTGTGACTGTTTCCAGAGAATTCCAGAAGACATCCGGGGCGTCCATCAACGATATTTAACACGTTTCTCCCTCCCGTATCCGAGCCGGAGTAGGAGGAGTATATTAGTATATTTTGCCTGTATGATTTTTCGATACCGTACGCGCAAATCAGTCCGCGCATTTCTAAAGATTCTTAAGTAGGAGACCTTCTGAGTGGGGTTTTGACTGAAAAGGATTTATTGATGGATTATTAGCGCGGAGACAGAGTCTTGAGTGGTATTGAGTAGTAAGCCGACCGACTGATTTTCGTGCACGAGGTAAGCCAAATTAAAAATTATACTTTAAACAATTTTTTCCGTTATTAAAATTTTTTGTGCCTGACTTCTTTTGTTTATTTAACACTGCTTAATTTGTTCTTGCTTCTTATTTATTTAACTGTTAATAAAATTTCTGCGTATTTGTACAATTTGTACAATTCCGAAATAAATTTTATTTTCGTTTGTTGATGATTCTTCTCTCTTTGGGCAAAATATATTTGTGGAACTTTCAAGCATTTTCGCTGCCATAGCAAGTCGATTCTTGGAGGGCTCGCAATATATCTCATTGATAACCGATTAATAGCCGTTTACCGGACTGGACAATATTTTCAGGAATCTCAAAAAGACTGATCGCTGCTAAGCAGGTGAAGTCCAGAGTGGCTCTGAAAAACCTTAACAAAAAGGAAATAATTCACTTTTAATATATAACGATATTTGATCGAAGACAATTTGGAGGAGTCTAGTAGGTGTACGCTGCCTTAGCAGGTGCAAAAGTTCGAGAGTTTTCCAAGGCGTTGAGCGAAATAGTCTCCCGCATGTTTGCTGCATAAGCAGGATCACAAAGGAGAGTTATCTAGCTTGTATACGTATAGTGGCTTAGCACCAACTGCAGATTTAAATTTCCATTTTCATTCATAAATTACCATTGTTTTGTTTAGACCAGTACACAAATACTAAGAAACATTTCACTAAAGCCTGCGAGCGCTTAAATAATGCTTTCTAGGTGTAATCATCATTTGACCCATAAATCAGTTTCAATATTTTAACCTGCATCTAGACACGCTGGTAGAGTATTGCACATTTGCTTATAAGTATCTGGTAGCAAGAATTAGAATATTTATTGCCTGGTTTTTATTTGGTTTTTTTTGTGGGTGGCATAATAACGTAATTAGCAACGGTAGGATACCATTTGGTATTTAGTTATTTAAATATATAGTTTTTTTGTACTTCCCTTCAGAGTAAATTAATTTGTCGCTGAAATAAAATGTGTAATGTCTTAAGCAACGAGCAGTTTTATTTTCCGATAGTGGTAAACAATTAAAACCCGTTACCCACTACGTGCTACTTAGAGGTCAAGATCAACAGAACCCTAGAACTACTTAACCTCCATCTGTTGCTACCCTGGGAACTCTTGATACGGCCTTATTTCGAGAGTTCGGTGAAGTAAACCATCCCAAAAATCTGGCGCGGAAATCTAGAAGCAACTGAAACCGGTGGTGCCATAGTGACGTCTGTCTTGTATCTCTGATAAAGAAAGAGCGTCACATAATGGAAAAAAATTAAGTAGGTAAAAACTGATTATAATCAATTATAATCATGTTATCTATTCGAAAAGAAGCAGTAAAACACAGTTGTTGAGGGATACATAATATAAATCATTTATTGCAAAAGAGTACATACTATTTTAAAATCTATGGGTGTGTTCGGGGAGCACACTTTCGAGCTATGTAGCGCC
This sequence comes from Ophraella communa, assembly GCA_035357415.1. Taxonomy (NCBI): domain Eukaryota; kingdom Metazoa; phylum Arthropoda; class Insecta; order Coleoptera; family Chrysomelidae; genus Ophraella; species Ophraella communa. The sequence continues at coordinate 21,034,591 of CM068994.1, read as the reverse complement.
AAGAGCCATATAACGCAAACAAGGAATAGTATTAGATAGCGCCAAATGGCGCAAATAGCGTGCTCCCCGAACACACCCTATATTTTACTTGTTCTTGGAAGTAGTGGCCCAACTTAACTAAACCCCGATTCTTAAAGATATTAAGAAATTTAATTAATAACTGAAATATAAAATTTTTTTTTACAGAAATTAAACTATTCTCGATTTTTAAAATGGAGGCTAGCGTCGCATTGGGAAGGTAAAGTCGTAAATTACAACTCTGTATTTAAAAATATGCATATAAAATTAAAAACGAAAAAAATAAATAAAAAAAGAAACGAAAAAAAAATAAATAAAAAAAATAAATCAAATAATTAAAAAAAATAAAAAAAAACAGAAAAAAAACAAAAAAACAGGGGTAATCTTATCGATTATGATTCTGTTAATATTTTAGACATACAATTTAACACTAAAAAAGACTTTTTTTTGGAAATGGCATATATTTCACAAGAAAATGACTTTATTATTAAAAAAAGTGACCATAAAAACCTCTGTGACATTTATTATTATGTGCTATCTTTAGATAAACATAAAAATAAAGATCTAAATAGTACCTAAAATTCATGACATTTACTTGACATTTTTATTTTTTTTTTATTTTTAAATGACATTTTAGTAGCTTAATTCAAAATTATAAAAAATAATGAGATATCCATATTTTTTATCATAGAACAATTAAATATGTAGTAAATTTTAATCAAAATTCACAATTTTATAAAAGAAGAAATCAAATTATAACCTATTATTTTTTACTCTTTTATAATTAAATTTTATTATAAGCAATTAAGTTGTTTATTTTATGACGTTATTTTGTTTTATAAATAATTTGACTATTTTTTAATTCCAAATTAAAGTTAAAATAGTTTTTTTATGTTATATTTACCAAGTTGTTAACACCAATTTTGTTTTAACTCGCACTTATTCCTTGAAAATGAAATAAATTTATTTCGAAAGCTTGGAAAACAAGTAAAGGAGTTTTTTTGAAAACATTGCCGTTTACCCCAATAATTCTGGTATAATACCTATAAGTCAGCAAAGAACTTAAATTTAATTATATATAAGTAGTGGATAAGGTAACAAGCATTTAAGCAAGTAGAATAAGATCATAATTAAGGTGATCAGTTGTAGGCAATAATTAAACAAAATAAATTAAGCTGGCCAATTGGTAAAAACCAAGGTCAAAAAACCTAAACAGACACACACACACAAGTATACCGTATATAGCTTATTTATACGCTATTTTAGAAAATAACCAATCGGATTTTAATGCTTATAATTTACTTAATCATTAGTTTTAATCCTGTTAGGTATTTGCAAAACTTTATGGAGTTTAATAATGTCTTGGTTTTTTAAGAAATTTAATTAATAACTGAAATATAAAATTTTTTTTTACAGAAATAAAACTATTCTCGATTTTTAAAATGGAGGCTAGCGTCGCATTGGGAAGGTAAAGTCGTAAATTACAACTCTGTATTTAAAAATATGCATATAAAATAAAAAACGAAAAAAATAAATAAAAAAAAGAAACGAAAAAAAAAATAAATCAAATAATTAAAAAAAAAAATAAAAAAAAACGAAAAAAAACAAAAAAACAGGGGTAATCTTATCGATTATGCTTCTGTTAATATTTTAGACATACAATTTAACACTAAAAAAGACTTTTTTTTGGAAATGGCATCTATTTCACAAGAAAATGACATTATTAATAAAAAAAGTGACCATAAAAACCTCAGTGACATTTATTATTATTTGCTATCTTTAGATAAACATAAAAATAAAGATCTAAATAGTACCTAAAATTCATGACATCTACTTGACATTTTTATTTTTAAATGACATTTTAGAAGCTTAATTCAAAATTATAAAAAAATGATGAGATATCCATATTTTTTATCATAGAACAATTAAATATGTAGTAAATTTTAATCAAAATTCACAATTTTATAAAAGAAGAAATCAAATTATAACCTATTATTTTTTACTCTTTTATAATTAAATTTTATTATAAGCAATTAAGTTGTTTATTTTATGACGTTATTTTGTTTTATAAATAATTTGACTATTTTTTAATTCCAAATTAAAGTTAAAATAGTTTTTTTATGTTATATTTACCAAGTTGTTAACACCAATTTTGTTTTAACTCGCACTTATTCCTTGAAAATGAAATAAATTTATTTCGAAAGCTTGGAAAACAAGTAAAGGAGTTTTTTTGAAAACATTGCCGTTTACCCCAATAATTCTGGTATAATACCTATAAGTCAGCAAAGAACTTAAATTTAATTATATATAAGTAGTGGATAAGGTAACAAGCATTTAAGCAAGTAGAATAAGATCATAATTAAGGTGATCAGTTGTAGGCAATAATTAAACAAAATAAATCAAGCTGGCCAATTGGTAAAAACCAAGGTCAAAAAACCTAAACACACACACACACACACAAGTATACCGTATATAGCTTATTTATACGCTATTTTAGAAAATAACCAATCGGATTTTAATGCTTATAATTTACTTCCATGGTACAACAAATTTACAATGTAAATTGTTGTATCATGCCTGTTAATCATTAGTTTTAATCCTGTTAGGTATTTGCAAAACTTTATGGAGTTTAATAATGTCTTGGTTTTTAAAACGAAACAAGAAGCTTTAATTATTGCTCTGCACTGAATATAAATTAAATTTAATTGTAGAATCAACCATTTTTATAACATTGACTGCTTTCTGTAAAGCAGTAAATAGAAGGAAATCTTCTATGTTACTATATTATTATATTACATTATTAACGATCTTTTTTAAACTTGCACTAGTGACTTATCCCTGATATGTCGTGGCATCTGAGAGTAACGTTTATTTTTCAGAAATGTTAACCCCACAAGCGATGTTTACAAATTTTATGATACTACTTGACAAAATATTATACTTTTAACAATACTCTTCAAAAATGTCAAAGACCAAAACTAAAGATTACATATCAAAGGCTCAAAATCAAAAGATATTTTACAACTCAAAATCTGAATATTTATAATAATTTCTAATCTTGTTTACTAACATCGAAATGAATAAAAACAATGAAAAAACAATGAGAAATGTTGTAAACAGAATCATTAAGTCTTTTTATTAACTAAAATAAAAAAGGTTTTTTAACTAAACAATACAAACAAAAACGTTATTGCGTTTTAACTTAAACATATCTTATTCTTCTAAGACTGTAACTCCTCCCTCCTTAGAAAGAAGCGAATTATTGAGCTTCTCCAATCTTCATATCTTCTTAAACTATCCATCTTCCTTCTTTCATGTTACTTTTTTTAAGTTCTTAATTTTCACTTACAAAAGTTCATAAATTTACTAAAATTAAATGTTCAAACTAAATTGTCTTTACTTAGAAAATGTCTTTAGCACTATTAAAAATGTTTTGAAATTTATTAAAAATTACATAGTCCGACAATCATCTTCTGTGAGTAAAGGAAGGGTTAAATCATTGGATTTGGAAACAGTTAAAGTAGTGTGGCTAAATAAGGGAGATAGTGGAATGGAAAAGGGGGTACATAGATCGTTTAGGGAAAGGTTTCCGTTACTGGCTGAAGAGGGGGAGGAAATAGAATGAATCAAGGAAATACGGACAACGGAATGGAAAGGAGCAAAAATTAATCAACAAGAACGTATCTGTAGGATGGAAGGGGATAGTGGAGACGAAAAGAAAGTCTACGAGCTACTGAGTCGGATGTTTGAGTGTGTAGGAAGCGGCGACAGCGTAGGGATTCACAAGCTTGAATATATGGAGGCGGAAGTGTTAAGGAAGATGCTAGCATGGGTGAGAATAAGAGGGACTAGGGTGACAATATACACGGAAAGGGAAAGGGTAATGGATAAAAGGAACGAGGCGGTCATCCTTAAGGATGTGGGAGATATCGATCGGGAGGGCATTGAGAGGATCAAGAAAGGGTTGGGAAAAATGAACAGTTGGGTTGATAGACTTAGGGTCTCAAAAAATAAGGAGGTGATTATAGAGGCAAAGAAGGGGGTTGAGGTGAAAGGAATGCTGGGAGAGGTGGAAAGGGTTACAGGTGCAAGGGCGGTTGTGGCGGGGAGAGCACTAAAAACTATCAAAGTTATAGGGATAGATCCTTGGATGGATGATGAAGAAGTGAAGGAAGGAGTAGAAGAATTGGTAGGAAAGGAATCTAAGGTGATGAAAGTGGTAAGAGAGAGGAACGGAATGAAGATGGCAGTAGTGAGGGCAGAATGGGAGAAGGCGGAATGTTTATTGGGAAAGCGGGAAATGAAATTTGGATGGAATAGAGTAACAGTTGTAGAGGGGAGGAAGGAAGGTAGATGCTTTGCCTGTGAAGCGAGAGGCCATAAGGCAGCAATGTGTAGAGTGGAGAGAGGGAAGGAAAAGGCCGTATGTTGGATATGCAAGGGGGAGGGGCACTTGGCCAGAGAATGCAGAAAGGCATTGCTCTGTAGAAAATGTGGGAAAAGAGGTCATAAGGCAGGGGAGATGGTCTGTGAAATGAGAGAAAATGGTCTGCAGACTGAGGGACGCAAAGAGGTTGGAAAAAATGTAAGAGCCTCTCTGGACCCCTTAGAGGGGAGAAACAAGGTAATAGAGGAGGTAGGGGTAGACCGAAAGGAAGAGAAAAGACTGAAGACGGAGTGAGGTTTTTGCAGATAAACCTGGGGAAGTGTAGGGTTGCACATGATATTTTGGATGAGGTAATTGTTAGGAGGAAGGTGGATGTGGTGTGTGGATCTGAGGTGAACGCAAAATATGTTAAAAAGCAAGGATGGATTATGGACGATTCAGAGGAGGCGAGAATAAGAGTGGTGGGAAACGGACTAAGAGCAGATGAAGTGAGAAAGGGAATCGGCTGGGTGGTCGTGCGTATGGGAGACTTGGCGGTGTACAGCGTGTATATTAGCCCAAATGTAAGTCTGGAGGAGTATGAAAGATGCATAAATGGTTTGGAAGACGATTTGAGGGAGACATATAAGGAGAGTAGTGACGGGCGACTTCAACGCCAAAAATATTGCATGGGGTGGGTGTAAAACAGACAGGAGGGGAGTGATTCTAGAGGAAGTGCTGACATCCAACGGATTAAGGGTTTTAAATGATGGGTTGCTGCCCACCTTTGTTAGGGGGGATGGGGGTTCGTCGTATATAGATGTGACTGCATGTGACGAATGGCTGGGAGAAAGAGTAAGTAGCTGGAGGGTGATGGAAGATGAGGAAAGCTTGAGCTTGCATAGGTACGTGGAGACAGATATAAGGAAGATGGATAAAGAGGTCGCTGAAGGTGGAAGGCAATGTTGGACGAAGGCCGAGGCGGAGAGATTGAGGAAGAAACTAGGTGGGGAGATAGAAAGAGGACTCAGGCATGATGTGAATGTTTTGTATGAAGTGATAGAAGGCTGTAAAAGGGACGGGAAGTGTGGCAACAGGCGTGTATGGAGGGCTAATTATTGGTGGAATGAGGAAATAGAAAAGTTGTGGAAGGAGTGCAAGAAAGAACGAAGAAGGATGGTAAGGATAAAAGGTAAATGTAAGGATAAGGAGAGATACAAGGCGAAAAAGAAGGAGCTTGAGCGGAAGGTCGAAAGGTCGAAAAGAGGTAAGTGGGAAATGTTACTGGGGGAATTGGACAATAATCCATGGGGAAAGGCATATGAGATTGCGGTGAAAAGAATGGGGGGAACTAGGAATATTGTGCTAGAGGAAGACTGGGAGAAAGAAATTATTAAAAAACTATTTGCAGTGGGAGAAGGAGTAGGGGATAATATAATTCGGGTAGAGCAGGTTTTCAGGGAAAGAGATAAAATGAGGGGGATAAGGCCGGTAGAGAGAGAGGAAATAGAGGAAGGCTCCAGGAATATATGGTCTGACAGGGGAGTTAGTAAAAAGACTGTTGGATGATAATGGGGAGTATTTCTTAGAACTTTTCAACAAGGTTCTGAGGAGGAAGAGTTTCCGGAAGCATGGAAAGTAGCCAAAGTGGTACTGGTGAGGAAGGCGGGTAGAGAGGGGAAGCGGACAGGGGACTACAGGCCCATCAGTCTGCTGTGCGGGATAAGTAAAGTTTTGGAGGGGATCATAAAAACAAGAATCGAGGAGGAAGTGGAAAGAAATGGAGGATTTAGGGAAAACCAGCATGGGTTTGTGAAGGGGAAGTCTTGTATTTCCGCACTGGGCAAAGTGATGAGATTAGTGGAAAATGCTAGAGAGAGTAGCTGGAGGAAAAAAAAACTGGCCCTACTTGTATTCTTCGACGTTGGGAATGCGTTCAATGGGGTCAGTAAAATGGCAGTGCTGAGAGCCTTGGCTAGACTTGGAGTGGGGGAAGGTATAATAAACTTGATAGAGGATTATCTGACGGGGCGGGTTTTGGTTGACTCGAGAGGGCGGAGGTATAGGACGGAGATGGGAGTGCCTCAGGGGTCGGTATTGGGACCGACGCTCTGGAAATGTGTGTTTGATGAAGTTTGTGGGATAAAATGTGAAGATGGATGCGAGATAACGGTTTACGCGGATGACGTGTGCTTGGTATGTACGGCAAAGGGAGAGACAGAAATAGAAAGAAAGGCGGAGAAAATGTGTAGATTGTGGAAAAGATAGAGGAAGGCGGATTGGAGGTGGCCGAAGAGAAGACGGTGGGATTACTGGTGAAGGGACGCAGCAAGGCGAGGGAGTTGGAGGTGATGGTGAAGGGAAAGAAAATTAGGATGGAGGAATCGGTGAAATACCTAGGTGTGTGGTTGGATAGCCAGCTATCGTTTAAAAGCCACATGTCGAAGGCGGCAGAGAAGGCGAAAATTCGGGCGGCATGGCTTGATGTGTAACGTGAAAGGACCGGGAGAATGGAAGAGAAGAGTTATTGATAGAACGATTGAGCAGAGTATGCTTTACGGAGCGAAAGTCTGGGGTGAAAGAGCGGGAGTACATGCTAGGATTAAACCATTACTGAGGGTTCAAAGAGAAATGTTGCTGAGGGTGGTGCAAGGGTACAGGACAGTGGGAGGGTTAGCAGCAGCGGTGCTGGAGCCAGGAGACTACAGTGGAAGGGCGTGATGAAAGAGGAAGTTATGGATTGGATGGAGGAGGAAATGGAAGTAAGGTGGAAGGAGTATGAAGGTGCGCTAAAAAGAGTAATTGCAAGTAGGAGAGAATGGATGACTAGGAAATTCGGCGAAGTGAACTACTTCTTGACCCAGGTGCTGACTGGACATGGGTCAAGAGCAGGATATCTTCACAAGATTGGGAAAAGAGAGACTGGAGTGTGTGAAAGGTGCGAAGTGGAAGATGATGTAGGACACGTATTTAGATGCTGGAGAAATGAAGAAGTGCTGAAGAACTTAGAAGAAAGACTCGGAGTGGCTGTATACTGGGAAAATATGGTGGAGATAATGTTGAGAGGTGAGGAGGAATGGATGGAGGTGAATAAGGCAGTGGAGAGTATGGTTAGAAGAAGAGAACGTTTATGAGTGGCAGAATAAATGGAGAGTGTGTGAGGGACCGCCGCCCGTCTTGAAGTATGCTAGGGTAGTGACTCCGAGACGGGAGCAACGGCGAGTTTTGAGGTGGTTTTGGTTGGTAGGCGTCATCCTAACGGTGATGAGTCCAACACTGTTCGGGTCCTGGACCCGTTCGAACATGAGTTTTTCCACCTCAGCCCGAAAAAAAAAAAAATCATTGGATTGGATTAAAGGAATAAAGGATTGATGCATTTTTTAAATATTGGTATTTTAAAATTAAATATTATTTCATAATGAATTATTTTTCTAACTCAAATTTTATTTTAGAATTATAATTTAAAATTACATTTCTTCTTGCTTCCTACAAATAAATTAAAAATAAAATTTATGCAAAGTATTTATTTTTATAAAATATAGTAACTCAAATTTACTTGAAGATAACATAAACTGTTTAATATAATAATTGTATATAAATTTAAAATACCTAATAAATATGTTTGAAATTGACTAAATATATTTTATTCATATAAAGTTTGAGTTATGATAATGTAATTCAACTTATTTAATTAAATAATTTATTCTATATTTGATTCGTTAGATTCCGAATCAACCAAACAAGTATCTGTAATTAGAGGTATTATTTTTATCTCATTCAAATGCGTGATGTATTTATTTTTAGTTTGAGGATTTTCAATTTCAATTTTACCGTTTTCTAATATTTTCGTTAAAATATATGGACCATCAAATTTATTATTTTGTTTTCCTTTCCTATTTTCTAATTTTCTGTATACTGTTGAACCAATTGGAGGGTTTCTATTTATTCTATTCTGATTAATTTTATCAATTATTTTTTGTTTTTGTTTTAATGATTTTTCTTTAACTGCTGAATATAATGCTTAAGTATTTTCTTTATGGGAATTAATAAATTGTGTGTAAGCCGCTAATGGCAATATTGACAAGGGATCTTTACTAACAGTATGCCCTGACACTAATTCAAAAGGGGTAAATCCGGTAACTGTATAACATAAAATAGGAGTCTAACGTAACGTAAAACGAGTGACCGCACACTCTATATTGTAATATGTAAGTTTAGAAATAAATTAAACAGTTTTCAAGAGCAGAATAAGTAAACAAAAAACAAAACTAATTTAAGCAAATATCCCTTTTTGTATTCCTGTTTTTGATGTGCAAAACTATTCCACTTTCAATATTATTTACAGATTTCAAAAGCATATTTAATTCTAATATAAAATAATATTTTTGATGTCACTCATAACTCTTATGCCAGATAGAACAAATCATAGATTAGAAAGAAGTTTATAGATAGCCGACTCTAAGGCTTTTTTAAAAACGTGCCACTCGTAACCTGAGTACTAACTATATAATTGTATTTTAATTTTATTGGTTAATTTAAAATATTTCTATTCAAATATTTTAGAAATATTTTGATGAATACAATAAATATATTTTTTTAAATTTTTAAAGTATTTTAATATTGTTAACAATTTTATATTGACTTATAAAGAAATAAAAATAAAATAAGTAATATTTATTTATTTTTGCAAAATAATTTTATTATAATTAGTCAAATTTATTTTTCTTGTTTTCCCAATCATTTTTTAAATTGATCTATTGCATTCGTGTGTCCTGGGAGTAGCTTCTGTTGTTAGAGGATCATCAGAATGCTAGATGCTGGTTTCTGAAAAAGAAATATTATAAAGCTGAGTTGTCAATACAAGACTCATAATTAGAAATTGAGAATAAAATTGTACACTAACCTATAATAGTGGATATTTTAACTTTCCTATTGGTTGAAGGGATCAGGTCTGAATAATGTGAATCTGGAAAGTGGATGCCTGAAAAAAATGACTTAAGTTTTTGTTACCTAAAAAGTTTTTGTTTGCTCTAATTCACTGTTTTATAGAAATAAATTCGAGTAATAAACCACAAATACGTAAATAATTTGAATAGTAATAACGTCACCTAAATACAGTGATTCTACAAAACACAATACCTACTTAATAATATTATAACAAATTAAATGTAGATAAGAAAAAATACAAATAAAAAAAAACTTCCATCCAAAATAAATAAAAAAACCAAATTTATATATTCAACGAAAATTTAAAAATGCTGTAAATACTATTATACAGAAGTTTAGCATTCTTGGTTGTCATCTTATTTGATAGCGTGATCAAAAACTGATCTGGATTACGGAGAGCATTATTTGATAACCGGATTGGTGCATGTAAAGGACAGTTAAATAGAACGTAATTTAATGTTTTGGTTTTTATTTAAATTGCAGTTTGGAAATAGGTTTTCATATTTGTCGCCTTACTTCATACCCCCAAAAGTTGCCATACCTATTATTTGACAATCTTGAGTTATTAACCAAACAAAGTGTATTGATATTGTAAAATAAATATTTAGCATTAAACATGCTTCTTGATCTTGCACAATACACATTTGTTTATATTTTTACATTACAGCTGCTTTATTTTTATATAAAACAATTGGATTTAGATTCTCCCGAATATTAGTTACTTCATCCGATGCTAATGTCCCTTTTTCCAATCTAATATAATTGAGTTCAGAGACCTCAAGAATCCAAAATCTCAATAAGAAGAGAGAGTATTAACTTTTCCATTATTCTTTTTTTTTGGCCTTGGAAAATGATCCCATTTAGCCATGATTATTTTTTTATCAATTATTTATTATTTCATTTATTTTGATTTATAATGTAATCAGCTGCATTTTCTCTCTCTCTCTCTTTCTCATACATGGCCCTACAATGCAACAAAGAAAAGATAAGATGAGGTACAGCAGGGGTACAAAACTTGACGCTAAGGTGCCCTTCGTAGCGACTTAAGTACACATACAACACAGACAACGGAAAGTAAGGTAATTTTACATACGGAAAGACAATAGGTTTACAAGACTTTTTACCATATATTTCAAACATCCTTTCAAATTTTTCTTTTACAACATTTTAAAAACTCTCACAAAATATTACGAATTTTTATATTTCGACGTGCTAGGTAGAGCAGTGAAATATGATTCTCTTTTAAAAACTCTCACAAAATATTACGAATTTTTATATTTCGACGTGCTAGGTAGAGCAGTGAAATATGATTCTGAGGCAAGGTTGTATGTTCATTTAATAAAGAATTAATCAAATAATTTGTAGCGACCCTATTGTGAGCACAACTAAACATCCAGTGATTTAAGTCATCATAATCTCCATTACAATCGCAAAAAGCAGTATCACTTAATCTAACTTTAAGTAAATAAGAGCGAATTGTTGCATGACCGACATGAGATTAATTGACCTGTTTTGGTGCCATCTCTCATCTAATGAAGAAACAGGAAGGATTGGATGAATCTTGCAGTATGAATTGTTGCTCCTATTACAAAAGCGCAACCATTCTATTTCCCAGTTTTGTTTTAAGACATTCTTCCTTTCTACAACAGTATCTCTCCATGGTAGCCAATTAAATTCTGCACCAGATGAGATGGCTTCTTTAGCTAATTGGTCAACTTTTTCATTTCCAGGAATGTTGGAATGTCCTTTAACCCACATAAAGTAGATCGAGATCTTTTTTTCTTTCAATTGTAACACCTCCTCAAGGATTTTAACAATAAGGCTATTTGTATGGATATGTTTTGTGGTATTCCTTAGAGATAGTAGTGCAGATTGAAAGTCTGACATAATGACGAACTCATTAAATTTTAAAGAGTTCTCGATAAGAAACTAAAGCCTGATGGATGGCTAGTAATTCTGCAGTAAAAATTGAACAATTGGAGTGTAATTTAAGCTTAAGAGATTGATCATTGTTTTTAATGTACACCGCACATCCAACTCCACTTGGAGACTTTGATCCGTCTGTAAAGATTTTACAGGGATTATTGAACTGTTCTAAATACTTCTGTACCACTACTACCACTACTGAGCACCTTGATGGTACTTCAAACTTGGGGATAAAAACATTACATTTGGAAAACAATATTTTAAAATCAGAATCAAAAAAACTTCGATCACTTATAATGTTAGAAATATGTGAGACGTTGGGAAAACCAATGGCTAGAGTAGAAGAATTCTTGTTTTGCCACCATTTATCAGTTAAATTTGTGTAATATTATTTTGTGGTAGACGTTCTTTAGCAACTAGCTAGTGAAATTAATACATTGAACTTGACATTTACATCTGTTAGTTTTATGTTCATTTATATTTGTTGGTTTTTATGTTCAATAAAGCCTAGTTCCTAAAGGCGTATATTATTATAACTTATTGAACATAAATTCAAAGTCAAGACAACCAAATGGACAAGTATCTCCGTCCCGAACGTTTGACAGTAGACCCGGCCTCCCCAACCGCCCAAGATGACTACACTCACTGAAAGAAGACCTTCACTAACTTTCTTACCGCTCTAGAGGTTCATGAGAAGGTTGAACTTCAAGATGCAGCAAAGGTAACTGTCCTAACCAATTTCCTTTCGCCCACCGTTTATAAATTGATCAGTGACCAAACTGAGTACAAGTCGGCCGTTGAAGCTCTTGACTATGTATATATCAAGTCAAAGAATGAAATTTATGCTCGCCACTGCGTCTCCACAAGACGACAGAATCCTGGAGAATCGATTGATCAGTATTTGCAAGTTTTAAAGGTTTTAGGGAAAGAGTGCTCGTTCAAGACAGTAACGGCTGAACAGAATAGGGACGACTACATTCGTGATGCATTTATAACAGGCTTGGCATCCAACACTATTCGGCAACGCCTTTTGGAAAATAAAACCTTAACATTGTCCGAAGCTTACGATCAAGCGAGAGCCCTAGAAATAGCCCATATACATGCCCAAACTTACTCATCTATGAACAATTTTTTACCGAGCCTATGAGCCAGGCAGACCTCCTTGAAACCCCTTTTACTGCTGCTACTAAATCCAAACCGACTACACTCTGCTACTACTGTGAATATAATCGCCACCCCCGTGATCGATGCCCAGCTAGGGGAGAAGAATGCAAGAAATGTGGTAAGATTGGTCACTACGCAAAAGTTTGTAAGTCTGTAAAAAAACAACTCTAAGGAAAAAACTGCCTCAGCCAGTAGTATAGGTGCAGTTTCAGCAGCTTCGGCAAGCCTTCAGAAGGCGATTGTTCCAATAAAAATTAATAAGTTTCACTGTAAAGCTTTAATAGATACAGGTAGCACAACAAGCTTTATCAATTCGGACATTGTGGTGAAATGCGGGGCTCCAACCATGCCATTCAACGAACGAATCACTATGGCAAGTTCGGCTCTACGTTCTACAGTAAAAACTTGCTGTCACGTCACCGTAGAAATGCCAGGTCATTTGTATGAGGGAGCTAAGTTACTGGTAATGAAGAACCTTTACGCAGATGTGATAATAGGGCACGACTTACTAGCAGCCCACTCCTCTCTTGAGATGAAACTTGGGGGATCAAAAGATCCTCTGTTGATCTGCATGCTAAAGGTAGCCAACGTTCCTCCAGTTTCATTATTCACAAACCTGGATCCCAATTGCAAACCCATAGCTGTTAAATCGCGGTACCACTCGAGAGAGGACTCACAATTCATCAAGTCTGAAGTATCGAAATTATTGGAAGATGAAATCATTGAAGAGAGCACATCCCCTTGAAGAGCGCAAGTACTTCTAGTGAAAAGTGAAGGAAGAAAAAAACGAATGTGTATTGATTATTCGCAAACCATCAATAGGTTCACTCAACTGGACGCCTATCCCACGGATAGAAACTATTGTCGATCAAGTTTCTAAAAACAATTATTTTGGCACAATTGACTTGAAATCCGCGTATCACCAAGTCCCGATTCTTGAATCCGAGAAGAAATATAAGTTTAACAAAAGGGGGCTTAACACCGACCCTTGTGGTAAACCTCGATTCACAGTTCTAGAACCAAGAATTCTGTTGTTACGAATAAAAACTTTTTTATTTACAAACAAATTAACTAGTACTTCTACACATTTTGATGAAATACCAATTTTAAGTTTATTAAAAAGGAGGCTAAGTACAACACTATCATATGCTCCAGAAACATCTACAAATAGAGCTGCCAGGTAATCATTTCTTGAAATGATTATTCGTTGACAGTAAATTAACAGCTATCAACTGGCCATTTATCCAATTTGATGTTAGAATTGAATTCAGCTCCCTTAAACGCCCAAACTCTTAATGTAAAAAGATGATATTTACTTTCATATTCCAGTGAATTGACATGCGTTAACGGTCTATTTGTCAAATCTGAGATGAGGGTTGAATTCAGTGACGTAAAAAACATTATCCTGTGTATTAGAATAATTAAGATATTATTTTGGCACTTTGTGCTCATGAAGATATTTTTCCAGGATGACAAAATCTTCAACATATTAAAAAATTGAACACAAACCCAATATCCATAAGATTATTGCTGGGTCCTTTTTATATCGTAGTTGACAAACTGATGATGTTAGTATCATAATAAGGAAGAAACATTGAGGGGCATCGGCTCTGCATAATAAAAAAAATGTTAACTTTTTAACCAGATATTTCATAGGAAAAAAATTAATCAAGAATTTTTTATCATAACAATATAAAAATAAAATATAAGACAATTTTTTGTTTTAGATACCTATACTAGATATTGATAATTAGTGATTTGTTTTTTTGTCCTTGGAAATTAAAATAATGGATATTCATCAAATTAAAATGTGTAAAAATATTTTGATGGTTAAAAATAATAGGTAACTATATTTTTTGCTTTGTTACAAGTAAATGTAGACAAACGTAGGAAGCCAATAAAGTGATCGTTAAAAATTAGAATTAAAAAAATATAAATTTGTTTATGTTTAAATAAGAATTTGGTGTTTCAAATTATCAGGATTTTTCCTTTTATTATTATTATTATTGATTTTATTCCATTTATTAATATTTTCAGATTGTTAAAAGTACCAAGTCGTCATCAATTATAAAAAATCAATTTAGTTTTTAATGAACTTAGTAAACGCTAAACAGCTAAATAACATCAAAGTTTCCAACACAACCACTGTAGCTAAAACATAATTGCGGTAAATATCGAACTGGTTTGTAGTTAGAGAAATCTCCTTTTAGTAGTTTCAAAAAAAAAATTTTAATTTTGATTTTAATATGCGCTCGCTATGCTCCAGTTTAATATTACTGCTCTTCATCTACATCTAGTTTTTCATTACATCAAGTTGCCATCTCCTGTTACCGAAAATTAAATTGTGTCTTTCATACGGGATAAATATCAACATGAAGTTTTAAGTCCAACTTTAAATATCAAGGATTATAAAGTTAATCGTAGAAAAAAGTTATTGTGTACTTATACATAGAATAAAATATTTATTATAATACATAAATTTCTTAAAATTTTATGCTAGTTTTAAGATTTTTTATTGTATTACATTTTTAATAAAATAACTTTTACATTTTAAAATATCTACTGCTTCTGAATACTTCAGCGTTCGCATACATTTCTAGATATCTAAAGTTAGAATTTCCAAAGACTTGCATTCCAGATAAGGACGATTGACATTTTTAAAAGTTATGTTCTTATTTTAAATTTATCATTTTAAATTTTAAAAGAAATCCTTTATCATGCTTTCATAAAAGATGTATTGGGCATGTTAGAAATATGATAAAAGAGTATATTATATGTCTGTAGAATTCCTTAATGCATCAATTCAATTTTTATTTCCAAAGTATATATCTTTGTAATGTATTTATAATTTTTTATCACCAATTGAATTTTATCTTTAATAATAAAAATGTATTTTTTACATCATAAGTAATAAACCAGTCATCCACCTTTGTGTTTAAATTCCACTGACTTTATTTAAGAGTTACTCATCTTGTATAAACTGGGTGTTGAACTTTGAAAGAAATACTTACAGTAAGCTGAACTATGCATGCATCAAAATTATTTCCGATATAAACTTCTAGTACAGTCTACAGAAGCAAGACCCAGAAAATATGCGAACTAAAAGAAAAATTATTGTTAATGACCCAATATTTTTTTTATTAAAATTATTGTGTCTCGACGACAATGATCATTGACACATGTTTCAGTTACATTACATTAGGTGTATATTATTAAACTAATTAACAATACAATACAGGTACAAAACAGTTAGGATTAACAACAAAGAAAAAAAAAATAGTGAAAATTAAAATCATATACGATAATACAGTCCAGTATCTTGTAGAAATTTGATCACTTTCAGATATTTAGTTGGCTGGCCAATAATGTTTCTTAAATTTTCTGTTAATGACCCAATATTAAATAGTGCACATTAGTAATTGTAAATATAATCGATATTATATATCTTTGGGGATATTGACTAGGGCCTAAGACTTTTTTAAGATAATTTTGAAAATTTTGACAAACTCTAATAATTCGTTCGGATAATTTTTAGTTTTGCATCAGCAACACTAGATTACATTCTGTAATCTGTTTTCTATTTGATTCCAGAGATGTCATTTATAATCTGCTTCCATATATTATTTTTATAAGTTATTTTATTATTTGATTCATAAATTACAGAACAATCGGTCTTTGTTAAGACTAATTTGGTAATTAAATTAAAATATTAAAGGCATGTAGTATAAATAAAAACTTATGATATCGATATTTGGTTATCGATTAAAAATGTCGATCGTTGCTACGAAAATACAACGAAATGAACACGCTCACCCAGTGATCTTCTACCTACTGGTGGCGTTTATTTCGTACGGACATGAATAAAATATGAATTGTACTGATTTTTAAAATTCTTTATTTTTATTTTGTTTAATTGTTATAAATTTTCAACAATAGTTTTATAGGCGATTTATTGCAAATTTTTAATCATTTTCAACGAGCAATAAATCAATACACATTTACATTAGGTATATATTGCGATGAATAGCTAAGCTCCAGTATAAATAAAATGTAAAACTTACCCCAGTATAAAAACATTAAAGGATATCAGAATAATTTTCATAAAAATATCAGCCACTATTCTTTATTTCATTTAAAATATTTGGTATAGTAATCTTAAATGTTAAACATTTAAATAGATGAAGAGTGTATTTGAAAACTTTATCTTGGATAGAATTCTGTAATATTATTTCATAACAATTAAGCAAGTCCCAATTCATACAGCTTTTACTGGAAGTTAAATTTAGAATCTAAAACAAAAAGAATATAGTTAAAACTATTAATTTAATTCATATGTTTAATAAACAATTGTGTAATTTAGGTAGTTATATGTTTAAATATTAGTTATAAAGTGGGGGTACTCACATTGTGGCATGTAAACATTTTGTAGTGCTTCAATAACAGATATGTATTCAGGCAAAATCTCATAATCTGAGAAATACCTTAAAATATAAAAACTGCGTTGATAAATGCTATCAGACAAGGGTGAAATCAGTGTATAAACTATAAATGTTACAGTGATAGAGAGAGTAACCATATTTCATTGTCAAAACTCAGATAGTGACTACTTATAAGACTATTTCAACAACAGTTGATAAAATTTACCGTAAGGCAATTTAGTTAGAGAAAATGTACGTAAAATAGTAATTTAAGTTTGTACATTTGTTAAAGCTGTGTTAATCTTTGATAATATTAAAAGATCTCACTTAAAAAAGTACTTATAATAGTTACTATAAAGTTCATATTTATTATAAAGCGATTTGGAATGGCTTTCTTGGTTGGTTAATGGTTAACCGGTTGGTTCATAAACGATGACGTCAGAACCTTGGTTGGCTCTGACCCATTTGAATTCTTCGTAAACAAATTGGTTGGTTCTGCAGGAAAGTCTACGGGTTCTTGAACTAGAAGTCTTGAAATTTTCATTTGTTCTGCATTTGACGGAATTATTCCATAAGTAGATAATTTTCTACTAAGTGCTGCTATTGTAATGTAATCAATAGTAAATACATCATCACTTAAAAGTAATTTCAAAGTGACTTCATCACCCATAAAATGAATTACTCTTTCATTAATTTTAAAGCCCACTGCACTTAGGGATTCCATCATCATTTTCAAAAACGCGAGCTTCTGTTTACAATACTTTAACCTTAAAACAGTAATGCTGGTAGAATAGAAAGAGATAGAACAAATAACCAAAAAGCGGACTGTGCTCTAAAGCACGGTTCAAGTTTTGGTTAACCAACCTTGAACCGGACAATTTATGACGTCATCAATTTGTCATTCGAATTCGGTTGGTCCAAATATGACGGACCAATCTATGAACCAACCAAGAACCAACATCATTCGAAATCGCTTATAGATTAAAATAAAAAGCCCAATTTTTATTATTTCAAGTAAAACTAGCATTCAAAAGTTCTAATAGAACTATCTTATGATATTATGCACAAATTTATATCCATTTCATGTTATATGCTCAAATTTATATAAATTCAAAGAGATTGACATACCAAAATTAGCACATTTAAAACATCAATTTTATAAGGAAAAAATGAACAAAACATAATTTAAATAACTATTTCATGAATGTAAGAATACAGATTTTCTTTAGATTATCAAAGAAACAGTCAAATATGTTAAAAAAATGTATTATTTGATGTAAATTTAGGTTAAATTTTACAAATCGAAACAATTAATTTCCAATTTATTGTCATTAGTGTCATAATTGGGGAAAATATATAAAAAGGCTGTGCATTTCGGTTTTCGTCCTCTTGTTCCTCTCTGCTTTGCGCTGATTACGTTAATTGGCAATTGTAAATTATTGGTAACATAACCACACTGTTAATCAAAAATCGAGTTTAATCAAATTATTCAACAAAAATATTATCACCAAAGTAATTAAATAGTATCAAAGTATTTAGAATAATAAAATTTATTATTCTTAATAAGATGGACTTCCAGAAAGTAAGGGTTAGTACAATAAATTTAGTATCAAAGTAGTTACCAAAAAGTGCGATTCGTCAAAATCAATCTGGATTCTAGTAGGATTGTTAAGATTAGTTTTATCGTTGTTGGACATTCAGCTGAGCGGACATATTGAAAGCAGGTGTCTGGGAATCATCTAACTAGCAGGGAACCAATCGCATTGACATCATTTCCAGCGGAGAAGACAGTTATATGAGGTAAGTTGATTAAAAACATTTTATTTGTGTGCGCATGATTATTTAAAAGTAAATCAAGGACGAATATTAGCATTTTTCAAGGTATTTCTATTGTATTTGGTAAATTCGTGCATGTAATAAATCTTTGAAGAAAATTAATAGTTTTATGTAGAATTTTGTATCAAATAATTCCTTAATTGTATGTTATATAGAGTAGTCAAATTGAGTTTTCTATTGGAATGTAATTCAATATCCGTTGGGGCATATAACCCATGAAATAGTTGTTTTTTTATAGAAAAGGTCATGACACTGTAAGTAAGCGTAACACTCTTAATCCGTTAAACAAATCGGTTAAAGGTCTAATCCCAATCAACAGTAATAAAAGTATTTGTATTCTGGAGGTTTAAGGATAGCAAAAACTGAGTTTAGTTACTGATAAGTAATGCATTTTGTAAAAGAACATGTCAAAATAATAGAAAACAGCTTAAATACAATCATCAAACATGTTAAGTTAAACTAGGATTAAGGATAAACTTTATTTTGTACAACATAATATTCTCTTTAGGCAAGGTTTATTTAAATTCAATTCAATTTTTTTATATTGCGTCCATTTTGATTCAAACCTGAGCCCTGATTCTAAGTGAAAATTTCGACTCGAAATAATTTCGACCGTCATGGCGGAGTCGAAATGCGACTGTGCGCACCTCGCGGATCTATTGCGAAATGAGCGTATGACGACATGAAATCGCGACAAGTCGAAATTAATTTCGACTAGACCATTTAGGTCGAAATGAGAATTTCGACTTGAAATTATGACATTTAGCAATTACATTATATCTGTTTTTGAAGTTACCCGTTAGTTTAGTTAGTATCAGTATGTTATATAAATTTTTTAGTGGTGTTAACTTGTGAATATATAAATTATATCGAGCATTTATCTTTATCTGTATATTAATTAGGTTCTGTTATAAATAATGGTTGCATTATTTAAACAAGTAGTTATATAATAGCGGAGTTGGATTCAGAAGTAAACGGGATGAATTATACAGGACACTCAAAATACATTCTACATTGCGTGATAGCCAGTTTGGACCTTATAAGCCCAACATTTACTTAGATGTAGATGGTGGCATGGCATGTTCAATATATAGATTAAGTTTATATAACATAATTTATGTCTGCATCAGGTAAAAAAATTAAAATAGCATAGCATTTTATGTCATGTTTTATTAAAGAATTTTTTATAGAAAAACTAAAAGTATCCTAGGGTTAACCTAGATACTATAACCATCATTTTTCAAAATTTTTGAGAATGCTGTTTGTTTCTTGTTTCTCCTGAGGTAATATGTACAGCTTTAAATTTATGGATTCACTTTCCATGTTCAGGGTATTGTAAGTATTGTCAAATCTTCCTGCCATTAATGAAACTGATATTTGTCACCCAACTAAAAAATATAAATAAAATGAATATGAAAGCTTAAGTTTGTAAATTTATCAAAACTAAAAATATGGTGCTTGAAGAGATCATCAATAATATTTAAACTTCTTTTTGAAACTGTTGTCAATAAAAAATAAATAATATAATAACATATTTCTTTGCTGCTTTGGAGTGTGACATTCATCAGAGCTCATAAGTCTTGGAAGCACCACTTCATCAAGGGGAATTTTCCAGAGAGCTTTCTTTATGAATGTTGAGGCATCTAAAAAAGTATTTTCAATAATAAATTCATAATCAAGAAATTAATGGGAAAACTTACAGGATAATAATAGTGATCTTCCAGAGAATCATTATTGTAGTAAAATAGGGGCATAAATTTATGTTAGATGACAAAGTGGTCCCAATTGGCTGACTGCTGGTAGATAGATAGATGTTTAAGAGGTGGCCAGAAGCCTATTCCACTGCGACCTTTTCAGATCTATTGTGGTCCTTGAAAAACTAGATTACATCCCCCAGTCCGACTCTCTTAACGAAGTCTATAAGCTTTGAGACTGTAACCTTCATGTAGTCCCTTGCCAATGGATATTCTTCTCCTAAAGTCAGGAACCGCATATTTACCAGTTCGTCGCACTGACATAAGATGTGCTCTGGTGTTTCCTCTTCTAGGTGACAGAATCTGCACAGATCCGTCTCTGTCAAACCCATCAGCTTAAGATGCCTGTTTAGCTTACAGTGCCCCGTCAATAGACTTACTACAGTTTTGACCGTTTTCCTGTCTTTACTCAATAAGTCTGACGTAAACTTTTGCGAATGTTCCATTATGAACTGTTTCGCTTGCCTTTGTCCTGATGAATTCCACCACCATTCCCGTGATTTTTGTGCCACCCATGTGTTCATGGCCGTATTTATTATATTTTTTGCAATGCCGCAGAAAGGTTCCGGTCCAATAAAAGGCATTGATGAGCCTAGTTTAGCCATTTCATCTGCCTTTTCATTGCCTTTTAGACCCCTATGCCCTGGTACCCAAGCTGACTGCTGGTACTTTGCTTATCAATAATTTTTGTTGGTTTTTGTTAATATATTTGTAAAGGATACCCATTGCTGTTTGTCTTGAGAATTCTTTATGGAACTAGGTTTCCTTTTAACTTTATTTTTCAAACCAATACATCCCTAAAATGTTAAGTATAT
Source organism: Ophraella communa (assembly GCA_035357415.1). NCBI lineage: Eukaryota > Metazoa > Arthropoda > Insecta > Coleoptera > Chrysomelidae > Ophraella > Ophraella communa. Next base: position 21,013,347 of record CM068994.1, on the reverse strand, counting down.
TATTATACATTTAAGCAGGTAATGGCAATATATTACAAATCTATTAAAAAAATATTGCTTTATACATGTAAAATAGTTGTAGGTACTTACTTGCTGCCATTTTTGGCTTGTTTTTCTTGCCCTATTCATCCTGTTTAAGAGGATGCTTAAGATTTCCCACATGGCTTTTCTCTCCTAGAATATTGTTTATAAAATCCAGATGCTCTTATATAAAATCCAACATCATTTCCTTTTGCTGAAAGGACACTTTGGTTACACCATCACCTTCGTCTTTCAAATAATTCATTTTGATTATTAAAATAATAAATAAATTTAAACAACCCGAACAAAACAAAATAATTTTAACTTAAAATGTGTGCCAATCATATATTTATGCGATGCCAATGACATAAATTAATGTTAGAGTGGAAAACTTGATATCACACTATATACCTATGTTCATGTTGTTACTATGATATATTTGTTTTATATTATATAATAAAGTACGTCAAGTTCTGTCGTTTATATAATTTCACTTCCTGAAAAGTATTCATTGAATAATTCCTTATCCAAGAGGTTATGGGCCCAGAAATAAATTGGGTATAGAATCGTTCATCAGTATAGAATATCAAATGGCAGGAAGCAGTTTACCATCCATAAAAAAGTTACTCGGAAGAGATAACTTCAGTACCTGGAAATTTGCTATTTGGAGCACGAAGATCTTTGGAAGTGCGTAGATGGTACAAATACTGAAATAGACAACAAGAAGATAGTTAAAGCGAGGGCCAAAATTATTCTATCAGTTGATCCTACACTTTATATCCATATTCAAGAGACAAAGACGGCTAAAGAAGCTTGGCAGAAATTAACACAGGTATTTGAAGATTCTGGTCTCTCCCGACGAGTAGGACTGTTGCGAAAGTTGATAACAACCAAATTGGAGAATTACAATTCCGTTGAGGAATATGTTAATGTCATCATATCTACAGCTCATAAATTGAATGGTATTGGTTTTGCAGTTAACGAAGCATGGATTGGGACTCTTTTATTAGCTGGATTACCAGATGATTACCGTCCTATGATAATGGCCTTAGAGAACTCTGGTACCCCAATCACAGGCGATGCCATCAAAACAAAACTCATTCAAGATGTCAAAATTAAGAGTTGTGGTCGAAATTCGAATCAAAATTCTGCTTTCTACGGAGAAAATTCGAAAATAAAGAAGAAACCGCAGTTCAAGGGTTACAATAAGAAGACTGTACGATGTTATCGGACACAAAGCCCCCGATTGTCCAAATCCAAGGAAAACGTCCAAACAGGAAGAAAAGGTGTTTTATACCTCATTCTTCACTGGTGAACAAGTCCAAAGTAATGTTTGGTATATAGATTCCGGAACAACATCTCATATGACAATGAGACATGATTTGATGCATATCGACGAATTTTCTACTAGCAAAGAAATTACAATTGCCAATGGTGAGAAACTGAAAGCAGATGCTAAGGGTTCATTATCACTCAAAGTTGAAGATGAAGCAGGAAATGTCGATATCATAAATGTGAAAGATGTCCTTTATGTCCCGAATATATCGGCTAATTTATTATCAGTGAGTCAAATGACAAGTCTTGGACACAGCGTAGTTTTTGATTCACAAGCTTGTAAAATATTCGACAAAAATAAGAATCTTTTTGCTACAGCTCATCAAAACAATGGCATGTATTGTCTCAATTATAAAAGGAATGTTGCTAATTTTGCCAAAAACGGAAACCCTAGTGTGAATTTATGGCATCGTAGACTTGGTCATCTGAATGAAGAAGCCATGAACAGTCTCAGAAAAGGATGTGTTACTGGAATAAGCTACGAAAAGAAGAAATTGTATTATTCCTGTTCAGCATGTGCAAAAGGAAAACAGCATCGTGCTCCATTCAGATCAACAGGAAAACGTGCTGATAGGATTTTAGACATCATTCACTCAGATCTCTGTGGGCCTATGGAAGTACCATCCATTGGTGGGTCTAGATACTTTCTTACCTTCACCGATGATTATTCAAGAAAAACATTTGTATATTTCCTCGAATCAAAACATGAAGTGCCAGAATCGTTCAAGGACTTCAAAAATTTTGTAGAAAATCAGAGTGGACAAAAAATCAAAATCCTTCGCACTGATAATGGCAAAGAGTATACAAACAGAACAATGAAAAATTTCTTGAAAACATCAGGAATCCGACACCAAACAACTGTGGTATATTCTCCGCAGCAGAACGGTGTTGCTGAAAGGAAAAATAGGACCATTGTCGAGAAAGCCAGGTGTATGTTGCTCGACTCTAATTTGAATACCGAGTTTTGGGCAGAGGCAGTATCCACAGCGGTTTACCTCATGAATCGTTCTCCAACTTCAGTCCTGCCGAATATCACACCAGAAGAATGCTGGTCTGGACAGAAACCTGATTTGAAACATTTACGAATATTTGGATGCACTGCAATGGCACATATTCCGAAACAGAAACGACGTAAATGGGATTCAAAGTCAGAAAAATGTATTTTCGTTGGTTATAGTGAGGAAAGTAAAGGCTATCGTCTGTATAACCCAGAAAGCAAGAAAATACAAATATCCAGAGATGTTATTTTCATCGAAAATGAAATAGAAGGATCTGAAATGCCAAAAGTTGCAGAAAGAAATGATCAGTTTTGTCCCTTGTTTGCTTGGACTGAAACTCCAGAGGAGAACAACTTGGAAGAAGAGACTGAAGAAGAAGAAGAGACTGAAAATGTGTCCGTAAGGACTGAAAATGAGTACTCTGTAAACGGCATTCCTGAAAACTCACCTATTCAACATGAGAACGAACAAGCCACTAATTCAGACGAAATGATTCGCCGTTCTCAAAGGGTAATGAAACCAAACAGAAAATGGGAGGATTTTGTGACTTACTGTGCTCGTACACCGGAAAATCTACCAGATCCCATAACAGTTGAGGAAGCCTTAAATCGTCCAGACTCTGAACTTTGGAAAAAAGCAATGCAAAATGAATTGGAGTCTCACCAAGAAAACAAAACTTGGATTCTTGTGGATTTACCTGTGAACAAAAAACCCATAGGTTGCAAATGGGTGTTCAAAACAAAACGAAACTCCGAAGGTAAAGTTGAAAGATATAAAGCTCGGCTAGTAGTGAAGGGCTATTCTCAGAAAAAAGGTATTGACTATGAAGAAACCTACGCTCCCGTGGTCCGTTACGAATCACTGAGATTTCTCTTTGCATTAGCTGCAAAACATGACCTAGACATCGATCAGATGGATGTTGTCACTGCATTCCTCTATGGAGATTTACATGAGGAAATTTACATGACACAACCTGAAGCGTTCATTTCCGAAAATGATGACAGGAGGGTCTACAAACTTCAAAAGGCAATTTATGGTTTGAAGCAGGCTAGTAGGTCCTGGAACATTAAACTTGACAAAGTTTTGAAAGAAATAGGTCTGTCACGTTCAAAAAATGATCCAGCAATTTATTTCGATACTTCTGATGGGAAAATGTTATTTGTAGCCATATACGTGGATGATCTACTGATTTTTTCCAATGATGCCGCAAAGAAGGAATATATCAAATCTCAGTTGAAAATGCGATTTAAAATGAAAGATTTGAATGATGCTCACTACTGTTTGGGAATAAGAATCACCAGAGATCGACGAGAAGGTAAAATTTGGTTGGATCAACAACGTTATACGGAGGAAATATTGAGGAAATTCAATATGGAGAAATGCAATCCAGTAATCACACCTTTTGATCCGCATCAAAGACTGACGAGAGATATGGGAGCAAATACAGTGGAAGAAAAAGAAACTATGAAAGATATTCTATACCAGGAAGCAATAGGAAGTATTTTGTACTTGTCCCAGGGCACGCGCCCGGATATTTTTTTTGCTGTGAATTTTCTGAGTAGATTCAACAACAATCCTGGAAAAGTTCATTTTAGTGCAGTGAAGAGAATATTCAGATATTTACGTGGAACATTTTCCGCAAAATTAGAATTTTCGAGGGAGGGAAATCAACACTTGATTGGATTCAGTGATGCAGACTGGGTAAGTGATTTGGACGAGCGACGATCTACCACAGGTTATGTGTTCAATCTTCAAGGTGAAGCAATAGCATGGAACTGTAGAAAACAACAAACAGTTGCACTATCCACCACAGAGGCCGAGTACATGGCTCTATCTGCTGCTTCTCAAGAGGCGATGTGGTTACGAAATTTTTTAAGAGAAATCAACCAAGACTCTACCCTCGCACCGACAAAAATCTTTTGTGATAATCGAAGTACCATAGCTTTGGGAGAAACTGACGCTTATCATCCAAGAACTAAGCATATTAATGTTAGGCATCATTTTGTTAGAACCAAGATAGAAGAAAAAGAAATTCAGCTTGTACCTATCAGTACTAATGAAATGGTAGCCGATAGTTTGACGAAGCCTCTGTTTGGACAGAAGCACAAGTTTTGTACTGAAGCGATGGGAGTTCGAGCAAAGTATTAATATCAGTTTTAGTGGGCGTGTTAGAGTGGAAAACTTGATATCACCCTATATACCTATGTTCATGTTGTTGCTATGATATATTTGTTTTATATTATATAATAAAGTACGTCAAGTTCTGTCGTTTATATAATTTCACTTCCTGAAAAGTATTCATTGAATAATTCCTTATCCAAGAATTAATTATCTCCAGATATTACCAAAAGTCGAAATCACTTGGAATCGCTAAAGATTTCGACTGTCATGGCGGATAATTTCAAGTCGAAATTTTCGCTTAGAATCAGCACCCTGGATATATTTTTATTGCACCTAACCTAACCTAACCGTTGATTGAGTTATCAGTCAACGACCTAAAATTACAACTACAACCTACACCCAAAAGGACTACTTAAATCGAATTAATGTTACCAAAAATAAAAACAAAATTAAACTTCAAAATAAAATTAAATAATAACAAAATATTTACCTTAGACATATGACACAGGAAGCGCATATTTATGCAGCTGATTTCGTTTTTTCGCTGACCACGATAAATCACTAGTGGTAAAATATTTTTCACAAATTTTCATATTTTTTTATTCTTCAGGGTAGTTATAATCCAATTTGATATTTCTAGTTCGCTTTACCCATTCTTTTAATCGGTTACTATATATTAAAGGGAATTTAAAAAATGTCATAAATCCCTCAGTTTTTATCTTTTCCTTTACATTTCTAAAGTTAATATAACTGCATTTGACCGAATATTTTTCGGACATTATTTTAATAAAGTTCAATAATTGATAAATGTCAATAAGTAAACAAAATAAAATACGAATCGTCATTGAAAAACTAGTAACTAAAATCTTTAAATGAATAAATACTCACTCAATCAACGGTAACAAGCACAGCGGTATACACAAAAGCACAAAAAATCAAATACGAAGAAACAAGAACAAGATCTAGACATCGACTTACAAAAATAAGAGGGATTTTAGATAGGCAATCAACAACGCCCTCCTATTATAAGAGGGATTTTCGGCTATTAATAGTTCCATAAGGTTGCGCTTTTTTTATATTTATTCATTCAACGCCCCTACCCTAGGATCTTACGACTGTCTACTGACGGTGGAGAAAAAAGGGACTTTCTTTTTGCCCAATAATCCGCAGTCGGCGGATTATTGTGATTAGCAACACAAATTGTACCACCGTTTATAGCGAACCTTTTTATAAGCTATTTCGGGAAACAGATTAATCAGTAAATGACCGGTGGTTAATTTTAAAGATTAAGTTAAAAATTTTCAAATATAAAATTCATTATTGAACTGAGAGCTATTAAATAACAAACAATTACTGATTTTAAATACATTATTAATCACAAATACTGCCTTTGATATTTTCAAGAAAGACACCGCTACGCGTAGATATATATCAGTAGATTATTTTCATTGTAATGAACACAAAATGACAGGTTGTCGTTTTCTGGTTCATCGAAATATTAAATTTTTTTAAAAAAAACAAGGTTTACTTAGAAATATAGCTATATTTAATGAATATAATAAAAAAATAGTAGACAAGATAATTAATCTTCATACTTTTAGGAAAACTTTTTGTGAAACCACTTTTCTTCAAACGAGAATACATCAAATTAAAAGTACTTTTGCAAGTTTTATTTTTATTGTGAAATATTACGGTACCGGAAAAGAAATACTTTAAAATAACCCATTACGTGCAGTTAGTTGTAGATATGTTTGTAATCTAAAACTTTGAAAGGCCAATTAAAAACTTTGGAAACTAAAAATATAAAATAAAACTTCTTTAGTTCAGCATAACAAAACATGCTAATTAACATGGACAATAAAAATTTAAATTAGAATCTTTTAACTTACACAGCATGAAAGTAAGTTCTGATAATTGTAGTATAAATTATTTTTACATTAAAAGTTGTAAAATGTAATTTAATGAATCAATTACTGCAATGATAAGTACGTTAAGCAAGAGAGAAACAGACACGTAACGTTGAGAAATAGAGATGAGTACGAGGTTACGTTGAATTATTAGTGAATTTTAAAGATTGAAAAACAAATACTTTTAATTACTTAATATCTCTAATACTTTTAATATCAAAGCGATAGAAACAACATCAAAACGATTAAAGAAGTATTCAAGCAGCGCGTTCTAAAGCTCCGGAGGGATTAGAAAATGACGGTTTTTATCTCGATGAAGGTAAATTCCATATCTGCACCTTCACGTGGTAGAAGGCGAGCAACATCAATTGCTGACTAACGCAGATAGGGACCGAGTTATTGCCGGTGTTAGCAGTACCTCTTTTGTCCTGATACTGGAAAATCGGTCTCGAAAGCGGAGGACCAAGGAATGGTCAACGGTATAAGAATTCAGAAGGCAAGGGAAAACCACTGCATTAAAGGCTCAATAGAACATCCCCAGTAAAGACTAACAAAGGTATAACTACTGATCATGGTCCAAGATCTGGCAGGAGAAGATTGGACCTCTTGGGTTATCAGCCTGCGAAATTCTTGTCAAGAGAGAACAAAAGACAAAATAAAATTATGTAATATAAAAATTTGTACATGAAATATACTGAGCATGTTCCAATCAGAAAAAATAAACAACATTCTCCAGGAAAATAGGAGTTTAAATTTTAATATATTGAAAATAAGAAAAGCAAGATGGCCAAACTCGGGGTTTCTCCACAGATAAGGGCTCAATATATTACTCCAGTAGTAATGGCAACCAAAGCAGACTCGATATGGCGATAATAGTGAACAAGGACTCCAGTAGAGCAGTGGAAGGTTTCATCCCAATATCAGAAAGAGTAATGGTCCTAGCGGTAAAATCTCTTGAATGTGATCCCCCTACAGCGGACGCAGATGAAGATGAAATAGAAGCGTTTTACCAACAGATGGAGGAAGCCTTGAAAACAACAAGATGCAGAGAATGACAAGTGTCTTGGGGGATCTCAACGCCAAAATTGGAAAAGGAAATATTGTGGAAAGATATAGTTTAAAAACACGGAATGAAAGAGCAGATCGGTTATTAAAATTTTGTCCAAAGAAAAAAATAACTATCACAAACATATACTGCAGGTTACTGGAGCATGCGGTTACATACATAGCGATCACCTGCAGATAAAGCGGAGAAAATAGTCAGAAATCAGATAGACTATAGCATTATTAGTCAAAGATACCGTAATGCTGTGAAAGCAGTAAAAGCGTTACCCGTAGCCAAAATTACACTTAGACTCAAAAATATCAAAATGCAACAAAGAACTTAATGAAAATTGGGACCGAGTACATATCGACCATGCGGGCCTAATGATGGTCATTTCTTTTTGATATATGTGGATGCAAAGTCCAAGTGGGCAGAAGTTCGTCATCAGCTTCAACAATCACTCTACTCGAAGGAATATGTTCAGGGCATGGTCACCTGTCTGTAATAGTATCGTATAACGCAACTATTTTGAAAAGTGAAGAATCATCCAGCCACAAATGGTCTCGCGAACGCAGTATACAGATATTAAAGAGAAGGCTTAATGCTGCAGCTGATGATCCTTCACTACTGTCTATCAAGTTAAAAAAAGTTACGTTTCGAAATATTCGTTTAATATTTTAGCTTTGGTTTATTTTAGCTTTAGCACTGCTATCTTAGCAAGTTAACCGCACAGATGAACACATCAACGATTCTAGTTCAATATACGTTCTGAACTGCCTCTTGTTGAACATGGCCCTTCCACACCTGTATCTGCCAAACCCACCAGGTAAAAGCAGAAGCCCACATATTTAAGGGACTTTGTTTAAAAAATGTGCATAGTTCATTCAATAAGTAGGGGAGAATTGTGGTGAATCACATCTTCTACTTAGTTCAGTTTCCATTGTAAAGGGTGTTCTAATCTAATAGTTTTTGTGAATTGTAATATATGTATATTTATAGTAAACTATTCAATAAATTTACATTTTCTTCTACAGAGAATTCGGCCCCAAAAGATATAACAAAACCCCTATGTTGGAGACAAAATAAAAAAAACTTTAACAGAAAATTCATAGCCAAACTTATTTTAAAGACGTTGATGAAAAATAAAATATGCTAAAGCACTGCCTGGTCGAGCCAAGCAAAAAAATATTAAACGAATCCACAGAAAAAAGAATGAATGAATGACGAAATACTCAATTTGACGAGTGGCAAATGGATTCGTTTCCCTGCCAAAATCATACACACATACATACATACAATTTGATGAAACAACGAAGACAATATAAGAATAAAGATAACAGAAAATATAAAGACATCAATTACGAAATCCAAAAAAATTAATGAATCAAAAAAAATACCAAAAAGTGTCAAGAGATTGAAGAATTTTAAAATAGATTTGACCTGTTTAATTTGTATAAGAAAGTCAAAGAAATGGTAAGTAATAGTAAACTCAAAGCGACAGAATCCAGTTACAGAAATTTAAGATCAAAAAGGGAATACCTTAACAGAGACAGATTAAAATGTAAAACGGTGGAAGGAAAACATTTAAGACGAAAAAAATATAGAACACACGGAACATACGCCAATAAAAATGGGTCCAATAGATGAAATATTGTATGAACTAAAAACAATAAAAAGTGGACAAAGTCCTAGACCTGACGAACTTCCAGTTAAGAAGAGCAATATATTGTAATGTTCTAAAATAATAAAAAGAATAACTTACCCAAAATAGAATTTAAGATTGTGATAAATTATAAAAAAAAAGGATATAAGTTTGAAGTCTTTCTTTTAAATGATGAAGTTACCTTAAAACTTCTTTATTGGAACTGTTTAATAAATCTCAATTGACACACACACACAAATTAACTTGATAAAAGATGAGTCTTTAAGAAGAAGCACTAACATCAGGAGTCGATTCAATAATTAAGTCCATTATCCTATGATGTTCAGGCTAAAAATAAAAAGAAAATAAACATTAGAATATGACAATACTGAATAATATGAATCTAATATTAGCTATAAGAAACCAATTCTAATAGTTATATAAAGTTAGTTTAATCAAAATATTAGTAAGATATAACTAAAGTTAATATTAATAATAAGTTTGATAATGTTTTAATAGGTAGTTATAAGATAAGAATAAATAGGTATATATGATAACAAACCACTGTTTAAAGTAGAAAAAAATACAACTATATTTAATTAATTGCATGATTAGCAAAATTTAAATTTAATAAACAAATACTAGATATCAAAACAAAATAAGTATTATCATAGATTAGAATTATAACTAAAAAAATAAATGTGACTTACCCAACCAATATTTGGATTCATTTTAAGCATCAGAGTGATGATTCCATATTTCAATGTATCGGATGATAGTATAAGATGGGTATAGTCCATGATTTGATACAGGATATTAACTTGAGAGAGTCTAAAACATGACCTGTGACAGATAAAAACTAGTGAAAAGACACTTTAAATAGTGATACAGTGATCACACACTGACAATATAAACTTAAGAAAGAGTGATTGCAATCAAAGGACATGAATCTAATATTAAGTGTTAATTTTAGTGTTATTATTTATTAAAACTATGTGTTGCCATAAAATATTTAAATTTAAGTTGTTCATTGATGGTTTTAGGTGTTATTATATTGTTTATCATATAAATCTTAATTAAAAATTGTTATGACGCAGTAGATTTCAAACGCAAATTAAACCAAAATAAGTATAGTCGTCAAAAAAAAGTTTACTGGTTATATTTGGATATATAAATTTTCATTTTATGTTAAAATTAGATGCCAAAAGGAAATATTTGCTCACAATTGTTATAAATTATCATTATTAATTGTAAAGATGTCCGCCATTATGTAGCTCCAGAAAATCTTTAATTTTATAGGAAAAAATGGGTTTTAAAATTTGAAGAATGTATTTTTGTGATATTATAAGTTATATAGTTTCAATACATAACAATTAGAAAGTCAGAAAATGCCAAATTAAAAATTTAATTTTTTAAAAATTTATTGCAAAAAGGTTATAATAAACAAAAGACTTTCAAAAAATCCGCCATATTTGCAACTTCCGGCGTGAGTATATAAAAACCCGAAAAAAATTGAAAATTAGGTCATTCTGATTTCACCTGAAAGCCAATCCATGCTAGTTTGTTTCTAAAATAGTTATTATGTAATGGTGGACTTCCTGTCAAAAATAAAAATGGCTACACAATAATAATTATGTAAAAGTATGATGAATTTGTAATCCACAAAACAATTGGAAATGGGATGTTTAATAATAATAAATACTATCAGCAAGAATTAAAAATAAAAATTTTATTATACTAACCTGCAATAATAACCCTGGACACCTGGAGAAGTAATTAAAAAGTTTTTTCCATTTTTAATAAGACGAGAACGAGATAGCTGTTCCTGGGACGACTCCATATCCAAATATCAACTCGTTACCGGTTTTCATGAAGGAGGACGCATCCAACAAGTGAATTAAACGGTATGTGTTTGCTTTTTATTCACTAGAACCATAATCACTTTTATGATACTTATAAAATTTTGTGAATGATAAATTTCAATATCTTTTAAACATTATTCTAACACAATTTGATTCAAATATAATATTTACACCACATTTAACTACGACTAACGACATAACACAATAGCGTCTAACACCTGATCTAAGGGCGGATGTAACTAAAAAAAGGTCACATGGTTTAAGTATCCCTGCGCACTGCAGGTACCCATGGTCGTAACGTAGTATAGGTGAAGGGTACATTGTTTTTTTGGTATAATAAGTGAAATAAATAACTTTATTGTTGAATTTTTATTTTTTGAACCGACTACTGAGATTGAGAGTTACTCATGTGTTATAATTCATTTAAATAACCTAAATTTAATAATAATAATAAATAAAAATTACATATTTTGATTTTGATGATATACAATTTGTAAACAGTTAAAAAATAAGTAAAGCTAAAGAAGTTTTGAGGTGTTTTGGGATAATTAAAGATTGAATTAGAATTAAAACATACATAATCATAAATTATAGCCCCACAAAACTGAATAAAAATAATAAAAATTTTAATATAACAAAAATAACAATTTAATAATTACAATAATTAAAATATAATATTTATCCAATCAACATATATCATTGTAATCTATTACAATATGGATATTTTGACGACTCTTTTTAACCAAACATATAAATCAGATTTAATACCTAAATAATCGCAGTAACTTTGAAGTCTGAGGCTTTTCCCAAAAATCATATAGTCGCATACATCATAAACTAGATTTGGACATAAGCTTAGACAAGGAAAGAGAGTGGACGCGTAACCCGAGTCGTGAAACTGTTACCACTTGCCACGCCATCGATGGGGTCAGTGGCGTAACATAACGTTTACAATACATTTTTCCAACATAATAGGTTGGTATCAAAGCAAGGAAGAGAATAAAATTTAGCAAAAATATTTATTTGTTATGACAATATTAACATAATTAATCCATAATATTAAATAAATACTTGAATTAAAACTGATTATTTGCTGATATTAATAGTAATGTTTTACTATAGAACATTTTTGTTCACCATTAAACCATTAGACAAAAAATAGCCAAGTGGAAGCTTAATTAATTATTAATTAATTATAATTAATTAAATTAATTGCAACCATCATTAAAACAAAAGCTTTTTTGGCTAATTCATTTGAATCATCATCCAAATCAACCCCAAAATTGACTAACAGTGGAAACTTTTATCAATGATAAGAAAACAAAGTAGTGGTTTATTTGAATTTTCTATAAGTTTATTCAGAGTATTAAATGATTCAATTGTAAAACCAGGAGCTGCATTGATAGTTTGTAGCCATTTCCCAATAGTGGTTCTATGAGGCAAACACGTTTCAAATACTGTCCTTATATACTTATAAGCTTTAGAAGAGAAAAAATTTAGTCATTGCAAATTTTCGTAATTCTGGTGTATATTTTTTATTTTTAGACATTGTTCTTTGTAACAATGGCTTATTTACACTTCTCACATTTTCTAATAAAATGGCTTTTTCATTATCAATCAAGTTCTTATTTTTCAAACTGGTTATTAATTGTTTAAGGAAAACAACCTTTCTTTTTAGCCTGTTTATAGATTGTTTCATTACCCTAATTTTTCTAGTCTTCTCTTGACTTTCTTGAAGTAACTTTCATTTCAGTTTTTTTTACCAGGAGTTGGATTTAATGACTGTGTTGAGGAAGTAATGACTGTGTATTCTGAATATATTCAAATCTCTTTTTTGTCTAGAAAAAAAAACAATATTTTTATATAAATATTTCCAATTTACAAGGAATTTAAAGTATGTTTTACTTACAACTGCTAAGGTGTTTTATTGTTATTAGTTATGTAGGTATATATCTTCCTGGGTTGCAGGTATATGGGCAACTGATGGCAAATTGTTGGAACAGCTTTATGAAACAAACGTACTCTTGAATTTACATCAGTTTTGTATAACCAACATTCCTAAAAGTGTTTTGAGCAAATTCCATAATTTTTAGTTGGTTTCCAATCCTTAATTTTGGTGTTACCTGTAACAAAAAATAAAAAAGTCCATACCATACCTACCCACATGTTTTCCTAAGTGAAAACATTATTTAAGCCGACAGCGCACCGTCGAATTAATCTAAAAATCAATAGATTTTAAATGCCCGTGCACGCGCTATCATAGCACATAGACATATCAAATTAAACAGAATGTTTGCTAACATAGATTTAACCGGTCCTAAGTGTTTAATATTTTTGAAATTCTTTTTAAAAACCAACATTTAATATGTGCGTTACATTTAAAAAATATCTGTATTTCAAATTACTATGGCCGATATGTATTTTAAAAACTACATCAAAATACTTTTGCAACAAAAATATTGATATTATGCAAACCTTTATGTTCTCGCTGTATAAATAATTAAAGTAGAAGAATTTTTTTGTTTGACTTTCAGTAATAATAAGAGTCCATTGAGAACTTTATAGATTTGATCAAGCAATATTCGAAATAAATTTTGTTCTAGAAAACACTACCCTCTCTTGCACATAAATCACAGATAGTTTAATTGTTCTTGCCAAACGCGTATTCGCAAACAAATATGTACCTATAGCATACTCTATAAAATAAGCAACGGTGATGATTTGTGAGCGCCATTAATATACAAAAGTACAAACTTTATGTTTAGCAATAAATCAACAGCTTCAGTAAAATTACGCGTAATTTTTCATCGATATATCGCCAAAATAATGAATTTGTTAAATATAGCAGTAGATCACTCGAATATACTACTGGTACCATATTTTAGTTGAGGATCTCGTGTAAGAGATATATCTTACAGAATGTGTTCGGGAGCGGGTGGGAATATATACTATTTTATCGTGTATTAAGAAAATGGAGGTTTATATCTCAAACCGTCTCGGGATGAAATAGTATGGGCTCGTTATTATCTTTCTCCGACGAAGCTAACTGTTGATATTATTTACTTTTGGGAATATACGGAGAACGACTAAATCCCTAAAACACAGTAGACGCATGGAAAATGAATGTTTCAATATAATTATTTTATAATCCAACAGGTGTTAAATTTTATCGTAAGCAATGTATATTTTTTTTGTTTTAATAGTTTTAAAATGAATTTGACTTATATTATTTTCAAGAAGTGCTATACTATTTTTTTATAGTTTAAAATGTAATTTAAACATAGAAGGATATATAAAATATTAAATGAATTATGAGACAAAAAAGTAAAAGAATGAGTGATATGAAGCTAACAAATATAAGCAAAAACAAGTTTACCTAATTATGCAAACTTCAAAGTAATACAATAAAAAGAATTAAAAAATAGAAAAAATATTTCTACTTGCACCTTCTCAGGTATAGAAACCATAAATCTGTTCCAATCAGGCTTGACTATTTTCTAAAGAAAAAACAACCACTTACTGGGTTATAGGTATGCCCAAACGGACATACGTGACGGAGATCGACAAAGTCGATACTTATGACCATCTCTGTCGTTTTGTAAATGAAAGGGAAGAAAACTACTGCTTTCGCCATTATTGTTTCATCAGTACGAGTTAAGTACTTCTATCGCGCAGAGCTGAATACAGAATGATTCTTTAAGGCCGATACCTATGTTTTAAGTATCGCCATCACGTTTTCTATTGAAATGTAATCCAATGTATCTAATAGGGTCATAGCACTTCCAGTTTTTTGCAAATATGCATCCCCTTTAAATTGTATCATGGCTTGTTTAACATGTGTAAATATCAAATGAAGAGGCAAATTTTGATCTATTGTATTATCCATTACTTGTTTTAAGGTGAATATCTGGCTCATGACTTCCTTTTTTCTCTATATCCACACTGATAATGGCTAATATTATTTTCTGCTATTGTATTAACTCTGTTCTTTTGTTGCCTCTTTCCATCTATTCGGCCTTTTTTCATTCACCCAGACTGACCTAAATAAGTTGCAAACATTTTTATCTAGTTTTTCACCACCTACGATTATTATTTCTGCTGTTATCCCACTTTCTCCTGGCGCTTTGTTTTTTTTTTAAACATATTGATGATGTTTGTGGTTTCTTCTTTTGTAGGCGGCTCTTGTGAATCATTGTGTTCTAAGATTATTTCTTCCTCATCATTGTCTATTTCAGGGTTTTGCATGCCATATAATTCTTTGAAATACTTTGCCCATATTGACAAGCTTTCCTCTATTTCTCCTACTAATCGCCTCAAGTTGTTTCTACAAAACGTTGTCTTGTTGTTTTGTTGTCTGTCCATTCTATATATATTGTAATGTTTTAAAATAATCAAAAAATAACTTACCCAATATATAACTTAAAATTGTAATAAGTTATTAAAGATGAATATAATTCTCAAATCTTTCCTTTAAATGATGAATACACCATAAAATTTCTTTATTAGAGCTATTTAATAAGTCTCAATTAACACAAGAACACAAAAATTATCTTGATAAAATATGAGTCCATAAGAAGAAGTATTAACATCAATAGTCGATTCCACAGCCAAGTCCAAGATCCTATGATGTTTAAGCTAAAAATAAAAAGTAAATGAATATTAGAATATGATAATAATGAATAATAGGAATCCTATATTAGTGATAGGAAACCCATTCTATTGGTTATATTAAGTTAGTTTGATCAAAATATAAATAAGCTATAATCAAAGTTAATAATAATAATAATAAGTTTAATAATATTTTTTATAGGTAGTTATAAGATAAGAATTAAGTAGGTGTAGATGATTACAAACTATTATTTAAGCTAGAAAATATCCAACTATGTTCAGTTAATTATATCATTAGCAAAATTTAAACTCAACAAACAAATATTAGCTGTTAGAATAAAATAAACAGTATCATAGGTTATGAATATAACTAAATAAATAAATTTGACTTACCCAACCAATGTTTATAAATTCATTTAAGCATCAAAGTGATGAGTCCATATTACAATGTATCGGATGATAGTACAAGCCTAGTACTTCCTATGTTCTGGTACATCCCATATTTTGATACAATATAATGCTTGAGAGAGTTTAAAAAAAAAGATATTGAAATTTATCACATGTAAAACTGTAAGAAAGTGATGTGGTTGTTTACAAACAAAGACTATATAATTAAAGCTTTATCAAGGACATTTTGATTGATAAATCGTTGAAAAGACACTTTAAATAGTGATATAGTGATCACAAACTGATAAAATAAACTTAAGAAGATATGATTACAGTGAAAAGACAACAACCTAATATTAAGTGGTTAATTAATGTTATTATTTATTAAAACTGTGGATTGTTATGAAATATTTAATTTTAAGTTGTTTTTCAATAATTTAGATGTTGGTAAATTGTTTATTTGATAAATTTTGTAGTTAAATTGTTATGACGCAGTAGGTTTTTAAAAGCGAATATAAACTAAAATAAGAAGTGTCATCAAAAGAAAAGTTTTCTGATTATATTTGAATATGTAAATTTTCATTTTTTGTTAAAATCAAGGGTCAAAAAGAAATATTTGCTCATAATTGTTCAATTTGTTATTGTTAATTGTAAAGATGTCCGCCATTATGTAGCTCCAGAAAGTGTTCAATTTTAATAGGAAAATTTAGTTTAAAAATTTGAAAAGTTTATTTTTATGATGAAATAAGTTATGTAGATTCTATTAATAATAATTGAAAGGTCGGAAAATGCCAAATTAAAAATTTAATTTTTTAAAATTTTTTTAAAAAAAGGTTAGAAATGAAAACAAAAGACTTTCGAAAGTCAGCCATATTGGATTTCCGGCGTTACCATATAAAAACCCGTGAAAAATGGGAAAATAGGTCACTCTAAATTCATCAAAAGGCCAATCCACGTCAGTTTATTTCTAAATTATTATATCTTAATGGCCGACTTCCTTCAAAAAATAAAGATGGTGGCATAATAATCTATAGAACTGTATTATTCATTTATAAAAACAAAACCGATTGGAAATTGTATATTGAAATTGTACACTGGTTAATAAAATATCTACACTCAAGAAGAAAAATAAAATTTTTTTTACACTAACCTGCAATAATAACCAAATATCTTAAGAAACTGGGAGGAGACATCATATCCAGTGGTTTAATCCATTTGAATTCCCAAGGAAGTGGTCCCACGTGTTTAAAATATCCCGTGTGAGAAGTTGGAAATGGAGTAGTGGCACTATACACAGCAACAAGGGAATTTACGGTATGTTTTTTGCTAGTTTTTGTTACAATCACTTTGAATATACCTGTAAAATTTGTAAATGATAAATTTCGATATCTTTGAAACACTATTTTGACACAATTTTGTTTTAAATAAAATAAACTGTTCAAACATCTTGTAACGACTAATGTATGCTACTTAACTCCATCTGCTCTTTGAATATAACTGTAAAATATCACGTGTTCTTTTAAGCGTGGGTATATGCGCACGAAAGCACCATAGTCATATCATTGAGTAGGTATAGGGTATATTAATTCTTTTAGACAAAATAAGTAAAATAAATAATTTTATCGTCAGATTTTATTTTTTTTTTGGGACCGACTACTGTGGTTAAGAGTCATTCGTGTTTTAAATTTAATTCAAATAAACCAAATCTAAAAATAATAATAGATAAAAACTACATATGTTGATTTTGATCATATATTATTGACAAACAGTAAAGAATAAATAAAAATAAAGATATTTTGAGGTGTTTTGAGATAAATAAAGATTAAATAGGAATTAAAACATAAATGATCATAAATTATATCCCCACAAACTTATAAAAATGAAAATTTAAAATAATAAAAACAATAATTTAATAATTATATCAATTTTAAATAATATTTAATCACTCATCACATTTATAACATAATTTATTACAATATATATTAAAATAATCTTACCTTATTTGCTATAACAGTCCATGTTTTATAAAGAAAAAGGATATATAATGATGATAATAGTCTTCAATAAAATGGATTTCAAAGCTTCTTTTATTTGAAATTATACATATTTAACTAGGAACACTGAATAAACTATGAGTCCAATAACAATAAGTTTAAAAACACTATATTTCAGTAGCATAGTTGGATCATCTGTGTCTTAGATGTCGAATCCTGCATCAAGTTCAAATTACCTAAAAACCAATAGAAAAGTAAAGCATATTAGTTACAATAAGTAATGTCTAAATATCATTATTAGAATAAGTTTTATTAGAAATATGAAATGAAAATAACAAGTTGAGTTTTAATATCAACAAACAAGAAGTATTATTGTTATAAAGTAGGTGTAGTTTGTAAGTTATGATTTAGATTTAATATTTTAAATAAACAATAATACCAAAAAGAAACTAATAGTAAATAATCCTTACAAGTAAAGTAAGTTATAATTAAGTTTATAACAGTATAAGAAAATACTTACAGATAGTAATGGTCAATGATTTCAACATCCATAATAGTGGGTATAACATTTAAAATTCCAGTATTTGAATATACCTAAAACATTAAATTTATTAAATAACAACATATGTGATATAAATAAACTTACCATGTGATTTATAAACTATGAGTGATAGGGTAAAATCCAAATAAAAACAGTGACAATGTACCCGGACCTGTAAAGTGAAAGGACACTAAGAACCAAACTATAGGACATAAAAAAAATATTAAACAAGTAATGAAGGTGATAGGACACTATAAACAAACAATATGTATTAGTTATAAGGTATAAAGAGTGAAACTGCAAGGTGAAAGGACACTTGAGACTGTGGTTGTGAAATACAAGAACAATATAAAATTAGTTGTTATTATTATTTGTATAGGTTAACAATATCTTTTGTACTAAAGTTTTGTATGTATAGAGTAGAAATGTTTTGTTAATTATGTAATTTAATTTAAATTTGAATATAAAAATGGCGGAAATTAAGTAATTTTAAAAGTAATTTATAAAAAACTTGGCCATAGAAAACCACATCCATCAATATTTGAAGCATTAAGTAATATGTTTATGTTAAAATTTATTAGATGTAAAATGTATTTGCTCATAATTACTAGATCAAATGAACTTACCTGAAGTTCGATCGTAATTATATGAAGCGTCCAGTCCGAAGATATCACTTGATTACAATGCAGCACGCATTCTCGTGTAGCCCTGCTCACAAACTTTAAAGACTGTCCTGGCCTCCCTCGCTTAGTACACTCATCGTTTGCCTTCGTAGTTGATTTGCTTTAAAGGTTTCATGTTTTGGGGTAAAACAAAGGGTGGTTAGAGGGAGGGTGGTGATATCTTCGGACTGGACGCTTCATATAATTACGATCGAACTTCAGGTAAGTTCATTTGATCTAGTAATTATACTTCATCGTCCAGTCCTCGATATCACTTGATTACAATGCAGATATTTAAAGAAGTTTTACCACAAAACTGATTTATTAAATATAGTAAGAAAAATTTGTAATTCTAATTAATAAACAAACAACAAAAAAATATATAACTCTACCCCATTTAAGAGTGCGAAGACTCAAAAACCGCCTCCATGATGTTATTTTGTATCATCAATGGTCGGTTATAAAACCTTGCGAAAGTCTCCAATGATTTTGTCCAACCTGCCGACTTCGTGATGGCATCTATGGATAAACCGTTTCTCAATGCGGCTGACGTTGATGCGTGTCTCGCAGAGTGCGCTGTAAACGTTGCCGTATCAACTCCGGAAAGTTTTAAAATGTCCTTAACCCAGCGGCTTAGGGTTTGTTTCGTTGCCTTCCGAAAGGGTTTTGTTGATGTAATAAACAGGTGATCTTCAGATTGTCGGAATGGTTTGGTCAGTTCCAAATAGTTCCTCACTAGGCTGGCAACGCATAACTTCGGCTGACTATTGTAAAAGGGGAAGCCCAAATAGGGTTGTGGTTTATTTAGACCAGATGTCTTCACGAAATCGGGAATGAATATTCTGATACCCGTCTCCAATTCCTTAATATTCGAGATTTTAATTAAGGACAGTGTGTGAATCCTCTGACCCGTAGCCAAAGCCATGAGAGTAACTAATTTGGCCGAAGATGTTTTTATACTTGAAGTTTCTTCTATTGAGCCTAGATATGTCAGAACTATAGATGGGTCCCAAGTATCCTCATAGCGAGGTCTTGGGGGCCTTTTTCTAAAAATTCCCTTCATGTATCGTTTTAGGAGCGGGTCCTGTCCTATATTATGAGAGACAATCAAAGAGATGGCTGCTCTGTGTGAATTGAAGGCGTTATATGAGATCGAAGACGTCTCTTGAAGACGTTGAAAGAAACGTAACACATTTATTGGTTTACCTTCAAATGGATTTAGATTATTTTCCTTGTAAAATTGCCACCACTGTCTAAGAGTTGTGTCATATTGTCTGAGCGTTGCTGGAGCTAGTGAATCAATAATTGTGTTTAAGGCTGATTCTGGAGACCCTTTCAGCAGAAATGCCTTCCTGATAGCTTCGCAGCCTTCAATTTTGTAGGCGTTCCGATCTTTAAATCTTGAAATGTATTTTTCACATTTCTTATTACTTGACGAGGCGAAGATATCAATATCCGGTATACCCCCATTTTTCTGTGATTCGCCGAAAGTACCTATTGTTCAGGGACCATTCAGTCTCCGGGGGTAAGATACGGGATGCCTGATCTGTCTGTACATTGTCTGATGATCTTACGTAAGAGGCAAAAATCCATAAATTTTTCGCCTGACACCATTCCCAGATTTCTCTGGCTAAATTACACAAGTGTGGGTACTGAATGCCCCCCATTTTATTTATGTAGGCTAGTGCCGTAGTATTATCAGTCCTTATGAGGACGTTATTATTTTTAATATTTGATGCAAAATGTCGCAAACCGTTAAATATTGCTTGAAGCTCTAAGACATTTATGTGTTCGCTCTGAAATCGTCCTGTCCACCAGCCATTCGCTTTTTTTCCGTTGCAAAATGCTCCCCAACCTGTGAGGCTTGCATCTGTGTAAATTTCCATCAAAAATTTATCATTTTTTAAATTATTAGAAGAATTGTAAACATTATTCTTCCACCCCTCTATGTCTGGTAAAATTTCCTTCGGAATCTGTAGTTCTGCCGAATATCTAGAGATATTTTTTCGCAATGCTAAGTATTTTGTACGTTCTAGCCGCTTGGTATATAACCATCCATACTTTACTGCTGGACAGGCCGAGGTTAGAATTCCAATTAATCTTGCTAGTTGTATAATTGTACAGCTGGTATGTGTCAGGAAAAAATTTGCAAAAGTTGCTATCTTTTGACATTTTTCCTGCGTTAACTCTAAAGTCATACTTTTGGTATTAAATATGAATCCCAAGAATTTGCAACTGCGGCTAGGATTAAGGTTGGATTTTTCCTTATTTATTATAAAACCCAAATTAGATAATAAATCGGATGTAAAGCGAACATTTTTGGAACACTCTTCATGAGAATGGCCCATTATCAGAAAGTCATCCAAATAAATTATACACATAATTCCCCTAGACCTTAAAACTTGAATGACTGGCTTCATAAGTTTGGTAAAGGTAAAAGGCGCTGATGCCAACCCGAACGGGAGGCAGGTATATTCGAAAAGATCGTTTTCGTAGTGAAACCTTAGATACATTCTATGGTCCTCTGAAATAGGAATAAGTTAGTAGGCGTCCTTAAGATCGATGGATGACGCAAAAAAGTCTTTTTGTATCAATCTTGATACCGTTCTTGCGTCTTCCATTTTGAAATGAGGGACTTCAATAAATTTATTGAATTGTTTTAGATTTAGTATAAATCGTATTTTGCCGTTGGCTTTGTTGGTAAGAAAAACTTTAGAGATGAATTCTCCGGGCGTAGACTTACATCTTTTAATAGCTCCAATTTGTAAGAGATTGCAGATCTCTTGTTCTACAAGTTTTCTTTCTGAATTTGAAAATTTTGTAGCCACTGGTATAATTACCTGTCTTGGTCGACTAATGAAGGGTATTTTGTAACCCTGGACCCAATTTAAGATAATTCTATTTGAGGTAATAGAACTCCAATTATGAAAAAAGTATTTTAAACGTCCGGCAAAAAGACTTACCTCTAAATTTTTTTCTCCGGATATCTGTTCCAATCTCGCCGCCTCTGTTCCTTCCGCGTGGTCCTGGAGGCTTGCCCTTTGGATGTCCTGGTTGCCTCCACGCGACGAACAGGGCGGTGAGAGTTTAAAGAAAACCTGGAATTCGACCGTTCCGATGTGTAACTTTGACCTACCCCTACTCCTTTTTGTTTATAGGATGAGGTAGATGGATTAGATTTCAGATCTTTAGCCATCGTTTCTAAACTTTTAGCGGTTTTAATCTTTTCCCCTAAATTAGGTTCGAATAACAATTCGGTAGGGGGACATTTATCTACTTGTTCCTTAATATTTTTATTCAACATCTGGTAAATTAAATTTCTTCTAGAAATTGATACCCTGTGAAAAAGATTGGTCAGTATCTTTCCCGAATCCGATAAATGGGAAGATAGTTTTTCTACTATGTTTTTTGGAAGCGTTTCCCTCTCGGTTATTAATAAATTAATGCCTTAACCTAACGCGGTCAAGCCCTTGCTTAGCTGTCTCTGGATCTCTACGAGAGAAGAGTCTTTGGTTTGATTTACCTTTGGTAATATAGAAATTATCTCCGGGTTTAGTAGAGGCGGTGTCAGTTCGCTCAAGTTTGATGGAGTGTCGTATTTATCCAGCAATGGCACTGATTCCTCTTTTTTTATTCCGTTCAACAGAATATGTTTCCATCTAGTGTTAAGAGCTTCATGTAATAAAAAAGAAGTATTTTTTGAACATTCAGGGTTCTCCCCTAATAGATCCACGAATTCTTCGTCATGAAGAATCAACATATCATTTTCGATATTTTCCCTATCTCCGGATAAGCTACGAGCAGTCGGAGAAAATGATTTTAAATTGTCATTACTTACCGCCGCCGTAGTAGCTGTAAAACTAGTTTCATGCAAGATGCTAGTTCGACTAGCCGAACTTGACCTTGAGCGTTGTCGCTTCCTACGAGGGCTGCGAATTTGACTGCTCCTATCGTTTGACCGAGAACGTCGGCTTTTTAACAATTCTTTTTCTAATGTTTTTATCCGTTTTAATAGATTTACAGAATCTATTTCATCGGATGAGCTACTTCTAGTTCTAGTGTTTTTTTGATTTTCCCATACTAAAATGCTAAAAATAATATGTAAATATTAATTTAAAGAATGCTTACGTGTCTAAATATTCCTTGTACCGGTACGGCGATGCTACCTAGCAGAGCTCACAGAATACAATGAACTACGAAGGCAAACGATGAGTGTACTAAGCGAGGGAGGCCAGGAGAGTCTTTAAAGTTTGTGAGCAGGGCTACACGAGAATGCGTGCTGCATTGTAATCAAGTGATATCGAGGACTGGACGATGAAATATAATTCTTTTCAAATTGCATTCTGATTAATAGTAGGTAGCCATAACTTCGCTCCGTTTAAAATCAAAAATTAATAAGGAAAAAGTAAAATTTAATTAATGCAAGTTAATTTATTATCAATTATTAAAGTTAAAGTTTATCACCCAATAAAAGAATCAATTAAGTAATATTAATTAAATAGATTTATTAGAAATTTATGAAAAATTGCCTATATAAACAATTGAATTTCAACAATTTAAGTCAAATATGTCATTCTGGGAGAAAGAGTATAAATACTGCGAATTTCTCTGTTTTTTTGTCAGTTACTTTTCATCAGTTGACGAATCTATGCCGGAAAAAACAAAAGAATTTAATATAACTTTAATGGCGGCTTAGTAAGAAGTTATAACTAATTGCTACCCCTACCACTTAACTGTCAATAGGAAACTTATATTTTTATCATTGTTATTGGAGCTATTGGAATGAATTAAGCCAATTTATTAAATGGAGATGGAATAAATAGTTACCTTACCTGTATTTTGTTGTATCCTTAATCATTAATCCAATAAAATTTCCACGAGCCATAAGACGTTATTCACCGTGACAGCCAACCGACGCCATGATGTCGACAATTTAAAGTTTGAAGCATAAAACGACGAGAAGGAGGCACTGATGTCAACATCTAGAGTGAACCAATGCGGTATGTTTTTAAAAAAGTTAAGTTACAGTAAACATTATTGTCTCTCAATTATAAAATTTTAAATCACATGTTTCAATTTCTTTTTTGTGAAATGAATTGAATGTTTTTACAACGTTATATTCAAAATATTATAAAAGTTATACCCTGGGAATTATAAGCAAATAGCCGACGTTGCTGAATTCGAGAAGTGTCCCCACTCATCTGCCATGGGAACAAAACCAGCTGCAAACCGGCATTTTTAGCTTTTTAACATTAAATTTATTACTTTAACATTGTAATTAAACTAGTTAATAAAGTTCCGCTTTTCAATAAAATTTCGATTTTGTTTTTAAAAACGGCTTTTTCGCGAGTGAACATAAAATTGGCGCAGTCAGTAGGATTGTCAAACGGAACGACAACAAAAATCGTGTCAAACCGGTCTATATCAATAGTTTATTGGCAATCAGAACACGCGTAAAGTCGTCGGAAAAATTCAGAAATTTGAAAAGTGTCCATCCAAACGGAAGATCAACATTGCTGAAGTTTGGAAACCCCGGAAGAAGCCAACATTGCGGAATCCGGCTAGTTTAAGAAGATCAGAAAGGAAGAAAGTACATTGTTCATTCTTTTGACGCTACGTAGATAAATGATACTAATATATTTCCTCTGGTAAGAAATTTTGTTTTCCTATACAATTTTCCTTTTACATTTTAATACTGATATATAAGTGATTTTTGATTTTTACATTTTTGTTTTAAAAAGAGTTTAATTTTAATGTCAATTGTTGATGAGTTAACGGATTTATGCCAAGCATTAAGTTTGAATAATACAGAGTTTCCAGAAAATAATACAAATTTATCGTTTATTGCAAATAGTACAATTCTAGAAAATATAAATACAGATATGGCTATTGCTAATATTAATTATTCACTTTTAAAGTTATATGTAGATACTATTCCTCAATTTGACGGAAATACACATACATTAGGAGTTTTTTTAGATTCTTGTGAAAGTCTTATATCTCAATTTGCAGATACAACAAATCGAAATGCTCAAATTAATT
Source organism: Ophraella communa (assembly GCA_035357415.1). NCBI lineage: Eukaryota > Metazoa > Arthropoda > Insecta > Coleoptera > Chrysomelidae > Ophraella > Ophraella communa. The sequence goes on along the minus strand of CM068994.1, from coordinate 20,988,182 downwards.
CTTATATTTTAAGGGCAATAATAGGTAAATTAACAGGTAGGGCATTAAGTTTAATAGGTTCTCGTGTTGAATTAACTAAGTGGGAAGATATAAAAAGATTATTACAACTAACTTTTGGAGATCAAAGAAATCTTGATTGTCTTGTACAGGATTTGATTGCTTTACATCCATTTAAAAATGAAACCCCTTATAACTTTGGCATGCGTTGCCAAGATTGTAGAAGTTTAATCGCATCTAAAATAAATGCACTAGATATTCCTTCTCAAGAAAAACGTATTAGATTAGAAAATTATGATGAATTATCTTTAAAAACATTTATTAGTGGGCTTAGTGGCCAGTTACAAAATAACGTTCGCTTAAGAAACCCGGATAGTTTAGAAAAAGCAATGTCTTTAGTAGTTGAAGAAGAAAACTTTCTTTATAGTACTCGTAAAAATAATTTTTAAATGCACAACCTTTTAAACCGATTCGTAGAATGGCACCTTCTAACCCTAGGATAAATAATATCTCAAATTCAAGATCATTTCAATCTTCTGATAGACAATTCTCTCCCAATTTTCCAAACAGAAATTTTGCACACAATAGTAATAATAATTTTCGTCAACCTAATAATAGTAACTTTCAAACAAATAACCCCAATTTCAATCCAAGATTTTTCCGAGATTTTCAGCAAAGTCAATCACAACCAAATAATAATTTTCAGAATTATAATCAGAACCCAAATAGTAGATTTACCCAAATTTCGAGAAATTCAAATTATCAAAATAGAAATAGATACATTCCCGAACCAATGGATACGTCATCTGGAAATACACATATCAAAAATAATCATATGTATGATGAATTTAATTATCCTTCCAGAAATTATAATTCAGTTAATAACGAATTCTTAGAAAACGATCATTGTAACAATGTTTCCCAGGAGTCATATGATACTTGTAATGATTATCTGGAACAAGAAATTAATATAACTACACCTGTTTCTCAGTCTCACGGCCAAACAAAACATTCAGCAAACCACATAGATAACAAAAGTACAAATTTTTGCGTGGGTTTAACCAACATAGAAACAACGTGATAAATATCAACGTTCTTAAATCTAATCTTCCTTACATTTTTATTTCAGAGTTAAATGCAAATTTTTTAATAGATACTGGTAGTAGTAGAAGTTTAATTGATCCTGATTTAGCTTACAAGTTCTTTAAAAATTATATTTTTCACGAAGATTTTAGTATTCAGACAGCTCATAGTATTAGTTTTCATAATGAAGTCGTTGAAATTCCTCTTTTTAATATTTTTAAACTTAAAGAGAAGCATAAATTCCATATTTTTAAATTCAGTCAAAAATATAACGGGCTTATTGGAGTTGATTTACTTAAGCAAATACGTGCATCTGTTGATTTGCATAAGAAAATTATTGTAACCCCTAAAACTAAAATTCCGTTAAATTATGAATGTGAAAAGGAAGTAACACAGAAAAATATTGTAAAAATAGATAACTATAAAATTATTATACCAGAAAGAACCACAAAAATAGTAAAATTACCGGTAAATGTAGATAATGGTTTAGGAATCATGAAGTATATTAAATTCGATGAACAATTAGAGTGTCCTGAAGCTTTAGTAAATATAGAAAACTATTTTGCATATACTTCTATTACTAATTCTAGTTGTGAATCAAAAGTAATTACAGTGAAAAGTCCATTTTTTATTGAAAACGAAGATCTTGATGAAATTAATTTTGTGGATACATTAGAATCTAATGAAAGTTTTACTAGTGATCATGATAAATTATTAAAAGATAATTTAAAACAAATACGACTGGATCATTGCAATTCTGAGGAAAGAGAAAAAATAAAAAATTTATGTTACGAGTATAGGGACATATTTTATTGCGACAAAATTCCTCTTTCATTTTCAAACACGGTGAAACATAAAATAAAGCTTACTGATGATACACCTATTTACACTAAAACATATAGATATCCCGAAATTTATAAAAAGAAGTAAAATCCCAAATTGATAATATGCTATCCCAAGGTATTATTAGGCACTCATCGTCGCCTTACAATAGTCCAATTTGGATTGTGGAAAAACGAAAAGACGCATCAAACAAGAAAAAGTATAGATTGGTTATCGATTATCGGAAGCTGAACGAGAAGACTGTAGACGACAAATATCCACTGCCTTTAATAAATACAATTCTTGATCAACTAGGAAGAAGCCAGTATTTTACGACGCTTGATCTAGCCAATGGCTTCTATCAAATACAAATGGATGAAAATGATATACACAAGACAGCTTTCTCTGCCGAAAATGGACATTATGAGTTTGTACGGATGCCCATGGGAATGAAGAATTCACCAAGTACCTTTCAAAGAGTAATGGATAATATACTTAGAGGTTTGCAAAATGAAACATGTTTAGTTTATCTAGACGACGTTATTATCTACAGTACATCTCTTCAAGAACACATAACTAGACTTAGGCAAATATTTGATAGACTTAGAGAGGCTAATTTCAAAATACAATTGGATAAATCGGAGTTTTTGCGAAAAGAAGTAAATTATTTAGGACATGTAATAACCCCATCAGGTGTAAAACCTAATCCTGACAAAATTTCAATTATAAAAAATTTTCCATTGCCAAAATCAACCAAAGACATAAAAAGTTTTCTAGGTTTAATCGGATATTATCGTAAATTTATTAAGGATCTTGCCAAAATAACCAAACCATTAACTAAATGTCTAAAAAAAGGTTCCAAAATTATTCACGATAATGAATTTATTAATTCTTTTAATACGTGTAAAGATTTATTAACGAATGCTCCTCTTCTCCAATATCCAGATTTTGATAAAAAATTTATTCTTACAACCGACGCTTCTAATGTGGCTTTAGGCGCTATTTTGTCACAAGGGCCTATAGGATCCGACAAACCTATCGCCTATGCTTCGCGTACTCTAAATGATTCGGAACAAAGATATAGCACAATTGAAAAGGAATTACTTGGTATTGTTTGGGCATGTAAATATTTCCGTCCGTATTTATATGGGCGCAAATTTACAATAGTTACTGATCACCGACCTTTATTGTGGCTTTTTAAATTACGTGAACCAAATTCCAAGTTAGTACGTTGGAGACTAAAATTGGAAGAATTTAACTATGATGTAGAATATAAAAAAGGTAAAATTAACACTAATGCTGACGCACTATCGAGAATAACTTTAAATGTTTTAGAAAATGAATCAGTTATTAATAATCCCGGAGATATAAATAGTGATACTCTAAAATATCTTAGACAGTTATCAGAAAATCCTTTAGATAATGACAAAATTAATATTATTTCCGATATACAAATCAAACCCCCTGACTATGAAACTGGTAACACTACACAACACACTACAGCTAATGAAACCACTAATGAAGGAATTAGAATTCTAGACGAAATTATCAATAATAAAGTTAATCAAATTTTAGTTTTTGGTCAGATATATAATAAACTAGATGTAAAACAAGAAGATTATGAACACCATAAAATAATAACTGTAGAAATTGGTACAGAAAATAATCATGATTTAATTTTTGAATTTTTGCGTGATTACACTATGGGCAATAAAACATATTGTATATACTTTCATACAGAAAAACTATACCATAATTTTAATGAAGTATACTTAAATAAATTTTCAGAAAATGGTTCTAAATTAATAAGATGTACTAAGTTAGTAAATACGGTAAAAGATAAAGAAGAACAAATCTTATTAATAAAAAATCACCATGAGGGTAAAAGTAACCATAGGGGTATTTCAGAAACAATCGAATACTTAAAGAGAAATTATTATTGGATAGGAATTAGAGAATCAGTTACAAACTATATAAATTCTTGTGATATTTGTCAAAAAACCAAATACGCTAGGAAAAATCCATATTCACCAATAATGATTACTGAAACCGCTTCTAAACCATTTCAAATAGTTCATGCCGATCTCTTCTTTTTTAGTAGTAAAATTTATTTAACATTAGTAGACTCTTTTACAAAATTCGCGCAAGCTTATGAAGTCACAGCTAAAACTGCTATTCATATAAGCAATGCTTTAATTAAATATTTTTCCTCATTTGGCGTGCCAGAAAAATTAGTTTTAGACCACGGAACAGAATTTAATAACGAATTAATACAAGAAATTTTAAAATTGCACAAAATAAAAGTACATTTCACTACTATCGGGCATCACGAGGGAAATGCTATTGTTGAACGCTTCCATTCTTCAATAATAGAACATCTTAGGATTCTTAGAGAAATGTATCCAAAAGAAAATGATAATCTTATGTGTTATGCTATTTTAGGATATAATAGTAGTATACATAGTGCCACTAATTACACACCTTTTGAACTTACCTTTGGTCATACAAATTCCCGAAATCCAAATGAAATATTTCTACCCACATCATTTTATTCAGATTATGTAGAAACTCATAAAAATAAATTAGATCATGTATATAGTAAGGTCAAAGAAACCCTGGAATCAAAAAGCTCAAAGTTACCTCAAAACATAACATACATGGAGACGAAAATGAGGATTTTCAAATAGGACAATTAGTTTATAAGAAAAATTCTCAATACCGATCTAAGAAAGATAATAAATTTTTAGGTCCATTCAAAATAATTAGTTTATTAGATAGGAATCGAGTAGAGATAGTAAATAATAAAAATAATAAAAAAGAAATAGTTCACGTCAAAGAATTAAGAAAAAATTTCATTTCAGGTTCTCCGCAGCCATCAACTTCGATTGCTACGGACTAACACTTCAATCCTTCATAATGTAACCAATAACCCTGGTATATTGCCAATTAGAATAGGTTCCAGCCAAAATATTGTAGACTACTGGTCATTTGTAAAAATTTTTGATATTTCTAAGATAGTTTATGAATTTAAATCATTGCAATTAAAGCATAATAAAATGAAAGATATGTTTAATAAAAAAATTTCCAATATTTCTAACACAGTAGATTTTAATGAAATAACAAATACTTTTCGTTTAGTTGATTCAGCGGAAAATAAAATCATTATTCAAATTAATCAATTAGAACCCACAGGCGATCAAAATTTGAGAAAGAAGCGAGGAATAATAAACGGTTTAGGATCAATAATAAAATCAATAACAGGAAATCTAGATGCTAGCGATGCTGAAAAATATGATGAAGCAATTGAAACTCTTTCAACAAATCAAAATAAAATAAAACAATTAATCAATAATCAAGTTACTATTATACGGGAGTCGATGGATGTTTTTAATAAAAGCACTCATGTCTTGGCAAGCAATCAAATAACCATGGAATCTAAAATTAAAGAAATTGAAAATATTGTAAAAAATGCCCAGATTCAAGACAAACAGATTTTTGAACGATCTTATATTCAAGACATTTTGTATCAAATAATCACCTTATATCAAAACATTTATGATTTATTTGAACAAATAGAAACAGCTATTACATTTGCTAAATTAAATATTTTTCACAATTCAATAATGGATCCAAAAGAGCTTCTTCAGCATATAAAACTCATTAAAAAAGATTTATCTAATTCCAAATTACCATTTGAAACAGTTTCTGAAAACATTGTAAATTTTGAAAAAGTAATGCAAATTAAAAGTTATAGTAAAATAGATAAAATAATATTTATAATGGAAATACCAACCGTAGAAATCAAAACTTACGATTTATATCAACTCTTCCCTTTGCCTGTACCCAAAAATAATCTATACCATGTAATATTACCAAAATCCAAATTCCTTATCCTTAATGAACAAAATTTTATGCCATTCGACAACAAATGTCAAGAAATCAGCCATCAAGAATTTATCTGCCACGAGTCAACACCAATAATATTTGAAGAAGATGACGCCCCTTGTGAAGTGCAAATGTTAAAATTTTCCAAAAACCTTAGTAACTGTCATAGTATTCCAATAATCCTTAATGAACTCAGTATTCAAAATATTCAAATAAACAAATGGATTGTAGTGTCTCCCAAAGACGTAGTGGCTGAACAAATGTGCGGTAACAATAAAGACAAGGTGCTGTTAGAAGGAACTTTTATCGTAGAATTAGAAAAAAACTGTTCAGTGAAAATAGAAAACGTAGTTCTTCGTAGTAGTAAATTAAGTAAAAGTGCGCTGAAAGTAATCGATCTTCCAAAATTAGCTATAGAAAACTTTGCTACTCAAAAACCATTAAAATTTAATTCTTTTAAATTAGAAAGTGCTAATTTTGATAAATTAAATATATTAAAAGACTCTTTAGACATTCAAAACGAAAACTTGAACGAACTCTTTAAAGATTCAGTGCATTATAAACAAATTAGTGTATGGACAATTATTCTTTATGCCTTTGTAACTATAATTGTATTTTATTCTATTTTCCGCTACTTTAGATATTATAGTAGGAAAAATCCAGGACCAACTGGGGAAGCGAGGAAGTACCGAATCCAGTTGTAAAACCCCGGATTCTCATCTAAGGGTGGAGGAGTTATACCCTGGGAATTATAAGCAAATAGCCGACGTTGCTGAATTCGAGAAGTGTCCCCACTCATCTGCCATGGGAACAAAACCAGCTGCAAACCGGCATTTTTAGCTTTTTAACATTAAATTTATTACTTTAACATTGTAATTAAACTAGTTAATAAAGTTCCGCTTTTCAATAAAATTTCGATTTTGTTTTTAAAAACGGCTTTTTCGCGAGTGAACATAAAATTTAAATATAAAATCGAGGATGTTCAATCGCTTAACGATTTCTTTTGAAGTATCGAAATCACAGATCTGTAGTAAACGAATAGTTTTGAATTAACCGATGAACAGGGTTGTATTAAAAAGTGTTGGTATCATATTTATAAGGTGATTTTAATATTGAATATAATATAATTGAACTGACTACTGAATTATAGAGTTCTCATGTGATCACAAATCTATACAAGGTTAATCATAAAATAATTTTTAATCAAGTGAGATAAAATTAAATTAAAACATATAATAAATATTTATAGCCCCACAAATATTAAAAATTAATAATAAAATTCATAAAAAATAAATTTATTTAAATAGAAACTTACAATAATTTACAAAAATAATTTATATTTCAAAAAAAAAAAAAATTCATTGATATAACGTAGACATGTCCTTGAACGATAAATAATTTGCTAAACTCTGAACGAGTTAAGTTCGCTCTGTGTCGACTAGTAAAATTTTCGTGTTTTACAACGGATATTACTAGTGTGAATTTAAACTTTTGAACCACTGAATATATTGAACTTTGTACGTCTCAATCGTAACGTGCTTTTGTAATAAGTGCATTGTGAGCGTGCAAAAACTACGTTAAATCGAAACATCATCTTGTTTAGAAGTTTTTTTATAATCTGATAACGATAACGAGTTTCGAATTAGTATCTGGGGCTACGTTGTTCGTTTACAATTTAAGCAACCAGTTTTACAGCATGGTGTATAACTGGTTGCCTTCCTTAAAAATAGAAAACTTCAAGAATAATTAATACATCTGTTGCTTTTGACTACGAGGGCAACACAATGAGTTCTCCTACAGTAACTAACACCCCAACTTCAAGTAATAATGTTGCTTCACCTAGTTCATACGTCGCTGCTGCTAAATCAACGCCAAAACCATCCTTTCCAAAGAAAGAACAAGCAATAGTTTTTCACTCAGTGGATAGTCTAAAACTGCTCGATTATGCAAAAGCTATTGGAGACATAATAGGACCAAAGAATATCATTTTCGCATCTAGGATATCTAACGATAGAATTTGTATATATTTAAGTAAAATTGAACTTGTGGACCAGCTGATTAAAAATAACTCTGTCATTCATATCGGCGACCTGGACCTACCTATAAGACGACTAGTGACACCAGCAAAAAGGGTTTTAATCTCTAATGTGTGCCCTTCCATTCCTCACGATTTAATTCGAACAGCACTTGAAAATTACGGACTACAACTTACTTCGCAAATATCTTTCCTAAAAGCTGGAATCCCAGGAGATGAATACAATCATATTCTTTCGTTCAGAAGACAAGTCTACATTGTTCCACCTACTGACAGCTACGAACTACAAACTTCACTAGTTATTCCTTTTGATAATAATTCTTACAGAATATTTCTATCCACTGATAAAATGGAATGTTTCATTTGTAAGCAGTCCGGCCATATCGCAAGTCTTTGTCCAAATACTCAGCCAACTCATTTTACCCAATCAACAGTTTCTTCCGCTGACACTCATATCCCTTCACCTCCAACTAAACCAGATATGTCAAAGGCTCCCACTCAAATTACATCCGCAACTATTTCCCCAAATTCTGTTACACCAACTACATCTGAAGTGCCTGCCACCCCACACTCCAATCCAGCACCTCCTGAAAAAAGAACTCATCCTAGTTCAGCAGATTCAAATGAGAGTACTTCAGTAGCAGAAGAACCTTTAAATAATCTTATGCCCCCTCCAAACCAACCGACAGAAGTAATTACCAAACCTACCAAAAGAGATTGAAGAGGGACCTCTCCACCGAAAAAACCAAGCTGCCAGAATCCACAAGAAAAGCCATTATAAATATCTACAGAGATTCAAAAGATACATTTACTCTCACAGCAGAAACTTTATAGCTTTTCTTGAAAACTCTTTTGGCAGTTCCAGTCCCATACTGGAAGCTGAAAGGTTTACTACAGATGTTAGATCCCTGCTTTCAGATTTACACAATATTTATCCCCTCCTTACTGAAAGATTCATCAAGAACCGACTAACCAGACTGAGCAAAAAGTTAAAAAAGGAAGATTCAGAAGCTGAAAGCCTGGCATCTCAGTCAACCCTAGATTCTCTTGAAGATGACCACCACTCAGACACCTCACAAATTTCACAATAAATCTCTATATCAACATTCTCTCTTATCCAGTGGAATTGTGATGGATTTTACCCTCGTTTAGAACGTATCCAACAACTAACTTCGACCTTAAATGTAGATATCTTATGTTTGCAAGAAACCAACTTTACCGAATCTCACAAACGTCACCTTAAAGGATTTGAAGGCTATCACCACATCAGAACTGAATGTAAAAGAGCTAGTGGCGGAACATCAGTATTTGTCTCAAAAGACCTCTACTCATCAGCTTACCCCTTAAATACATCTTTAGAAACTGTAGCAGTCACCGTCTGGTGTCCATCCAAAATTACTATTTGTAGTATTTACATTGCACCTAACGCTTCATTTTCAGAAGCAGAACTAACAGATTTAATTTCTCAGCTAACACATCCCTTCTTAATTTGTGGAGACTTCAATGCCCACAATTCTTTATGGGGTTCACAAAAAACCTTTGGTAGAGGTAAAATCATAGAAAACGTTTTTAAGAACTTCGACCTTTGTCTTCTAAATAATGGTACAAGCACTCACTTTAATCTTTCCTCCCAAACTTTTTCTTCAATTGATCTAAGCCTTTGCGACCCACAAACTTTTCCCTTGCTCACATGGAACCCATTAGACGATCTCAATGACAGTAATCACTTCCCCATTCTAATCACTGACAATACTCCCAAACCATCTGAAAATGTAACGAAATGGAAAATAACTCATGCCAACTGGGAAGCCTTTAGAAGTGGCATAGAAAATCAAACAGATCAATTAAATCTGCCGGATAACATCGAAGCTGCCGTCTCCGCTTTTAGCTCCTGTATTATTTTTGCTGCTGAACAACATATTGGAAAGTCTGTGATATCTCCCTCCCGAAAAATGGTTCCCTGGTGGAATGAGATGTGCAAAACCTCGATTCAAGAAAGTAAAAAGGCATTAAAGAAAAACGAGGAACGAATATGACTTCATTGAGTTTAAAAAACTAAGAGCAAGAGCTAAAAGAACAATAAAACAAAGTAAAAAAGACAGTTGGAATAAATATGTTTCATCCATAACTTCTGACTCTTCTCCTAACCAGGTCTGGGCAAAAATTCGGCAAATGCAAGGAAAAAGGACCTTCACAAAAATTCCAGCCATCATTCAACATGATCGTACTATTACAGACAGTCAAGAAATAACTGAAATCTTATCCTCTTCCTTTCAGTGCAGATCTAAAAATATGTTTCAAGTTAATCCTCAAAACTCAGTCATGTCCAATTATCCCTTAACTGCTACCGTCAGTCACAATAGCAATCTCTTAAATTCTCCATTTTCGTTCCAAGAACTCTCTGTAGCTCTTTCATCTACTAAAACTTCAGCAGCAGGACCTGATGATATACCTTCCATATTCCTAAAAAAACTGTCCACCAATAGTCTCCATAAACTATTAGAGCTATATAATTTAATCTGGACCAAAAAAGACTTTCCTAAAATGTGGCAATTATCAACTATCTTTCCTATTAAAAAACCTGATAAAGACCCTAGCAGTGCAAATTCCTATAGGCCTATCGCACTAACATGCACTATGTGCAAACTAATGGAGAAAATGGTTAACAACCGACTCATGTGGTATCTTGAAAAACATAATTTTCTCTCTTCTTCTCAATCGGGATTTAGACCTCTGCGAAGCACAGTAGATAATTTGCTAGTGCTTCATTCCCACATCCTAAATGCTTTTAGTAAAAACCAAGAAGTTGTTGCAGCAGTTTTTGACTTAAAAAATGCATTTGATTCCCTTCCTCACTCACTCATACTCCAAAGCTTGGAAAATCTTCATATTAAAGGAAACATGTTCTCTTTCATCAAAAACTTTTTAACAGACCGTCATTTCAGAGTCACAGCTAACGGAAAGATATCTAACACATATTCGCAGGAAAATGGTGTACCTCAAGGCTCTGTGCTGGGTCCCACACTATTCATTCTTTCCATCAACGACATAAGCAAAATAGCTCAATCACCGGTGGTTCCTGCTTTATACGCTGATGATCTATTTATCTTCTGCCACGGAAGCAATACAGATACTACAACCATTTTACTGCAAAAAACAGTTAACGCTCTTCACGAATGGTCCATCAGAAAAGGTCTCCAGTTTTCGGCTGCAAAGTCAAAAATCATTAAATTTTCCAGGAGAAGATACAATCAGAACTCTCCAAACATCACATTGAATAATATTGTAATTCCCACTTTTGACCAAGTTAAGATTCTGGGAATGCTATTTGATAAAAGGCTTAGCTGGAAAGGGCACATCAAACAACTTAAAGATAACTGCATGAGTAGACTCAACATCCTAAGAAGCCTATCGCACTATCGTTGGGGAGCTGAGGAAGAAATACTATTAAGAATATACAGATCTCTCATACGCTCTAGAATGGACTACGGCAGTTCCCTCTACACCTCAGCAAATAAAACAATTTTAAGAACTCTAAACAGCGTACAAAACTCAGCTCTAAGAACTTGCTTAGGAGCTTTCCGATCAAGCCCAATTGAAAGTATCTGCTGCGAAGCCAACGAACCTCCTCTCTGGCTAAGAAGACAACAACTTCTTTTGTCACACTGTTCCAGGATATCCGCATGCCCAGAAAATCCAGCCTACGAAGTTCTACACAAAAGAAACATAAACACTGTCACGCCAATCAGCCATATCTTGCCATCACTACTTACAGATGTCAACTTTAAACAAACGACATCAATCACTCATTCCCTCACTTCTCCCTGGAACAAAACCTTACCCAAAATTAACCTAAGTTTAAACTATCACTCCAAGCATGACATCCCCAACAATCTCCAAACACAAAGATTCCTGAGTCTCATACGTACCTCCAATTTCGATAAAGTACTGTACACCGATGCTTCTAAAAACCACAATGGAGTAGGCTGCTCAGTTACTCTCTCCCGAACAACTATCTCTACAAATTTACTTTCACCAAAATCAAGTGTGCACACTGGGGAACTATTTGCTTTATTACAAGCCTTCCACTCTATAATGCAAACTGCAGGAAATCTCGCTATATGCACTGACTCTCTTTCTTCGATTAAATCTATCCAAGACATCTACAGTTCTCACCCCCTCGTGCAAGCAATACATGAAAGATACCAACAACTTTACCATAAAGGAGTAATAGTAACAATAATTTGGGTCCCTTCTCATGTCGGTATTGTAGGCAACGATTTGGCAGACCGCACAGCAAAAGATGCAGCAGTCTCCAATCTCCCGGTAGAAAAAGTTCAACTATACCAAGACTTAAAAAGTTTCTTTAAAAACAGCATCTACTCAATATGGCAAGAGCACTGGAACAGAACCCCTTCGAAATTACGTGAGAATCGACAATCCGTCAAGCCGTTCTACCCCCTGCATTACCAAGAAGGGATAAGATAATCATCAGAAGATTACGAATTGGACATACCAATATCACACATAGCCATCTAATGGCTTCAGAACGTCCTCCGTTATGCCATCATTGCAACACCATTCTTACTGTCAAACACATTATCACTGATTGCCAGCAACATTCACACCAAAGAAGACAATTAGAACTTTCGAGCACCCTACCAGAAATTCTGAATTCTCCGGACCAAATACATAAAGTTTTAAATTACTTAAAAATCATTAATTTAGGTACCAAAATGTAAACAATCTAATTTATATATTTATATTTTACATTGTAACTGTGTCAATGGCCTCTGAAGCTTTAAATAAAAAAAAAAAAAAAAAATTTGCTAAACTGATCCAAATTAATTAAGAATATTGAGAATATCATTATTGTTCCTTCAACACTAGTTACCATCAAATAGTTATAGTTATAGTTATAATTAATTTTAAATCGAATTGGTCACTGCCAAAAAACGTATGTTTTCAAAAACGCAGTAGAAAAATGTTTAAGTTCCTCTTTTAAAGAAATTTATTGTTTTAGCCCTTACTATGTGGAAGTTCATCTTACTAAGCTAAGACCTAGTCTTAACACTACTTAATCAACATCAGGTAACTATTTAAAAAAAAACATGTAACTTCAATATGTTCGTTGCAGCAAAACAGCTGTCATTGAGATTTTAAAAAGCAATGTTTTAAATAAAAGTGTAAGTTTCGTTAATAAGTTTATTTTTTAATGTTCTTACTTCTCTATTATTTTACTTTTAAGGTCTTAGATATCCAATAATGTATTTTTAAAGCATCTTTAATAAAGTTGATCCCTTAATGTGATTAAAACAAGTCTACACTCCATATTCTTAAACTTTCTTCACATCAAACAAATTACTTTATATTAATTGCCAATTTAAAGAAGCTATAACCATTCTACGTCTACCAACGAGTAGGCATTAAATCGATAACATGTTGAATGAGATATTTATTATTGTGTTAGTCACCTCTAACGTATTTTTTAGAGATAAAGGCCAATATCACATCACATTAACTTTTATGTTGCCTTTTTGTCTTCATTAACACACTCGGTATGTGCAATAATTTTAATAGACTATCAAAATATAATGGAAAGATAAAATGTTACTATTAAACGCAATCCTAGCTTTAAATATATCGATATTAACGATTATAGCAGTATCTTCGAGCATTCAGTTGGGATTTGTCAAGTCCGACAATGTTTGATATGTTTAGTAAATCCAACGCTGATTGGATTGAAATTCTTTCAATACTGTAACTATTTGATTACAGATATAATTATTCCTGGAATACTTGTTACTTGCATTTTGAGGATAATAGAGACTATTAAGCTCGCTGTCCACACAGATCAAATAAATATGGAAAAATCTTTGCAATATTTAATTACACAATGGTAAAAACCAAATAATGGAATACAATCAATATTTTGGATTTATTAAAAAATAAACATGTTAAATTTAAATTCTAAATTGATATTCATTGACATAAAAATGACACTTCCACCTTCTAGCTTTTTCAACTAACAGGTACAATCCCAGTTATTAGTGGGAAGAAGTATAGGTTTGTTATATTATATCTTTTGTAAGAACTGGTATCGCTGCTCAAGTTTTGCCGCCCGCTGGTGCTTGGTTGCGATTCGGAGGGGCAAATGAAGCCGGTGGTATCTTTTGGAGACACCTACCTGTTCCTTTGATTTTCTCCTTCTCTTTGCCTCAGCACCGCCAACAATTTTACCTCCACCGTATGAAGTTGTGCGTGTACTCTCAACCTCCGGATTTAGGTTTACTTTTGAAGTAATTTTTTCCATTATGAATCCCACGAGTAGCTGGGAAGGGCTATGTTACCCCTGGCAGAGCCCGCAAACAAGGGGAAGGCTGATATACAAGAGGGAGGCGCCTGGTGCCCCCATGGGACCGTTCGTGGTAACGTTCCTCACATCTTCACTTGGGATTTTTGCAAAAGCCTTTGGTTTTTTTAATGCCCCTCACTCCACTTATGACTGCTACTAATCAAGACTAGTCCTGACCGTCCTATTCGTCAGCTGGAGACGCGCCTGATAGGTAACCCAACCCTCAGGACAAAACTGATATATTAAATTAAACGTACATGTTTAGCCGATGTAATATTACAGACTATAATCATTGACTCATACCCGTGATGTCTTTACTCATGCCAACTATATGCGGAAGTATCAAGTATGGGCACTAAGAATGCAGCCCAAAAGCGCTTTTTCTTCGATTAACAGATGGCATAGCATTTAGTCATTCAGCTACAAAAAGCCATTTATCAGCTACGCACCTTGTTGTTTCGAAACGATTTCTAACGATTTCTAAAGGCTAGAATTATTGGGTACCGGTCTTTCGTGGATTGGTACTTCTCCTTTGTCCACAGCTCCGAAGTTTTTGTATTCTCATCGAACCATGTTTGACACAACAATATTTTATACAAACCACGGTTATCACGGTGGCTTATCTTCCAAAATAAAATCCCAGCTACACGTAGTTCAAACTGGCATGGTTGCCTAAAATTTACACGTCTTTGTACTTACTGTTGGCAAGGTAAAATTAACACGTCTAGCCTATTTTTTCTTTATTTAAAACATAACTACTTTTTTATACAACACTACGTTATAACTTTTCATTAAAAATAGAACAAATGGTAATTATTCGGTTTTGAAGTTAAAATTTGACATTGCTGAATGACAAAATCTAATTTTTATGTACTGTTAACAGCAGCAAACATGAGCCCTGGGTGGGCGTGCCCATATCGCTGTAGTTGTATTTTCGTAGTTACAATCAATATTACAATTATGTCTCGGACCCTAGTCAATATAGATCAACAAAAACAATATATTGATAAAATCATTCGGTCATATTATGATTATTTTTACAATAATTGTAGTAATTATTACTAATGTACAATCGTTAACAATGGCTCGTAATTGACTGGTTGCGATAACCTTTCTTTTAGTTCATATTTATAATTTCTGGGTTCATGCTCGCTTCTTTCCGCCGTAGGCATTGAGGATAATCTTTTAGTTTGGTGAAATTCGATTTAGGTAAGTACCTGATTTAAGTTCTTCCTAACTTAGCAATTTCTCACTTAAGAAATATTTAAATTCACATAAAGTATTACCCAATTACATACGAATTCTTAATACAACCAGTAAACAGTGTAAGTTAATGTTTAGTTCATTCATTCAAAATTTTTAAAACCGGTTATAAAAGAAACCAAAAAAAATTCATTCATTTATTAATAATTTTTTTATTTTATATCTTCGCCATCTCTTTCACATTTTATCTGATGCTGAGTTCTAGTCAAATTAAAAGTTAGCAGAACAATTCGCAATAAATTTTGCTATACTTTATAATTAATATAACTTTACCACCCTTAACCTGGAACAATAATTAATGGCAGCAAGTTTTTAATGATAAAAAAATAACTAAACGTAACAATGTGGATAAATCGTATACTAAATATTTTTGATTAAGAGAGTTTTATACCTTCTTCGGCCACATTCCGTATTTGTACTATGTTTAATTTTAAAAAGATAAATTAAATAAAATATAACTACAACGGTAATTATTCGTTTGTAAATATTATTAACCTTACTAGTCCGGTAAGTACACTTTTACAGTACGAGTTAGATATTTACGAAAACGAGTACTCCAAAAAAAAAGCCGGACGTTTTACGTAAAATATTTTATTTGTTGCTGTAAACACATAGAAATAGTAAAAAAAAATATTAATATATTAATGGGCGTTTACTAAAATTTGAAATTTGCTTTAATGTCAGGGTAGCTAGCAAGTAGTTGGTATTTATAGGAACATAATATTATTGTTTTTTAAAATTTTATATTATACTTTTAGTGATGGTCATTATGCCATTTTCATGAAATGGCTCAAAATCAATTTATTCTTGGGAACGAAAATATAACAGTTAATATTAATATAGGTAATAAGCAAGGCAATAATACGTTTGAAACCAAGGAGAATTTTTCTTATTTTTTTAATATGTAGAAGCCCGCCAAGGTCAAATTTCATTACAGGATAGTAGCACGTGATGAAATATGCAGTAGTGTAAAAGAATAACAATGTGTATATTTACATCTGGTAATACTGTCTTTTATTCTTTAAATTTTACTCATGAAAAACGCTATTATAAAAATGATAAACTTTTAGTATACAAAGAGAGATGTGAAATAAAATACTACATAATTATTTTCACAAATAAACTTTACAAGCAGTTTTTTAAATTTGGACTTACGTTTTGACGGTATGAAATTTTATCGATCGATTTCAAAAATACATCCCTTATTATATGTTTTTTCATAAAACCTAATATCTCTAAGGATTTTAACAAATTGTAACAAACTCTATTTAATTTTTAGCCAAAATTTTCATGTTTTCAAATCTAAATTTCTATATTAAACAAATATTATAATGAAAAACAATTATTATACGAAATTGGTTGGAGAGAATTTGCGACTCTTGAACAAATTTTGAAATTTACTTGGAATTTTAAAATTAAATATTCTACTATAGAGATATATTATAATCCTAAATAACAATAAAAAGGGGTTTTTTAACTCATTAAAAATGTAATTTTAACTTTTTCTTTTAATTAATTTATAAATTAACTTTTTATAACTCTTTTGTATGTATTGACATCTAATAATTTTAAATTTTACATACACATATTAATTTATCCATACCATTTTCCAAATACTCTCATCTTACTACAATCATAGGGTGACGTCCTTTTTTGTCAGAAAACTCTGGTTTTAAAATTTGTGCTTATTTTACTAACTAATTACTAGCTAATTAATGTTATGGTTAATGTTATATTACTGCATTTTAAATATTTGAAGGAATTCTCAATGGTCTTTTAAAATATTTTATGACAATAAGCATTAATAATAGTATATTACATAACAAGTGTAGAAAGTGAAATATTACGAACGAGGAAACATAACGGGTGCAAGAAATATACTTTCCAACGCGTTGTGTACCCAATTTTTCCTACGACTCCAACAGAATTTAAACGAGTTTAAATGGTGCATGCACATTTTATTAATAAAAATTACACAACCTTCTTTCTCCAGAATTAACATCAAAATTCCTTATTAACTAGGTAAATAACATTTACTTTTTTTCCTGTGCTTCATAAAAACTAAAAGTAAAATGGTTCTTAGAACAAATAGTGAAATTAACTGGAACTTTAGAAACGTTTTGTGTTAGTAATGTGTTTTAAACATTTTTATGTACATTTTAGCCCTGTAATTTTCCATTTTTTGTGGTTTCTTTTATACCCACATTAAACCCAAAAACCCCAAATTTCAAAGCAATTTTTATGAAAATAATAAGGCATAATACACCTAAAACCACACTTCCATAAGTAATAAACTGGAACTGCTAAATCCATACCTATGTGGTTGCATAGATAATGCAACTCACAATATTTTTATATAAAAGTACCTATTAATTTGACATTTATGTTACCAAAAGATAATAGGTATTCCTTGATCAAATTGAACAAACCAATGTGATTAATTCACAAAAATTAATATTTTTTTTTTCATTGATCTTGCTTAAATTGTTACCTGTGAGTTTTTAAAATATATCATACGTGTGAGATATCACTACTTCTAAGAAAAATAAATAACTGAACGGTTGAACTTCCACAAAGTAAAGGTTACCACAATCAATTTCATCACTACTTCTTTTCTTATTTTTTCGAAAGCGTATGATATTACTACTTTTTGAAGTGTCAAAACTACGCGTTAGGTGTTGTTTTTATAGGGGATCGTAGGAAAATTCTAATTGTTTATTTTTTATGAAATTTATGTATATTTCAAAATTTGTGAAGAACTCTACCAAAGTATCAATTAAAGTTACATAAATATGCAGTATCATATGGTTGTTTAATTATTCTTAATGTCCAAAATATAAAATTTTTATAGGATCTTATATGATTTTTTTTCCATTTATAAAGATATCAAACAAATCATTTTAATATAAACCTAGCTTTAATTTACCTTCGGTCTCTAAAGAAAATAACTTGTTTGTCGAACAGGGTAAATAAATTCTTATATAAGAATAAAAAAATGTTACCACAACTTACAATTCCTTAACATATTTAAGAAATTAAAATTTTTAATATCATTACATGTTGTGAAAGTATTTTTCATATCTTTGCAAGAACCATAGGTATCTTTAGCTACGTCTGCATTTTCTTCTGAAACAAAATTATTGATAAGTTGTGATAAAATAATAAAATTTACATTTTATTGAAATTGAAAGACATCTAGCAGAGCAGCAATTCAAAATTGTATATGATTTATTTTAATTAAGTCTAATTTTATTAAATTAATAGACAGCAGTTAGCCATAGTGTGTAAAATGTATCCCATCCGCAAAAGCAGTATAAACAAAAAAGAAAAATATTACAAGATTGAATTGTTTTAATAATATTAAGTAATATTTTGCATGCACTTTTATCGGTAATGGATTATTATAAAATCAAATTAATATTGGATTAAAAAACTTAACTCAAAAATATTTACATTACTTTTTACATTCTAGCCAGTAATTATTAATTCTAATATGTTTAATTTTTTGCAATTACAATTCTTCCAGAATATATATTCTGTACATATGGATGTCTGTCATGATTAAAGAATGGTTTCTCTCTCAATTCCTTTTCTGTATTTGTTAGATAAGAAAGACCTGAGGCAAGGTGGAGGACCAGGGGGTCAATTCTCAAATGTCTATTTACAAATCTCGTATGCGACTTGGGTCAAATGTCTACTAAAATATGATCAATGGTATTCTCTAATGACGAATCGACAAATTTTAGTAGACACAGAAGTCGAATGATAAAAACCGGTAGACATTCAGTTTGTCGACTGTCAAGTATATTTGCTGTACCTACCTACTCTTTTAAAAATTTCTTTTGTTGATATTTAGTTTATTGTATTGGATTGTGGAAATATTTTCATAATCATGAACGAAGGGTTGGAAATAGTCACCGCAATAGAAAACCAAGAACAAGCGAATTTTGAAAGACAGGGACATTATTATCAAGATTGTTTTGAGGTGTTGACCTAAACTGTGGCCCAAATTTGCCAGACATTAAATCTGCATTTTCTTTTTAATTTAAAATTTCAATTAGAGCATCTTTCTGTTTTTTTATCCATGTTTCTAATTAGTATTCAATGGAACCCTTTATATTATATATTGTCAGAGACAAGTCTGATATTATATATATATCCTTTTACCCTGCCCTAAAATAATCTTAACCTTTATTTTCTACTTCTCTTTTAATTATTTAAGACATTTGTACATTGTTGTCAGGTTGTATTATTCGAAATAATATGTCGACCATTTTTCTAAGTCGAATGGAGATTGGGAATACCTTTTATAAAAAGTAATAGACATTAGTAACCGACAATTTCTCGAATTCGACATTTTTGATAGACATTTGAGAATTGACCCCCAGCATCGCATAGAAAGTACGTAGTTACGTGTCAATAGTCACTGGATTTCGAGTTTGGAAGGATTCCTATTCGTGATTGCGTTACTGATTAAAAATTTATTACATAATAAATAATAAATTACCTAAATATTTTTTTCTCCTTACATTCTTTAATTTTTTTAAGTTAGACTTATTGGAACAACTATTTTATATTAGTAAATAATTAAACCTGTTATAGAATGCCTCTTATTTTTTTGTTTAATTTTTCTCCAATTTTACATGAATTTTTTTATTAAAAGTAAAACAAAATTAAATTGATTCTACTAACCCTTACTCTTTGGAAGTCCATCTTATTAAGAATAATAAAAAACTCTTCGTTTTAACAAAACTTCCAATATTTATTTAAAAATTGCTTTTTTAACTTTAATGACAGCCGTTTCGCTAGACTTAGCATCGTAAGATTGACATATTGAAGTTACATTTTGTTTGTTTGTAGCTAGGTACCTGATGTTTATTAGGTAGTTATAAGGCTAGACCAAGTATGGAAGTAATAAGACATAACAATATTAAAGCCTAGATGTTATGAGCCCTAAGGGATTATCCTGGATGTACTTCCCTCTAAGATCAGTATAACTGTGCAATGATATAGAAAAACCAGGAAAAAACTATATCATGCTGATCTTTACAATAACTTAATATATTTGTGTTACAATTACGTCTTATCTATGTATAAAATGAAGACTCAATCAAAGCAAACACTTTAAAAGTGGAGAACTTCCCAGATTTATTTGTTCATTAACAACTTTAAATTGTGAATCTGCTAGATGTCTTTTTATTTCAAGTTCTTCAAGGAAATCTAAATTTTGTTTTTTATTACAAGTGTGTAGTATTTGGATGTCATTGATGTGTAAGAGTGAGGTTGGATGTTCAAGTAGGTGTTTTGCATAATTTGACTTATCTGGTTGTTTTAATCTATATGCTCTTAAATGCTTTTTCAGAATCTGTGGCTAAAATTTCTTTTATATTGTTAGAAAATTTAGGTGGTATGCAATATTTTAAACCCTTATCTAAAAATTTATTTTCATTATTAGAAAAAATGGTGTCTGATAGATTTAATTATATTAATACCTTGCATCCTAAAATTAATTTTACTTTACAAGTTGAAGAAAATAATTCAATTAATTTTCTAGATTTAAAAATTGAATAAGTTAATAATTTACTAAATTATTCAATATACAGAAAACCAACACAAACAGATGTAACCATACCGTATAATTCAAATCATCCTATAACACATAAATTAGCAGCTTATAATTCTATGATACATAGGGCATTTTCAATTCCAATGAACAAAATTAACTTTGATAAAGAAATTGATATCATAAAACAAATAGCTACATCTAATGGCTACCCAATTCATTTGATAAATACATTAATTAATAAGAAAGACCAGAAAGTGTCACTAAACCTAATATTTTCTAAACAAACTAAAGAAATTAAAAGTTATAAAAATATTACATATTGTGGAAGTATTTCCAATAAAATTTCAAAAATAATATCTTCGGCAACATCAGCATTAATATCATTTAAAACACAAAATAATATTGGTACAAAATTGTTAAATATAAAAACAAAATTACCTAACTTAAAAAAATCTGGTGTTTACAAAATTATTTGTCCAATGTGTAATGCTGTATATATAGGTCAAACACAAAGAAATTTAGAAGTAAGATTTAACGAACATTGAAGAGCATATAGATTAAAACAACCAGATAAGTCAAATTATGCAAAACACCTACTTGAACATCCAACTTCACTCTTACACATCAATGACATCCAAATACTACACACTTGTAATAAAAAACAAAATTTAGATTTCCTTGAAGAACTTGAAATAAAAAGACATCTAGCAGATCCACAATTTAAAGTTGTTAATGAACAAATAAATCTGGGAAGTTCTCCACTTTTAAAGTGTTTGCTTTGATTGAGTCTTCATTTTATACATAGATAAGACGTAATTGTAACACAAATATATTAAGTTAATGTAAAGATCAGCATGATATAGTTTTTTCCTGGTTTTTCTATATCATTGCACAGTTATACTGATCTTAGAGGGAAGTACATCCAGGATAATCCCTTAGGGCTCATAACATCTAGGCTTTAATATTGTTATGTCTTATTACTTCCATACTTGGTCTAGCCTTATAACTACCTAATAAACATCAGGTACCTAGCTACAAACAAACAAAATGTAACTTCAATATGTCAATCTGACGATGCTAAGTCTAGCGAAACGGCTGTCATTAAAGTTAAAAAAGCAATTTTTAAATAAATATTGGAAGTTTTGTTAAAACGAAGAGTTTTTTTATTATCCTTAGTAAAACAAAATATTTGTGCATTTTTAAATAATATGTTCAGTGCAGTTTATTTTTCAAAGTTTGTAAATAAACATAATAAAAACCAGATAAAGAGTGTAATTTAAATTTACTTTTTAAGTAATAATCAAAATTAATACTATTATACTATTAACATTTCTAAATTTGAAATTCTGGTTATACTCTTCGCTAAACCAATCAAAAATTAATGACATAATCACCATCTTAACACTATAAACTACATCTTAACTACTACAAACTTATAGCTCATTTGTATTTATATCAAATTGTCCAACTCTCAGTATTAAGGCGGTAATCTTAATACCATTCGTTTTTATTTTTTGCTAGTTTATCTGATTTTTTTGTAGATATAACAGGAATTTTTACCAACTTTCTGGAATGGTAAGAGCCGTAACAATCACGGCATTTTTTGTGTAGAATCTTCGGTAATCTTTTTCCAAAGACTTTTCATCCATCTCCTTATGGTAGTCAACCCTTTTGCTGGAACAAAACCATTGTCACTTCCGATGTGACAGATTATTAATCTTTTATATTTTCCTAAGTCATATTAAAAATAAAAATTAAAATAATTGAAGAGATTAAATTAATCCGACGGATTTTTTAAGCAGGTTGACAGCCCATCCAAACATGCACGTCTTGCAGAAGTTACTGAAGCATTCACCCAAACTTTCGATTTTGTATGGTCAGCATTTATCCATGTCTCGCCTAAATACTAAATTGTTCAATTGTCGGCTCTATATTGTCTTATTTTTTGTAAATAATATTTTATTTTCAAATAATAGTTTAATTTCTGTAGAGTAATAAACTATTTTTTTCCTTTCTCTCAATATTATATACATATGAAATTATTTAAGGTATTTGCAAACATGTTTGGGATGAGGGGCAACATGTTCAATGAGATTCCGCGCACATAATATTGAAAGAGCCCAATCACAAAAAAAACGAAAAATCAAAAAGAGTGCTTTAATACAAAAAATGTGGGTAAATGTGTAGCTAGTATTTCAGGTGAATGTAGTCAAATTTGGTTATCAATGTTAATCGATGCACACTTCACTACACGAAATCAAAAACTTTTTAGACATAATTTAAATACGCAAATGATCATCACAAAAAAAGTAACATCTAACGCGTTTTATTAACATATCGGAAATAAGCAGAAAATTCTAACCCTTAAGAAAACCGTTCCTGGGGCGTGGACTTTAGTGGATTCCATCCCTAGTTGACTATGTTGACTTTTGTTGAGGTAGAAAAGTTGTTCATTTATAACCAAGGTAGAAAAAGACAGGGACCACTAAATCTAAATCCTTTTAACAGAATGTGTGATTGCTGACCCATCCAAAATTTTGATTAGTTTTGAAAACTAATATTTAAAAAAATAGAATGCTGTTAGTAAAAAAATGCTATATTTGCCATGGTAGAAAAATGTTTTATTGTATCGGATCCATTAAAAACCTTCTCGGTGAGGTAGTAAAGTTCTTCATTTTTAACCAACGTAGCAAAACACAGGGACTACTTGTTAAGCACTAAATCTTATTCCATTTGACAGAATGTGACCTTTACTAAAAGAAAAAAAAATTATTACCCATTTAATACTCTATGTATTTTTATATAACAATACAATATTTATTATCACATCAAAACAAAAATTATTGGATATGTTATTGATTGCCTTGTCACCGTCATGTCATCTGAAACGGAAGTGACTCTCCAAAATTTTTAATAGCTAAAATAGACTGCCAGTAGTGAAAAAAATGCTATATGATCCACGGTAGAAAAGTGTATTACTGTCTTGGATCGACAATGATAACATACTTTTCTACCTTGACGCATAATTACTATTATTATTTTAACAATTTACATAGTCTACTTTTAAAATTTGACATATTTTAGTCTTAAACCTCAAAATATTATTTATTGGCTAGTGGTCAAAGTTTTTCTAAATGTCAAATAAGCCCCAAAATAATTAAAAACTAAACTGTTCTTGAAAACGGTAGCTAGAACGCTACCGAAATTTTGAAATAAAAACATGAAAAAGGATTGTGGTATAATTTTCCAAACAAATAAAAAAATTTCTCTTTCAAGTTTCTTAAACTGAAAATTTTTACTTTTTATGAGTTTGTAAAATGTGGTTCTCTTAAAATTTGGCAAGTCATTATCAGCTTTTAAATCTTTTAGGAATTTTGTCAGTGGTAGGAAATTCATTCCAGAAATTGTCAGTAACAGACACGTTTTTTAAAAGTAATTATTTTACTTTTAGCAATTATACTGATATAAAAAATTGTACACTTTCAAAATTAATTTTAATAAATACTTTATTATACTTACAAAAATTATTTAAGAAAAGTTTTTTATGTTTTTATTGTCTATGATATATAAGTTCCTAAAAAAATGCTTTTATAATATCAACAGACAACATAACGATTAAGAAAATACATAAAAATATCATAATTCAAAATTTTCAAACAACTAACCACTGAGACATGTAATTCAATAGAGCGGTAAAACTAAGTTCGTATCTGTTAGTACAAACTGATAAGACTTGACGAATTCTATTTTTTCGTCACGTACAAAGTCGATTATCACGAGCTGATATTGGTTTACTCAATAAGTACGTTTTTGACAATAGTTTTCTAACGTATATATGAACCGTTATCAAACAATATCTTAGTAAAGAATTAATATCACAAGAACAAGTACCTTTTGTTGCAATTTCTATGGTGTGATATAGTATATTGTGCAACAACGTGGAAAAGTGTCCTTTTTACTGTGTTGCACACTATACTTTTTCTAGGGCTGCATATTAATAATAAAAATAAAGAAGTGAATTCATAACATCTTATTATTATTATTGGTTATAAAATAAACGGCACATACTTAATATAAAAAAATTAATCTAATTAATATTGTAATTAATTGTTACGTTACTGGAATTTTGTATTGAGATTCCTGGTGTTTCATTTTTTCGTAACTGCAGCTATCAGCTGTGGGAAAAAATCTACCTCACGGCTGAATTCCCATTTAAATATACGTGGTGTGGGAAAAGACCCGTGAGGACGATTTTTTCCACAGTTTTTAGCAATACGTTACTTTGTAGTTCTGTCAAATGTGTCAAAAGCACCACATTCCATAGCAGCCGTAGAAAAAATATTTTTTAGCCTATTGGTAGGTATAAAAGAAGTAAAAGGATGAACATAATATATTATGTTTTTAGTTTGCTACAACAAAAATCTAAAAACAATTATAGGTTTATAAAATCAAGGATTAAACAGTATTTTATAACTTGTACTTAAACAGTGCAATAAAACAAAAATATAACATAAAAATATTATAGTTATTTGTAATACTATTAAGAAAAATGCTAGTTTTTCCAAAGAAATAAAAGGAACTTAATTTTTTTGTGTGACTTTTACTCCTACCCTCTGTGTTTACTGTCAGTGTTGTTTAGTTTAATATGAAAGAAAGAAGGAAGCTGGTAAGTTTTTTGATAAAAAAAATGTTAAGATATTAAGAAAGTACTTTAATAATAATAAATATTTTAAATGTTAAAATTAATAATGGAATTGTTAGAATAAATAAACTAGAAGATTTCTACCAAGAGCAGAAGAAAAGACAGAATAATTTTAACCGAGGCTTGGAGCAATTGTTAAAGTAAAGTTCAAAAGGCAACAAATTTAATTTAATATAATCAAAACATATGTAATACCAATAAAAAATCTCAAGGTGACATAGTTAAAAAAAATTATTAAAGTACTAGGTTATTAAAAAAAATTAAACTGCATAAACTTCCTTTTATTATTAATTAATGGAAATCTTTGCTGAGCTTACTACCCTTACTTACTTGCCCTTAAATAGAAATTTAGAGTATCATATATTTATTAATTTAATATAATTATTTATCAGACCAACATATTAAATTACGGATTTAATTAATATTTAACACTACAGGTACTTAAAACTTTGGTATTTAACCAGACAAAAAAACATTGAAATCAAGTATTAATTTTGTGGCATTCGTTTTCCTTGCAGTGCTTTTACATAAAAAGAGTGGCATTGTGATAACAAAACTAAATTGCTTTTTTTGCTACGGAATACCCGCAAACCATCACAAATCACGAATTCTAGTGGAAACTCAACAAGGACCAGACGTCGCCTCGCATCGGCTTTGCCGGCGGAAATCCCTTCACACACAATCGAGCGCTGTAATCCTGAAAATTATGATTTCAATTCAAACACATTCAAGACTATTAATATGTACTCAGTGGCACTATGTTTGCATAATCCCTTTTGGAATATTTGTCCCAAAACTAGGAAATGTTTGTTGGATAGTCGAGTTATAGAAACGGTTAGTTCCTCACAAACAGTTGCTTAAAGGCATGGTCAAATATTGATTAATTATAAAATATTACATTTATAGAAATACCTTTGTGAAAAGCAATCAAATAAACATATCCATACATAGACATACACAAACAAACTTATATACTACATAAATTATCTCTATATTATGATAATGGATAAGTACTAGTAACTGAACAGTCTACTTACTGATTAAGAGTAATTTACGGCGCTTTTGAGAGTAAGGGCCAGCATTCGTTGAAGTAGAATTTTCTGCCCAGGAAAGCCTCTCACTTTGCCGTTTGGATTCGGCGTAAAACTGTAGGTCCCAATTATCTGTGTCGAGAATTTTTAAGATACGTACAGCACAGATAATTGCGAAAGGTCGCCTACGCTCTGTACCTACAGAGCATGGCAAACGAAGAAGATAGATCGCAGATTTTTGTATAGTCCAATATCTTTTAAATAATAGCTCTAATAAGCGTTACGTAAGACACAGTCAATTCTATTAGGCCTATTTTGGGTTCAAGTCGCCTTTACATTAGACTATGATACCCACGACTTCATACGTTTTGATTTTATTTTGTTTTAATTTTGAATTAAGTATATATTTTAAGTAAAATAGTTAATTTGTTTCTCATTTGTAAACGTCAGTTTCCAAAAACACAATATTAATCAAGAAAGTTTATTTAATCAAGTCACTAACTTGTAAAACTGACAGTTACCTTGCAAAATTTTTACAAGTTAGTAGTATTATTTATATTAGTGTGATTGGGGTAACTGAAGATATTTTGTTAGTTTACTTGAATCAACTATCAGCTAGATTCAGCCCTAATACTTTATGGGCAAAATGGTCTATGCTGAAAAGCTGCTTGGAAATGAAAGAAAATGCCCCTGTTCGCAGGTTTGTTTTCCTTAAAAAATTTATTGAAAAATATGACGTTTAGTTGTCATTCGCAGATTTCAAAAGGTCAAACTCTTCGTTTGAACGCAACTTCCAAATTTGAAAAATTATGTTTTAAATAAACTTGGAAGTTGCGTTTAAACGAAAAGTTTTTAATTAT
This sequence comes from Ophraella communa, assembly GCA_035357415.1. Classification (NCBI taxonomy): domain Eukaryota; kingdom Metazoa; phylum Arthropoda; class Insecta; order Coleoptera; family Chrysomelidae; genus Ophraella; species Ophraella communa. The sequence goes on along the minus strand of CM068994.1, from coordinate 20,960,583 downwards.
TCTTAATTAGAATTATACTCTTTAATTTTCTATTAGTTTAAATATCTAGAGCTAATATTAATCAATTTGATATTCAAAAGATTATTAAAATGTTTGACATAACTCTGCTCGAGAAGAGAGTGAAAATGAGTCTCCACTAACATGTCAATAATTTTATAGTCTAAGAGCAGACTCATCGACAGCAGGAACTGCAGTACTACAATAGACGTATTGCAGAAAGCAATATTTATAATCTTATTATTATTAACCCCTTAACATAGATAGTATTTGGCTATTCAGTTATTAATTTAAATAGTATATCTATAATTAACAGATTGTTATTAATTTCCTTTTTCCTTTTCCTTTTAATTGATGATTTAACCATTACAGCCATCAAAGGATGACCAAATGAAAGTGAGGGGCTAAAAAATCACAACGATAAAAATTTAAACGGCCAGCCAAACAATTTCACTTAGAGTCAGCTGTATTAATACTCCTTAATATTGAATTGTATTTTTCAGATTTTTTATACAATAGAAAATTAGTTTTTTAGTTTTAGTCTTTTTTTAGTAAGGGTAGCATACATTTAGCGTCTACAGTCGCGTATTTTTTTATTGTTACAAAACATGCATTTACGGCGACATAAAGAAGCATGTTTTCTTCCCAATCCATTTTACTTAACTAACAAAAATTATACGAATAGGATAGAGAAGACAACAGTTTATAATTATTTAATATTATCGTTTGATATTTATAGAAAAGGACAGCACATAGAAAAGGTGTCGGTGATATGATCGTTGAATCGTGACGCACGGGTAACCTTTCAGCGATTCAAGAGTATATCAATCGTTTATTTAGAGAAATCATTTCTATTTGAAAAAAATAGCTGATTCAGCTGTGGCAACAGATAATTTTGAAGAAATTCCAAATAACTAGCAGCAGTTAGGTTTTCCTCAAAAAATTATGGCTCTACAATTTGATTGTTTATAGTGCCAGCACAAACATTTACCTTCTCAGAATATTGTGTCCATTACTCTTCCATCCAATAGATAGATAGATAGATATTTTATTGTATTTAAAGAATTTACAATTCTTATTACAAGAGGTTCAGAGTACAAATAATCAAAAATATAACATATAAGTACATTACAATGCAATGCAATGCACAAAAACAGTTTACTTACTAAACATAAAGAAAAAAAAATGGAAACAAGTGACAAAAAAGAAAAAAAAAATGTTTACACTTCTAAAGCAAAAGCTCTCAGCTTTAAAATACTGAGAAAATAATTTACAACCTTGGTCAGCTTGCTGAAATCATTTGTGCTCAGAAGATCTGCCAACTCAATTATTGACTTAGGAATTATGAGCATACAGTTTTTTCTTAATCCATTATACATATATTGGACATTCCGACCACAAATGAATTAAAGTTTCGCTTTCCTGAAGGTTACACAAAATACAGGTGGCATTCATGTCAATGGTATATTTTATATTTTGGTAAATGATCTTAAAAGTATTTAAGTTGCTCATCCTAATTTGGGATATCACTCTAGTTATATATATCGGACAGGTTCTGTGTAAATAAGAAGTATTCTCAGACAAATGCAGATGTTTGTATAACAAAAGATATGAAGAATTAACTACTCTTTGCTTATCTTCAGCAATTAATTTGTTTTTATAACATTCTAAAATTTTATTTATAAGGCATTTAGAGTTGCTGTGTAAGAATTCTAACCACAGATGGTTACAATTGGCATAGTCAAAAAACTGTTTTAGTTGACTCAGGAAATTATATTATGCTTGTTGACAGTTAAGAGCCTTTATCCTTAGGAAACATTGCTTGGTTAGTGAATGATCATCCATAGCCTTTACTTTATTTAGCCACAGCAACGCCGATTTAAATATAAGGTAACTTAATTTTATGGTGTTCGTTTCTACTCTTACGATATAGTTAGGAGTGCAAAAAGGCAAACATAGTAACCTTTTGAAAAAGTTTACCTGTACTTGTTCAAGTAGATCAGCATACCGTAATCCCCAGATTCCAATGCTATATGTTAGAGAGGACAATACTATAGAGTTATATAGTTCAAATCGAGCGTTCCAAGAATGTAATTTAGAACGACACATTATATTCATTATAGCACCTGTACTTTGAAGAGTCCTAGATACTGCTCTCTTTGCCATATTCAAAAACAAGGATGACGATGAAAATGTGACACCTAAATATGTAAAATGTTTTACTATTTCTAAATATTCGTTGTCATATTTGAATTTAAAACTATAATTATCGTTATAGCCACCTTTACAAAATGCCATTAATTTAGTTTTTTTTGTATTCACCTCTTATTTGATTGTGTCGGTATAATTTTAGCGTTTTCAATTTACGGCTTATATCAATGGGATTTTCCATCCAATGTGGATTTTCACTTGTCCAATATCGACATGTCTGACGATTTACGTGACCGTTCAGCAAAAATAAAAGAAAAAGGTACCTTTTGTATGAAACCCGAATCTCTGTTACATTGTACCATAACGATTTCGCAGATTTCGATTCTTCTATCAAAGTCATCTTCTAATAGCTCCTGGACCAGATGTACTTTGTAAGGATGCCACTTCCCCTTTTTTAGCACTCTTAAAAAAGTTGATTGGTGGACATTATTATGTAGTGCGACCTGTCTAGAAATGGTATGAGGATTTTCTTGAAACGCCAGTACAACGTCCAGTTTTTTAGCTTCTTTGTTCTACCACTTCTCGGAAGATCTTTAACATGGCCCGTTTTTTAAAATTTTTTTCAATTTTACTTATTGTTGATTGAGTAATTGGATCGCGATTGGGGTATTTAGCATTAAATAAATTACGAATTTCTGCTTGAGTACTCACTCCATCTCCATAATCATTCATAGTTAAAATCTCGATTCGTTCTGTTTCTGTTAGTTGAATTTTTCTAAATGCTGTTATAAATCCCGGCAAAAAAATCGAAGAGTAAAAATTTGACGTCTATTATTTGACAGATTCACAGATCATTGACGAATAAAGACGAGTCAATGACAATATTGATTTAAATATTTTTGTAAAAATAATTCCGACTACTTACTACAATAATTAATTTCAAATTATAGTGTAGCATTATTTTTATCAATGTATTTTTTTTCGGAACCAACAATAAACACTATTTGGTTTTATTCCCAGTGGCGGTCCTTAGTGTATTTTAGTTCAGTGAATGAATATTTATTGTAATTCCATGTTACTTAACAAAGTTCATAATTTTGGTTAACCCTGTAGATAGAAATATTTAAATGATTACATTGTTGCAAAGGCGATAAGGAGACCTATTAAATGAGCTGTCACGTGACCTCGGTTTGAATTTAAAAAATTGTCGATGACGTCATTACGCCATCACTAATGACACATCTATAGCAGTTGATGGCCATTAAAAAATTAAAATTGACATGTTTTAAGATTTTTAAAAGAATGTTTCTGAAATAATGAATTCATTCCATACATTTGCATCGTACTGTACATGCTATTCTTCAGCTAAAGGTTTATATCTGCACATTTAGAATTATACGTACCTACCTACAATTCTGAGATATTTTTGCAACTACGGATAAACCTTGCAGTTGGAGGAACTGGAATTTTTTCACCACTGCAGAATCTTTCTTTCGATATTATGATGAAGTCTTCCTAGAGGCTGACACCTTTTCTTAACTTAGTACTAGAAGATTGTAGACATAGACAACCGCAGAGAATACATAAGGTAATCACCTTATCAAGGGAAGCATAGCCACGTTCTTAAAATTTTAATATGATCTCTTTTGTGTAGTACGTTTTACTTAATTTATTAATTATCTTGATAGTACCATCGTTTTTAATTATATTTTTTTCTTGTTTCTATTTTGTTTTTTTTTGCATTTTAAGTAATTGGGCAAATTTTAACATAGGCAGCTGTCATACAGTTCATTACTATTTTAATCTTATCTAAATTTTAACGATATATTTAATTCTTAATGATCATTATAGTTAATTTGATTCAAAGCTTTTAATCCTTTCATTAAGGGAATTTCGTATTTGTTTTTTTTTTATTTAGAAGACAGTTTTTTGGTAATCTGCTGTCTGGTATTAATTTTTATCACAACACCTTAGTATAAAATAAAATATAAATTACACTTAAAATCAAAGTTAAAAATAAAAAGATTTTAGTGGTATCCAACTACAAATGTCCTAGAGAAATCAATAGTGTAAAATTCGTCAGAGTGAATGATTTTACCTAGCCAAGGTATTTCTTTGAATAATATATTTGTAAAATAATCATACATTGCATTATAATTGCATAACATTACAAATAGACATCCAACGTTATAACAATTAAGTTTATTTACCAATTAGTTCATTCATTACAACCTTACTATATATTAAATCTAAATGTAAAATTAAATATAAATAGTTGTTTTAATACGAATTGCAGAATAAATGCATATTTTATATTACGTGTCACGTTAAATTTTATATTATAAATTAATTGTAAAATATTACTAATTTCAAAAATAATAAAACACCTTTTACTTTTACCTTTTAATCTTATTCCACAGCTTTAAGCAAATTACATAAAAAATGAAGTAGTTCCATATAAACATACATATACACATACAAACATAAATAAATACATACAAACAAACCCCTTTTTATTCATTTAGGGGTTGAAATTCCAAAAATGCTGAAATAAGTGTTAGGTTAGTTATTTCTATTCAGTAGTCTTTTTGTTTGAGCGTATTTCATAAGAAACGTCGAACCTCCGTGCAAACTTTAAAGCTCCTTTAACCTTGTAAGGGGTTAAAAATAAAAAAAATCTTTCCTTTCTAAGTGGTTAGATTACAAATTCGTCACAGTAACTCACGAAGTATTAAGAATAACAAAAAACGCTTTGTTTGAACTTAACTTTACTTGAAAAAATTATGTTTTCAATTACAATGACGGCCATTTCGCTGATTAGCATCGTCAGATTGACATTTAAGTTATATTTTGTTTGTTTGTAGCTACGTACCTGATGTTGTTTAGGTAGTATTAAGGCTAGACTAAGTATGAAAGTAATAAGACATAACAATATTAAAGCCTAGATGTTAATAACCCTAAGGGATTATCCTGGATGTACTTCCTTCTAAGATCAGTATAACAACTGTGCAATGATATAGAAAAACTAGGAAAAAGTATATCATGCTGATCTTTACAATAGCTTACTATATTTTTGTTTTACAATAAAGTCTTATCTATGTACAAAATGTACACTCAATCAAAGTAAACAGTTTAATAGTGGAGAACCAAGATTTATGTAGTATTTGGATGTCGTTGGTGTGTAAGACTGTTTACTTTGATTGAGTGTACATTTTATACATAGATATGACCTAATTCTAAACCCAAATATATTAAACTATTGTAAAGATCAGCATGATATAGTTTTTTCTTGGTTTTTCTATATCATTGCACAGTTATACTGATCTTAGAGTAAAGTAAATCCAGGATAATCCCTTAGGGTTATTAACATCTAGGCTTTAATGTTGTTATGTCTTTTTACGTCCATACTTGGTCTAGCCTTAATACTAACTAAACAATATCAGGTACGTAGCTACAAACAAACAAAATGTAACTTAAATGTCAATCTGACGATGTTAATCAGCGAAACGGCCGTAATTGTAAATTAAAACATAATTTTTTCAAATAAACTTGGAAGTTAAGTTCGAACGAAGAGTTTTTTATTATTATATCGGCTTCCAAAAAGTAAGGGTTACTACAATAAATTCACGAAGTATTGCTTAGTGAGAAGTGCTGTGTCAATGCGGTTCGTTGTATGGCGCTTCATCATGCTTCGCCTAAATGTCGGTATTTTGACGAATAATTAAAAGGAAAATAAACGATGTGACGAAGTTGAAGGCGTTCGGTTTCAGATCTAATTAGCGAATAATTCGTTAAAGAAATCAGCACTATTTAGTTTACTTCAAAATGGAATGAAATGGTCGTACTTCGCACAATGGACGAATTTACATGCAGCATCGGAACGGAGTGAATCATTGCATAATGGGTAGGATGCAATGCGTCGGGTGGCCTAAGCGCGAATTAACGAATTGCATTAAATAAACGAATTAACGAATAGTGTAAAATATAAATGAACTAACCGTTCAAAATATATTTTCTAGTATCCAAATATGGAATAAAACCAACTTAAATTAAAATACAGAAAAAACCAATATATAAATGTCACATAAAATTGTCAATATTTATACATACATAGTAACATTTTACATAGCAACAAAAAAATAATTATTCAATTTTAACAAATAGTGAGTAGCGGGATTAAGGCTCTGAGTTGATGAATGGGTCAGAACAAACAATGTTTATATGTATACAGAAGATTATATTTTATTGACTTAGGTTGTATAGTCTAACATCCGGCCCTAAATCGACCTTTGCCAAGGTCGATTGGGTCACTGAAAAAATCCTGGACAGGCTATATTAAATTATTAAATAAATCATGTTTTTGAATTAAAAATTGTTCCGGTGATATTAATAAAAAAATCTTATACCAATAGAAAGTATATACCTAGATATACTACTAGGTTGGCAGAATGGTAGGATAACCTTTGGTCCCTGAAGAAGATAACTTGGTTATCGCTTAAGGCGGTTAAAAGTGTGTGTTGGTGTAGTGGTAGTGTAAACGGTTTCGATATCAGTTTTGCCAACGGTCCAGATTTAACATTTTACATCCAGTCCAAAATAATTTTTAAAATTTTTCAAATCGATTGCATCTATAAACTCATTAGGTTGTCTCAAATTACACCACTCGTTTATCCAGGTTTTATCCACCGACTTTTAGGTTTTCTTTGCTTCCTTCCCAAAAAAAGGTTGCAGTTTGGGTTGAACGTAATGCTTTCTTTATATCTTTCGACATGACTGGTTAAACAGCTTATAATCAAACCCAACCACAATGTATGTTTACTTTTATTAAAGTTGGTCGCAAGGCTACACCAAATTAATATTGCATGAAATTTACTAAAGTGTAATATAAGCATGATAGCCAAGAGCTATGCAATACAGAAGCAAACTTGCACATAAGGAAACTTGCATTGTACAATGTAATACCATGTTATAAAAAATTATAAACGATTTAATACCAAATATAATATCTTACCTTAATATTGTGTGAATAAAAACTACTTATATTCTTTACCACGTAAGACTAATGCCTACTTTAAACTTTAGGTTTAGGTTAGTGGTGAATTTCATCAACAAAATTATTTTGTTAAGTAGTTAAAATAAACGTAAAGCTGATTTTAAGTATCAATAGAATTATTATTTTGAACTATACATTATTCATTATTTTGATTACGCGAGTTTCTCATAAGCTAAGAAATACAATATCTTAAAGCTAGCTAGTAATTCCTTTGGCAGGAACCCCAAAGTTGATATATCCGGAGTTGCGGAACAATTATTCGAAAGTTGGGCAACTTTCTAAGCTCTCTTCTGGCATAATTTTCAGTCGCGTTCACAGAAATTAGAGGGAACAAAAGCTCACCACCACAAATATGAAGCAAACGGAAAATATTTTATTGTGTCGTTGTAGATGTGAATTAAAATTCATGAAATATTCATAGATTTTGTGAAACTTCGTTTCTGTAGAGACGTATTGCTTAAGTTTAAAATTAAGTATTAGCCCGAAAAGTTATTTTTGTACGAAAACAATTAAAATGAACAACCAAATGAATGTTCTAAACTACTTATAGTAAAACTTGTATACTCTATTAATCCTCTGTCAAGTGACAGCTACTCATCTAGCTAACTTTTTTATAAATTTGATATTGTTGCCAAAATCCGTTCACATACATATACATATAATTTTGATAACCGCCCTAAAAAAACATGAAAACAGCCAATTTAAGTATGAAGAAACTATAATATTAATAACAGAAACTTATAAAAAAACCGGAGTTGTTTGAAATGATCTGTATAAAAAAATCCCTTGGCTATAAATAATTAAATCGAATATTTCTTTTTTAAATAAGATATATTTAAACTAACCTATTTAACCAACTTTTGTTTATGAAAAGCCTTCCTTTTTATTTAATTCATATGCTTGATTTTAATGTAATTTTATACTTTTAGTTTACCAAGTGATAAAGGTCACAATGCTAACCGAAATGTTTTGAAGGGGATCGGTTAGTTAGACCACGAGTACCTGAATTAATCCTTTTTTGAAAAATGTCAAAGTAAGCCCACCCTTCAGTTCGACCACGATAAAATTTTATTTCCTAATCGATTTAATGGAATTCTTCGAAAATATGTAATTAACCTAACCTAACCTAACCAAACTTTTTTTTGTGGATTGAAAGAATCTGCTTTCGGCCTGCTGGCTTGGCTTACTTCAGATCCACCTTTTCCCAGAAAAACAGGGAGTATGTGAGGATGGCGTGACCGACCCACTAAAAAGCAATCCACCTCTCACCGAACTCTGTTACCCTCGGCAAGGAATACTTGGAACCAAGCGCTTAGCTTAAACCATCAAAGAAACCTGACCAGGACACAGCATACTACCTCCTAAACATGTTTCCTACCCTCTTTCTTTCCTCGTCATTATGTTGCAAATAAAGCCAAACAATTCATTCCACACCCTACGAGAGCTAACCTAATTTCATTAGGATTTGGTAACACCAGATCTTCTCAAAATGCCATCCACCTTTGGCAATGCCACACAGCATGTCATGCAAATGTCATCCATGGCTTTACCAATCTTTTTGGTGTAAGTTCCGAAGGAACCATGTCCGGTGAGGATAACTGGTACTTCTATGAACACAGTTGATCCAGTCCAACAAATCAGGATAAGACGCTTGGTCCTAACCTAACCCTCTAATTTATTCTATCGATCCTGCCATTTATTTAATGATCTCTTTCTGGCCACCCATTTAATGCCCAAAGTACTGCCAACTGTAAACCTGAAGGCCGCTTCGGTCAACATTAAATCTATGGGCGGGAATCCCGCAATCACCTGAACAGCCGAGACTGTTCTATAGGCGCACGCCACCCCAAGTAGAACTTGCCTCTGCACTCCAAGAATCTTCTGTATGTTGCAGTGCTTCTTAATGCTATCTCGCCAAACTGGTGCTGCATATAATATAGTGCTATTAACAACCCCCACTATCATCCTCCTCTTAAAGTAGCTCGGGCCTTTAACGTTCGGGAAAAGCTTCCTAAGAGCTCCCATTTTCATCTCAGCCTTATCCTTAATACAGCCAATGTGTTTAGAAAACTTAAAGTTTTTATCAATCCAGACACCCAAGTACTTGGTGTCGTTACTAACTAACACATCCGAATTCAGAAGCCTAATTGTACCTGGCCTCTTAATTTTATACGCCTTTAGTACCGTAACCGACAGCTTATGCTTTGCCAGAGCAAGATCCTTCCCAATTTACCACTCCTGCGCCGTTGTAAGTGCTTCAACCATTGTTTCTGATGCAAGTCTCCAGCTATTTCCCTCCAACAATAACATGAGGTCATCGGCATACGCAATGGGCTTCACTCCAGAACCAAAATTTAACTTTAAAATCCCCACAAATAACACGTTCCACAGCGTAGGTCCAAGAACCGAGCCCTGTGGAACCCTGTTATTTATATTCTTGCTAATCTTATCGATTGTGATAACCCGTTGAGACTACCTAGACTACCTAGGACATTAATAAGATAATTTGACAACCCGAATTCTTTGACAGCCCACATTATGTGTCACCAACTAGCAGTATTGAGGCATTTTCCACTTCAATGGACAAGAGGTAACAGAAACAGAAGACGCCTTAACCACCTCCTTTAACTTCACAAGGGCAGTAGTGGTCGACATGCCTTTTCTAAAACCGTACTGACAGGCGGGTATAATGTCCTTCTCATGTAGTTCCAGATTAAGCCTCAAAGCTGTCTCTTGCATTCGGAAACAATTTGTCTATAATAGCTCTCTTTTTAGAAATAGGGATGTCCGCGCATTGAGAAGGCCTTAAAAAACGTGTGGCAATGTTATATCCATTACCTCAGGGATTGTCGTCCAGCTCGCTAATAACACTTCTCCAACACTCCTTCTTCTGATTTAGCTGCTTCTTATTTTTTTATACTCTTGACGCCGGAGCTGGGGTTCGTCCGTACCCATGCTCTTTGAGACATCCTCCTTGACTTAATAGTTTTAGATCTTAGAATGCCTATCTCTTCGGTCCACCAATAGGCAACATGTATTTGTTCAATTGTTCTGGAATTCCTGACCTTTGCAATTGTATCCACGATCGTCGAGTACAGATCTCTAGCGTTGCACCCTCTGTTCTCAAAAATTCTTTGAAATACTCGTAAAAAATACTTACGGTTTATAAGAATGTTTTTTATTTCTTTGGATTTCACTCCTGTTCTAAGTATCTTAAAAGATATTGTAGAATGCAGGGTAAACGGGTTGCTGAAAACTGACCTCCAATTAGTTACCCTTCTGCCTAGTCCTTCTGCCGTCATGGTCAGATCAATGTGCGACAAAGAGTTTCCTCTTCTACAGGTAGGCCACCCGTCATCGATGACCACCCAGCCCAACTGTGCAAGTCAATTGTTAATCTTTTCTCTTCTAAAATCTTTAGAGGGTGAGCCCCAAATAGGAGACTTTGCATTGAATTATAGTTTCATTTCGCTTGATGTTAGCTCTGTCAAAAACTTCACTTATAACCCTTTCGAAGCTCGCATTACTCATGTTAGAAGAAATGTATACCCTTATAACGCGGATACCGTTAACATCGACAAGACACCAGCTATTTACAGCCTGGAAATCTGACACCTAGTTTCTTATTATAAATCTTTACGCATAATCCTTCCTGTGATTCCTAAACCAATAATTTGTCGAACATAACTTTTGGTTTGGCTCGGTAACCACTAGTACATCTATTTCTTCCTTGATGACCTCAGCAATTATAAGATCGTGAGCGGACTTTGCCCTACCTATGTTACTAGTGTAGACCTTGAAGACGCTTGAAAGACCTGACTGTCAGCTATTTTGGCCCTAACTCGAACATGGTCAGTAATGCAACCATGACCTCATCCGTGAGATAACTGGTTGACGGGACTAGCCACAACCAAACTAAAATAAATAACATAAGTGAACTTAAAAACTATCCACAGCATACAAAATATATATCAAGATCCACCAGTGTATGAATAATATCTAAAACTATAAAAATACCCTACAGACTTTATTCCTGAGAAAGTTCCCAATGTTATAATACTCGTGTATGTATGCCCCAAGCGAAGTTGTAAAGCAAGAACTCTGTGCTCATACAAATACACCAAAGCTCTGTAACTTAGAGCTGTGAAGACCCTAATTATGTTCTCCCTTGCCGATTTTGAGTAGACTGCCTTGCCAGCGACAGAGACCTCCTAAACACAGAACATTTAGCAGTTCCAGCGAAATGTCCGTTTTTACCGCAGATTGGGCAATTTCCTTGATTTTTGCAGTGTGCCTTAGCAGTGTGCCCCTCCTCTCCACATTTATAACATAACCTGGACCTGTTGGGTCCTTTGCAGTGAAAAGCAGTGTGGCCATAGCCCCAGCATCTATAGCACTTATCCAGGGTAATTCTTCTCTCCAATCTGCACCTAACCATTCCTACTCTAAGAAATTTACCTCCAAGAATTTTTTATCCCTTCTACAGTGGATGTAAGTGTGACGGCTTGAGCGCCCGCTCTCATAGGTCTAAGTTCGCTTACCTTTAAACACTCCCTATCAACATCCAAAAATTGCTCAACTATAGCATTTACAATGTCCTTATTCTCAGTAATCACATCAATATCCTTGATGTGCAGAGCTGATCTGTCCTTCTCACCTCCCAGTTTCCAGGTCCTCATCGTTGACAGGTGCTGTGACTCAGTCAGAGCTTTGCCCAATGTATCACTCAGTGCCTTATCCTTTTCGACCGTTATCAGGACTTTTCCTTCCTTCGTGCTCCTGACCGATCTTATGCCCTTTCTTACTCTGCTTTCTTGTAAGGCATCTCTTTCCTGGAATCGATTACATAGGCATATGATTTCTCCACTGACTTGCGAAATCTTTTTTGCCTCATTACACCATAAATAGCTACCCTAGTCTTTTCTTTATGGAATATCACTTCCACCAATTTTCTAAAGGTCAGCAGATCTATATCCCTGGGTTTATTTATTGCTACCCATTCGAAGCACTTTGTCTCTTCCCTGTTTTTTTGAAGTCTGTTAAAAGCGTGACT